>VFSX01000255.1:0-102500 GCA_016618255.1 Chlamydomonas sp. UWO 241 | reverse complement strand
ACCGCCGCGCACAGCCTGCTGGACAAGCTCGGGGGAGAGAAGACGCGATGGGTGCACACGGTGCGTGGCTGTGTGGTGTGGTGGTGAGCTGTAGTGAACAGCCAATGTTCAGTTGTCACTGGCTCTCAACATGTGTGTGTTGTGTTTGAGGGGGGGGAAGCTCGGGGGGAGAAGTCGCGGCAGGTGCACGGTGCGGCAGGGGGGGGGGGGCAGTGCTTCTCGAATCGAGCGCAAACTTGTGGGCAGACTCACTCACACGTGTGCCTGCCTGTGTGCGTGCGTGCGTGCAACAGGTCAAGACCCTGGATGGCGACCTTCAGTCGCTGCCGCTCAACTCGCTGCTCACGTCTGCGTTCATCACCTACCTGCCACTGCTGGCAGAGGACCAGCGTGTGCGCATCCAGGTATGTATGTGTGTGTGTGGTGGTCAATTTTACTGTCCGTGGACCTGGGTGCGTGTGTGTGTGTGTGTGTGTGCTTGCTTGCATTCTTGTTTGTTTGTGGAGAAGGGGGGCCAAAGGGGGGCTCCCACCAAGGGACTTCTAAAGCAGGGGGGGGTGGCACGTGTGCGTTTATCACGTAGCTGCTGGCAGAGGACCAGGTAAAGAGGGAGTGAGAGAGACAGAGAGACAGAGACAGACAGAGCTAGACAGAGCTAGACAGAGAGATACAGACAGGGAGAGGGAGAGAGTGTAGGTAAGAGACAGAGACAGACAGAGGGGCAGACAAAGAGATAGACCGCGAGATGGACAGAGAGAGAGAGCGTGTGTGTGGTGGTGGTGGGCTCACTATGGGTCTTTGGACAGGGGAGCAGAGTACCCGCTGTTGCTGCCTCAACACCCCCAACCACACGCACACACACACACACTCATGCAACTGCAGGGCGACTGGCTGCGCCTGCTCGGCATCAAGGAATACGACCTTGGTCGCTTCATGTCATCACACAGCCTCACTCATCCGAGGCCCTCTCTTTCAACACCCGCAACCACACACAAACACACACACGCAATACACACGCACACACACGCACACACACACAACACACACACACGCGCACACACACACCTACAGGGCGACTGGCTGCGCCTCCTGGGCATCAAGGAGTACGACCTTGGTCGCTTCATGTCATCAGAGTCTGAGATGCTCAAGTGGAAGGCAGAGGGGCTGCCAGACGACGGGCTTTCAAAGCAGAACGCAATCATCATCCTGAACTCGAGCCGCACGCCGATGGTGATTGACCCGTCGAGCCAGGTATGATGTGTGGAAGAGTGTGGACGGGTGTGGAGTGTGGAAGGGTGATCGACCCGTCGAGCCGGGTGTGTGGACGAGTGGGGATGAGTGGGGACGGGTGTGTTGGAAGGAGAGTGTGAGAGCAGTTGTCGGACGAACTCGAGCCGCACGCCGACGGTGATTAACCCGTCGAGCCAGGTGTGTGGACGAGTGGGGATGAGTGGAGACGGATGTGTTGGAAGGAGAGTGTGAGAGCAGTTGTCGGACGAACTCGAGCCGCACGCCGACGGTGAGCGATCCTTCAAGGCAGGTGTGTGGAAGAGTGGTCGAGTGTGGGGTGTGGACGTTCGGGGGGGGGTCGAGTGGAGGCACTCGTTGGCATGAGCGAGTGCGCCGAACGTGGACGCCCGCACACCTACACACTCTCTCTCACACACGCGCGCGCAGGCGTCCGACTGGCTGCGCACCCATCTCGCTCCCACACATGCACACACACACGGTGTGGGCCACACCCTCACACACACACATACACACACACGCACGCACACACACACACACACACTGGGTCTAATGCTCCATCAAAGGCGTCAAACGGTCCGTAAAATCTACCGCAAACACACGTGCACACGCAGGCGCACAACTGGCTGCGCGTGCACCCCCCCCCCCACACACACATACACACCACACACATACACACGCACGCGTTCACATGCAGGCATCCGACTGGCTGCGCACCCACTTGGGCAAGCACCTCTCATCGGTGGAGACCACGACGATGCACGACCCGCGCTTCTCAAACACGCTCGAGCTGGCGGTCCGCTTCGGGAAGACGCTCATCATTCAGGTGACAGCAGTTACAGCAGTGGCGGCAGTTACAGCAGTTACAGTAGTAACAGCAGTGACAGTAGTGACAGCAGTGACAGAAACAGCAGCATCGGCTTTGCATTTCTGGAAGACAGTAACAGCACCTGCTTCTGTAACAGGCCTCATGGGCTTCGGCTTTCCAGCTGGAGACGTCTGTTAGCCCCGGTACCACCACCTGGACCCAAGTCCAGCTCTGGCCTTACTAACACCCGTACCCACAATCACTCACCCTTCAGGAGGCGGACAGAATCGAGCCGCTGCTCTACCCTCTGCTGAGGATGGACCTTGACCGGCAGGTGAGGGGTCTGTTAATTCTTGCTGCACATAGGGGGAGAGGCGAGCGGGGGGGGGGGGGGGGCAGGGGAGGGGGAAGGGGGGAGGGAGGTCAGCCAAATGCATGGGAGGGTGGCCAAATACCTGCACCGCACATACACCGCCAGCACATGTTCCACCGCGTGGCCCCTCCGCACAGCTCGCAGCCATAGGGCTGCCCCGGCTGCTGCTGCTGCTGCTGCTTTGCACCCTTAACCACCCCTGATAACACACACGTACATACACACACCAAACACACTCGCGCACACACCACGCAGGGGCCGCGTTTCGTGGTCCAGATTGGCGACAAGCAGATTGACTACAACGAGACGTTCCGCCTCTACCTGGTGACGCGAAACCCAGAGCCGTACCTGCCACCCGATGCAGGTTTGTCGCACGAGAAAGAGTTCGTGTGTGTGTGTGTGTGTGTGTGTGTGTGTGTGTGTGTGTGTGTGTGTGTGTTCACGCGCATAATTCTGCAGCGTGGCTCGCCAACCGTGGGGATTACGCGCCTACGACCAAGTGTGCAGATACGGAGCTGGCCGACGGAGACGAACGTTGAGCTCAAGAGCACGGTTTATTTCAAGGCAGTGTCCCCCCAACCTGCTTGACAAACCAGCTCCATACGCGACCCTCTCTGACTCTCCCCCCACTCCCCCACCCACCACCACCACCACCACCCCCTTTCCCGCCACTTTGTGCCGCAGCGTCGCTCATCGCAGCGACCAACTTCACAGTCACGCGCTCCGGGCTGGAGGGCCAGGTGGGTGAGCGGGGTTGAGGGTTGAAGGTTTAGTGTGAATGCGTCCACACCACGGGCATGCATGCGCATGGGTGGCCACGCCAGGAAGGGAAAAGACGAGAGCTGGGAGGGTGGGTGGGTATGGGGTGGGTATGGGGTGGCAGGCTGCTGTTTGGCCTGACTATGACCACCCAGCGCGAGAAGTTATGCCTTGTGTTGCACGTGCTGCTGCGCCTGAGGCAAAGAAGAGCACACCAACAGGCGCGCCCCTGCGCACACACATCCTCACATACAATGCCACACACACGCACACTGCCACACACACGCACGACGCCGCAAACACGCCTGCGCAGCTGCTCGGTCTCACGATCCAGCAAGAGCACGCACGTCCTGTGTAACGTGCGTTTCGGCGCCTGACACACACAATCACACTATGCGCTTGCCTCCGCAGCTGCTTGGTCTGACGATCCAGCAGGAGCAGCCGGAGCTTGAGCACCAGAAGAGCGAGCTGCTCAAGACAGAGGAGGACCTGAAGGTCCAGCTGGCTGACCTGGAGAAGACCCTGCTGCAGGCGCTCGCGTCGTCCACAGGGAGCCTGCTGGGTGAGGCTTGATACATCAAGACTTGTTTAGGTTGGGCTATGGCTTAGGCTTGTGGATGAGGAGAAGGCCCTACTGCAGGCGCTCGCATCGTCCACAGGCAGCCTGCTAGGTGACGAGCGCGTGTGGGGCATCGGGGGGGGGGGGGCGAGGGGGGCCACACGCGCGCACACACGCGCCCTTTTTCAGACGCCTGCTCGGCAGCCTCAACGAGACCAATTTCAACATCATCACAATCCAACCACTGCCCACCCATCCTTCCCCCCCCTTGAACAAAAACACAGAGAACAAGAGCCTGCTCGACAGCCTCAACGAGACCAAGTCCAAGTCGATCACGATTGCAAAGTCGCTGGAGGGATCAAAAACGCTGCAGGTGCGTGCATGCGTGTGAATGTGCGTGCTGCGGTGTGCACTCGCGTCTGATGTGATCAGGCAAGGCCTCTCATTTCAGAGAGCAGAGCAGTCACCAGTGGCACGGGCGCAGTGCCCGCCACGTGCCCGTACGCTGGCTGAGCTCCTCTCTTGGCCTGCGCGCACACGTGGCCTTGTCTCCTCCACAAGCACTCGCTGGTTGCGCCACCGCGCCCCTCAGGCGTCCCTCCACAGGCCCCGGACATGAAGGCTCCTCTCCCCATGCGCCTGCCTGCACACCAACACAAACGCTTGCGTGTGTCCCCCTCTCCGACCACCCCAGGCGTCCCTCAACGAGCAGCGCGAGGCGTACCGCCCGATCGCCGGGCGCGGCAGCACCATGTACTTCCTCATCAGTGAGTGGTCGATTGTACAGTCCGTCGGACGCCGTTGATGGCGCATCAGACCCTAGGAAGGAGGCCGGCAGCTGTCAAATTGTGCCCCTAGCATGCCATCTGCCATTGTGATTGCTGTGCACGCGGTGCGTGTCTCAAAACAGGCGACAAGGAAGTCAGCCGTCTCGTGCCAGAACCTGGGATTCTCCTGGCCTGGCCGGGGATTCATAAAAAAAAAATCTGTGACGTTGTCGTCGGGAGGGGATGAATGCCACTCGCCCATGGCATACACATCCCTGCACGCCAGACCACCCAGCCAAGATCGATAGAATAGATCTTTGTGCGCGCCGCACCGTATTGTGAGAGCTTGGCCGTGCTGATTCCTGCAGAATTATTCACTGCGACCCCCAACCCACCCGCCCACACACACCCATGCGTGCAGAGGACCTCTCCACCCTGAACTCGATGTACCAGTTCTCGCTCTCTGCGTTCCTGCTGCTCTTCAAGGCTGCTCTGTCGGAGGAGTCGGCGCCAGGCGTCAACGTGACGGCGCGCATCGCGGTGCTCAACGACACGCTGGTGTGTGCGTGATCTCTGTGCTCTCTCTCTCTCTCCATCTCTCTCTCTGTCTCCCTCTGACCCTATATCTCTCTGCCACTCTCTCTGCCTCTCTCTTCCTCTCTCTCTGCCTCTCTCTGCCTCTCTCTGCCTCTCTCTGCCTCCTCTCTGCTCCCCCTGACACACACACCCAACACTCATGCGCACACACACAGGTCAGCCTCGTGATCAACCACGTCTCGCGCGCGCTCTTCAACAACGACCGCCTCACGTTCGGCATGCACATGGCGTGCCACATGGCGGGGCAGGGCGCGGTCTCGCCAGAGGAGTGGAACTTCTTCCTGGGCAAGGTACTTATATACCCCAGTAAAATTACTGGGGATAATTTTATCAAAAGGAATAGGCGGCCGTAACAGCTGACTACAGGCAGATGGCATGAGAAGGTAGTTTGTGGCAGGGACCGAAGAACATACAGCACACACACAAAGAGGTGCACGGGGCTGCAACTGTACGCGCGCACGCACACGTGCAAGCACACGGCTTCTTCTCTAGGTTGCGCAAGCACAGGTCTAATGCGCCAACATGGGCGTCCGATAGAGACTGTAAAATCGGCCACCGCACGCATGCACGCAATCACACACGCAATCACACACACGCACGCACACGCACGTGCACATACGCATGCACGCAGGTGTCTGCAGACACTGCCGGGTCCGGCGTGACTCCCCCCACGTGGGTGACGCCCGCCGCTGCCGGCCCCTTTGCGCTCCTGGCCGCCAACTTCCCTGGGCTGCTTCAGACAGCTGAGGTGGCAGACTCGTCTGTGTGGTCGCCGTGGGCGGCGGGACAGGCAAGTGGATTGGGGCTGTTTGTGCGTGTGTGGGGGGGGGGTAGGTCTAATGTAGGGTGTAGTAGTAGGGAGGGTTCAGGGTGCCTGACTTCCCTGGCCTGATTCAGACGGCCGAGGTGGCGGACTCGTCCGTGTGGTCGGTGTGGTCGTGGGCGAGGGGGCAGGCGACTGGATTGAGTCTTCGTGCGTGTGGGGGGGGGGCGTCTGGTTGCCCAATGTAGGGTGTAATAGGGAGGGATCAGGGCGGGCGAGCGGAGTTTTTCGGTTTTAGCGTTTTGCAGTGTGCGTGTGTGTGAAGGGGTGTGGGAGGGCAGCCAAGGGAGGGTTCAGGGCACCTGATTTCCCTGGCCTGCTTCAGACGGCCGAGGTGGCAGACGCGTTGGTGTGGTCGCTGTGGGCGGGGGGGCAGGCGAGCGGATTGGGGTTGGTTGTGTGTGTGTGTGTGTGTGTGGAGTGGGGGTTGGGGTTTGGTAGGTATAATTTAGGGTGTAGTAGCAGGTGTAGTAGTAGGCAGGGTTCAGGGAACCTGATTTCCCTGGCCTGCTTCAGACGGCCGAGGTGGCAGACTCGTCAGTGTGGTCGCCGTGGGCGGCGGGGTAGGCGAGTGGAATGGGGCTGTGCGTGTGTGTGTGTGTGTGTGTGTGGAGTGGGGGTTGGTAGGTCTAATTAAGGGTGTAGAAGGGATGGTTCAGGGCACCTGACTTCCCTGGCCTGATTCAGACGGCCGAGGTGGCAGACTCGTCCGTGTGGTCGCCGTGGGCGGGGGGGCAGGCGAGTGGATTGGTGTTGTTTGTGCGTGTGTGTGGAGTGGGGGTTGGGGGTTGGTAGGTCAAATGTAGGGTGTAGTAGGGAGGGCTCAGGGCACCTGACTTCCCTGGACTACTTCAGACGGCTGAGGTGGCGGACTCGTCAGTGTGGTCGCCGTGGGCGGGGGGCGCAGGCGAGTGGATTGGGTCTGTGTGCGTGGGTGGGGGGGATCTTGCCCTCACCCCCTCCCTCCACATCCTTCACACTTTCAGGCTGGCAAGGACGCAGCGAGCCCCCCCCTCCCCCCCCCCCACACACACACCAAGGTGGCTGCCTAAGTCACTCCCACACTTGACCCACACTTGACATCCTCACACTCCTGCTTGCCCCACACCCTAGGCCGGCAAGGACGTCGCGAGCCTCCCCCCCAAGGTTGCCGGCAAGGTCACCCCCTTCCAGAGCCTGCTCCTGTTCAAGACGTTCCAGCCGGACCGGCTGCCCGCGGCAATGTCTGCGTTTGTGTGCAACACGCTCAACATCAAGTGAGTGTATGGTACTTTGATGGATAATTGGATGGAGGGATGGAGGGATGAATGAGCGGGGCTGGAACACACATGGGCCTGACGGCTGGTGGGCTGGGCCAGCACACACATGGGGCTGCCCGCGGCAATGTCTGCGTCTTTGTGCAACACGCTCAACATCAAGTCAGTGTTTGGATGGGTGGATACTTTGATGGATAATTGGACGGACGGATGGATGGATGAATCAACGGGGCTGGCACACACATAAGACTGCGTTTGAGTGCAACACGCTCAACATCACGTGGGTACATGAAGGGAGTGATAGGAGGGTCTGGCTGGCGCCAAGGGCACCCTTTTCCCCACCCCCCTTGCCAACACCCGCGCCCACTGCCTGTGTGTGTGTGTGTCTGCAGGAGCGTCGCCATAAGTGCGCACAGCACCAAGCACGCGACACGCTGCGGTCCCACACCCTTCCCACCCACCCTGCCAACAACCGTGCCCACTGCCTGTGCGTGTGTGAGTGTACGTGTGTCTGCAGGAGCGCGCCCCGAGCTCGCACGGCGTCAAGCACGCGGCACGCTGCGACCACACACCCTTCCCACCCCCCCTGGCAACACCCGTGCCCACTGCCTGTGCGTGTGTGTGTGTGTGTGCCTGCAGGAGCGTCGCACCTAGTGCGCGCGGTGTGAAGCACCTGTTGAAGCACGGGGCACGGCTGTAGACCCCACCCCTTCGCAACACTCACATTGTTTCACCCTCCACACACAGGAGCGTCGCTCCCAGCGCGCACGGCGTCAAGCACGTGCTGAAGCACGAGGCTGCCCCCTTACCAACACCCTTGCCAACACACATGCACATTGCCTGTGTGTGCGTGTGTCTGCAGGAGCGTCGCTCCCAGCGCGCACGGCGTCAAGCACGTGCTGAAGCACGAGGCGCGCTGCGACCAGCCTGTGCTCTTCATCACGACGCCCGGAGCAGACCCGTCCCAGGAGCTGTCGGAATATGCGAACGAGACTGTGGGGAGAGAGAGGTGTGTTGGGTGCGCATTTGTGTGTTTTCTTGGGGGGGGGGGTGCAGAACCTTTGCAGGAGCTGTCGGAGTATGCAAACGAGATTGTGGGGAGAGAGAGGTGTGTTGGGCGTGTGTGTGTGTGTGTGTGTGTGTGTGTGTGTGTGTGTTTTGTGGGAGGGAGGGGGGACGAGACCCTTTGCAGGAGCTGTCGGAGTATGCAAACAAGACCGTGGGGGGGGGTTGGGTGTGCATTTTACGTGTTTTGTGTGGGGGGAGGGGGGGAGGGGGAGGGGAGGAGCAGACCCGCAGCAAGAGCTGTCAGAGTATGTGAATCAGACTGTGAGGAGAGAGGTGTGTTTGGGGTGCGCGTGTGTGTTTGTGGGCGGGGGAGAAGGGGGGCTGTTGCAGGAGCTGTCTGAGTATACAAACAAAAAAACTCATCCACCCCACCCACCCCAACTCTGCCGCGCTGTGTAGGTAGGTATCATGAGGTCGCCATGGGACAGGGCCAGGCTGACATCGCCGTCAACCATCTCTCAACACGACTCGGTCCCTCACTGCTGGCACCCAACCTAACATCACAAACCCCAACTGTCTTACTAACTAGGCATCTTACACACGTTTTCATAGTCCCTGACTGCAACATCCATCATCATCATCAAGGTACCACGAGGTTTCCATGGGACAGGGCCAGGCTGAGATTGCTGTCAACCTGCTCCGCGAGTGCATTCTCGGCCCTCACTGACTCAGCCCTGGTGGAGCCCAAACTCAACTACATCCCCCCCACAAACACCGCCCACCCCCGACTGTCCCACTGACTAGGTACCACGAGGTCGCCATGGGTCAGGGCCAGGCCGAGATCGCCGTCAACCTGCTCCGCGAGTGCGCGCGCAACGGGGAGTGGCTATGCCTCAAGAACGTGCACCTCGCGGTGTCGTGGCTGCCGAGCCTGGAGAAGGTCGGTTGATTTGGAACTTTCCAACTTGAGGGCTTACTAAGAGTGCTACTCATACGCTTTACTAGCCACCACCTCGGGCGGGGGGGGGGCGAGCGGCTGTTCCTCACTTGTGTGTGTGTCGTGGCTGTGGAGCCTGGGGTGTGGATTTCGGTCGGTTTCGACCGTGCAATCTTTTGAGCTTGGTATGAGCCACTAGCCACCACCTGGAGATGGGGGGGGGGCATGTACAGGGAGGGTACACACACGCACACACGCGCACAAGCAGGAGGTCTACACGCTGCAGAAGCACTACAATTTCTGCCTGTTCCTCACCTCAGACACACACACACACATACGCACACGCACGCGAGCAGGAGGTCTACACTCTGCAGAAGCATGACAACTTCCGTCTGTTCCTCACATCTGAGAGCCACACCAAGTTCCCCAAGACGCTGCTAGAGCTGTGCCTCAAGGTGAGGGAGGGGACAGACAAGGGGGTGGGAGGCGTGGGAGGCATGCATGGGAAGCTGCTAGGAGAGTAGGGCATGCAAGGAGGGGGGTGGTTGGGGTGCATACCGCGGTTTCAAAGCAGTCAACAGGCAACTGCTCTGCGGTGTTGCTGTGCCTCAAGGTGGGGTCAACGAATGACACGTAAAACGAGTAACATGGGGTTTCCAGCTCAGCAGGCTACTCCTCTTCTACTAGAGATCAAGCACCGATGGTCCAGTCCGCCTACTAGTAGACATCACCCACAGGCACTCTTCCTCCCCTTGATGCCCCAACAAACAGGTCATGTTTGCGGCCCCCCTTCGGCATGAAGCAGAACATGCTGCGCACACACCAGGGGGGGCTACCCTGCATGGCACCTGCTACTGTAAAATCAAGCATCGCCTCATCAATCTCACTCACACACACACATACACACACAAGCGTTGCAACAATACACCCCGCCGCCGCCACCACCACCGCCACCACCACCACACCCTGCCAGGTCACGTTTGAGGCCCCTCCTCGCATGAAGAAGAACATGCTACGCACGTACGTTTGGCTACCCCGATTCAGTGCATTGCACACACTGGCGTAGTACATCGGATGCGGTACATTTGATCTGTACATCACCCACCATCAATACCACACCAGGTCACGTTTGAGGCCCCGCCTGGCATGAAGAAGAACATGCTGCGCACGTACGAGGGGTGGTCGGCAGAGTTCCTGGCGTCGGGCTCACCGCTGCGCGCACAACTGCTCTTCATCCTGGCGTGGTTCCACGCGGTGGTGCAGGTAGGTGGTCGGTTTTAACGTATGACATGTGGGTGGGTGGGTGGTGGGTGGTGGCATCGGCGCACAGCCGCTGCTCATCTTGGCGTGGCTCCATGCAGTGGTGCAGGTTTGTGCGGGTGTGTCTTAGGTGCGGGTTTGTGCGTGTGTGTGTGTGTGTGTGCGTGTGTGTGGTTGCGCCCCTTCCCCCCCCCCCCCCGCCCCGTCCCCGCTGCGCACGCAGCTTCTGTTCATATTGGCGTGTTCACACTCGCACACGCACACGCCCCCATCGCAGGAGCGCCGCAACTACATCCCCCAGGGCTGGTCCAAGTTCTACGAGTTCTCCACCGCTGACCTGCGCTCGGGTGCAGACATCATTGAGCTCGCGTCCAAGGTCCGTGCACGTTGTGTGCGGTGTGGTGTGGTGGGTGGGTGTCCAAGCTGGTCTTGGACACACACACACACAACACTGTGGTGGCTGGCGGGGCACATTGGGCTTTTGTCCCAAGTGCGGTGCAGTACCTTTGCCTGCATGCATGCTGCGTGTGATGTGGTGGGTGGGTGGTGTGTGGGTGGGTGGTGGGCTCTGTGTGCACCCTGTCGCTCGGATGCTGACAGTATTCAGGTCAGGTCCAAGGTTGGTGAAGCTGCATCATCATATCATGGAGGGTACATGTTGGGTGCACCGTGCACGAGCGCTGCTAGTGCCCGGACCGTATGCATGCATGGCCGCCTGCCGCGGCCACGTCCACCTTGTGTGTGGGGCGCTTTGTTTTGAACCTAACCCCTTCACTGACCCTTCACCAAACACTGACCAAACACCACAAGTCATAAACGACAAAACCGCATGAACTTTCATTTCACAGGGCAGCAGCGCACAGTGGCAGCTACTGCATGCGCTGATTGTGCACTGACCGTTTGCCTGCGGCCTGTGCACAGGGTTCAAAACCTAACCGTCACGCTAACCCCTACACCCATGAACCGCATGCACTCCCACAGGGCAACAACGCGCAGTGGCAGCTGCTGCATGGTCTGCTTGAGAATGCGATCTACGGAGGGAGGGTGGACAACACGAGCGACGGCAAGGTGGGGACGGGGATGTGGAGGGGGTGTGAACGGCAAGGTGTGGAGGGGGTGTGGAGGGGGTGTGGGTGTGTGTGGAGGGGTGTGGAGGGTGGGGGGGGCGGAGTAGCAGCTGCCTCGCAGGAGGGGGGGGGTGCTTCAGAATATAGGATTGACAGGGGGGAGGGTCCAAAACACCGCGCCGCGTACACTCAGCAACGCACTGGCATTCACACGTGCACACGCGCTCGCACGCACGCACTCACACAAACATGCACACACACACTTGCACGCACACAGGTTGAGGTATAATACGCCAACGTAGGCATCAAAAAGACTGTATAATCGACCACACACGCACACTTAGGTCCTCCGCAACTACACTCGAGCAGTACTTCTGCGTCGACATAGTCGGCAACGCAAAGGGCAGGCGTCTGCTTCCACACACACGCACACACACACACACAGTTGCACGCTCTCACACATGCACACACACGCACACACACACACACACACACACACACGTTCGTGCAGGTCCTCCGCACCTACCTAGAGCAGTAAATCGTTTGCGACGCAAAGGGGCATGCGTCTGCTTCCACACACAAAACACACACAGACACACGCACACACACAGTTGCACGCTCTCACACATGCACACACATGCACGCACACACACACGCTCGAGCAGTCAATCGTTTGCGACGCACAGGGGCTGGCGTCTGCTCCCACACACAAACACACACACACGCACACACACAGCTGCACGCTCACGCATGCACACACATGCACACACACACACACACACACACACACGTGCAGGTCCTCCGCATCTACCTCGAGCAGTAAATTGTTTGCAACGCAAAGGGGCAGGCGTCTGCTTCCCCACACACGCACACACACACACACAGTTGCACACTCTCACGCATGCACACACATGCACACACATGCATGCACACACACACACAGTTGCACGATCTCTCACGCATGCACACACACGCACACACACAGTTGGGTCTAATTTTGACAGCTGTCGGCCTCTTTCCTAGGGTCTAATGCGCCATCAAAGGCGTCCGACGGACTGTAAAATTGACCACACACAGTTGCACGCTCTCTCACACATGCACACACATGCACGCACACACACACGCTCGAGCAGTCAATCGTTTGCATCGCAAAGGGCTGGCGTCTGCTCCCACACATACACACACACACACACACACAGCTGCACGCTCTCTCACGCATGCACCCACACACACGCAGGTCCTCCGCACCTACCTCGAGCAGTACTTCTGCATTGACATCGTTGGCAACGCAAAGGGGCAGGCGTCTGCGCTGCCAGGGTCGCGCGTGTGCGTGCCGACGACCGCGCACCGGCAGGACTACGTGACGCTGATTTCGGAGCTGCCAGAAAATGACGTTCCCGCGCTCTTCTCCCTGCCGCCCAACATCGACCGCTCAGTGGCGCACACAAACAGTGAGCGGCTGGTGTCGAGCCTCAAGCAGGTGCGGTGGTGCAATGTCGGTGTGTGTTGTGTATGTGCATGTGTGTTAGTGTGTGGGGGGGATTTCACGCAAACAGCTGGCACCTGGTCCAGACGAGTCACACACACACACACACACCTTCCCCTCCATGCAGATGAGCATCTCTCGCGAGGCCATGTGGGCTTGTCAACCATGTGCAGGGGACTGCGCACACGCATGCACACACACACACACACTCCCTTATGCCCCCCCCCCCCCCCTTTCAGATGAACATCTCTCACGAGGCCATTTGCGGCTTCAACCGTGCGCGATAGACGGCACACACGCATGCACACACACACACACACGCCTCCCCCCCCCCCCCCCCCTTGCAGATGAGCATCTCTCGCGAAGCCATGTGCGGCTTCAACCGTGCTCAGTGGACTGCGCAGCTGAGCCCGCTGCTGAAGCTGTGGGAGCAGCTCATGGCGAACGCAACGGGGCTGCGCACGGCGACAAAGGTGGGCGGGATGAAACATATAGGAGGAGGCGGGGCAAATTAGCACAGGGGCAAATGAGCACGCTTTGCTGTTGGGGAGATTATCCCTGCTGCCTGGCTGTGTGCCCGAACCCCCCCTCCTGGACTTCAGCTGTGAAAATATTGGGGAACCAAATATTTTCACAGCTGCCCCGCCCCCGGTGTGCCCGGGGGCGGGGCAGGGAGGGCGGTCCTGCCACCCCTGCTGGGATGGGGAAGATTCACACCCCAGCCACCTGGTGGCCATTCCAAATTATCCTCTCCTAGTTAGCTTAGTTAGCTTACTAGCCGCATCTCTTGTTGGGCTCTGAAGCTTGGTCGTGGTCAGATCTATTGAGGAGGGCCAGCTCATGGCAAATGCAATTGGAAGGCTGCGTACGGCGACAAAGGTGGGGGGCTGGGGGCTAGGTTTGACAGCTGCCGGCTTCTACTCTAGGGTGCGCAAGCACACGTCTAATACGCCGACATAGGCGTCCGACTGACTGTCAAATCAACCTACCCGTAATGGTCTCAAGAGAGCCTCGATTGTTTTTCCTGTTGAGGAAGCAGCTCGCAGTGAACGCAACAGGGCTGCACACTGCGACAAAGGTGGGCGTGATGAAACCTAGCCTCTCGTGTTGGGCCCTGAGCCTTGATCGTTGAGCTATGTGGTGAAGGGGGCAGGTCATGGCGAATGCAATGAGGCTGCGACAGTAACCAGTAACCAGTAACATCGGCTTTCCAGCGGAGACTACCCTCTAGTCCTAGTACCACCGCCGGTATCCCAAGTCCAGTTCTTTCCCTAACAATTACTTGTGAGGGGCGGTAGCCAGAGGCTGCGCACGGCAACTACAGTTGGTCGAGCTGAAACCTGACTAGGAGGATATCCTCCTCGTCACGAATTTCTAGGGGCACGAATTTCCCGCTTTCCTTCTAGCCGCAGTGTTGAGCCTGAACCTCGACTTCTCTGTGGAGTCAAGTCAGAGAAGAGTGGGGCAGCTCATGGCGAACTGCACGCACAGCCAAGTGCGTCCCTCGAGCCTTGGAACATCCCCCCTGCTGTGAGCCATGACCATCAACTCGAACTTACTGAAGTTTGAACCCTGCATGAACGCAGGAGGTCGCCGCGAGTGTCGGCGTGCGCGTGGGCGCGTCGCCGGTCGGTCGAGCACTCCATCTATGCACTCTGCCATCAACCCTCCAAGTCCCAACTTACTAATTTCCGCACACACACACACAAACACACACACACCTGTACCAATGCAGGAGGTCGCTGCGAGTGTCGGCGTGCGCGTGGGCGCGTCGCCGGTCGGTCGAGCACTCCATCTATGCACTCTGCCATCAACCTTCCAAGTCCCAACTAATTTCCACACACACACACACACACACACCTGTGCCAATGCAGGAGGTCGCTGCGAGTGTCGGCGTGCACACGGGCGCGTCGCCGGTTGAGCACTCCATCTATGTACTCTGCCATCAACCCTCCAAGTCCCAACTTACTAAGTTCCACACACACACACACACACACGCACACACACACACGCACCTGTGCCAATGCAGGAGGTCGCTGCGGGTGTCGGCGTGCGCGCGGGAGCGTCGCCGCCACTCCATCTATGCACTCTACCATCAACCCTCCTAGTCCCAACTAACTAACTTCCACATGCACACACACACACACACACATGTACCAATGCAGGAGGTCGCTGCGAGCGTCGGCGTGCGCGCGGGAGCGTCACCTGTCGAGGACTTTGTCTTCATGGAGCGCGGCGCGGGCGTGCGCCTCGTGTCGATGATCGACAAGCAGGTGGGGCAAAGTGTGTAGGTGTGTACGTGGGTTTATGTAGATGTTGGGCCTGTGTGTGCATGGAGCGCGGCGCGAGCGTGCGCCTTGTGTCGATGATCGACAAGCAGGTAGGGCACACATGGAGTGGGGACGGGGGGCACACACGGGCATACAGGGAGGCGGGGGTCTAGGGAGTGCGCACACACCATGGGGGGACACAGACACCTACCCCCCTACCCATGCACACACACACAACACGCACCATACATCATGCACGCGCCTATCTCTCTCACACGTACACTCACACACACACACACACACACACACACACACACTGCTTGCAGCTCGGCGCCCTCAGCCGCATTCTGCGTGGGCAGGAGGTCCTCTCCACCCTCCGTACACCCCCGACACACACACGCGCGCACACACTATGCACATGCTCGCACACGTCCGCCCCCCCCCCTCTCTCTCTCTCTTCGCAGCTTGGCGCCCTCAGCCACGTTCTGCGTGGGCAGGAGCTCATCTCGTCCCTCCCCACACACACCCTGCGCACACACGCACACGCACCATGCACGTGCCTCTTTCTTTCTCTCCCACAACTACACACACACACACATTGCTTGCAGCTCGGCGCCCTCAGCCGCGTTTTACGTGGGCAGGAGGTCCTCTCTACCCTCCCTACACTCCCGACACACACACACGCACTCTCTATGCACACGCCTCGCTCACGTCTGCCCCCCCCCCCTCTCTCTCTCTCTTCGCAGCTTGGCGCCCTCAGCCGCGTTCTGCGTGGGCAAGAGGTCCTCTCTAGCAGCGTGCAGAAGCTGGGCCAGTGCCTGCTGGCGGATGAGGTGCCGCCGCAGTGGGACAGGGCGTGGGAGGTGGGTGGATGGGGAACACACACGCACACACACACACATGTACACAGGTGCGTGGGGTGGTGGGTGGGGAACACACACACACGCACACACACATGTACACACACACCTGCCTGCTGGCAGATGAGGGGCCGCCGCAGTGGCATAGGGTGTGGGAGGTGCGGGGGGGGGGGACACACGTGGGGCACGTGCATCGTGTGTGATGCTCGAACAGGCAGCGCATTCGACCTTGCTCGGCTTGTAGCGCCCGAGCACTTCAGACGGGTGGCTGGCTACTGGTGGTGGCGGTCTGGGCCTTGGTCGGGGCTGGACCTCCACAGGGCACTCGGCCCCAGGACTGTAACATCGACCGCCACACGCATGCACGCAGGGACCAGAGGAGCCGATCAGCTACTGCCGCTGCGTCGTGCGCCGCGCAGTCGCGGTGGAGACGTGGTGGGTGGAGAGGGCACACGCCTCGCAGATGCATGCACGCACAGCACACACACACGCACACACTTGCACACACACACACACACGCACACACGGACACAGAGAGAGAGAGAGAGAGAGAGGTCGTTACAGATGACTCTCAACGGCACCCGTCACCACCTCCACCACACACACGCACACACACTCTCGCTCTCGCTCTCCCAAACGCACACACACATGCACACACTCGCCTACTAGGTGGTCGAGGCCGGTTCGCTGTTCGGCGGCGGCACCCCAACCCCTCACCTCCACTACCACACGTACACACTCTCTCACTGCCACACACACACACACATGCACGCACACACTCGCCTACTAGGTGATTGAGTGCCAAGGCTGGGTCGCTGCTCGGCGGCGGCACCCCGACCCCTCACCTCCACTACCACGCGCTCACACTCTCTCGCTGTCACACACGCACGCACGCACGCACGCACTCGCCTAGGTGGTTGAGTGCCAAGGCTGGGTCGCTGCTCGGCGGCGGCACCCCGCTTGACCTCTCGGACCTCTTCCACCCGGGCACCTTCCTCAACGCGCTGAGGCAGTTCTCAGCGCGCCAGCTCAACATCCCGCTAGACATGCTCAAGCTTGCGTCGTGCTGGGAGGCCGGACGACTGCAGGGCGCAAACGTCGTGCAGGTGCGTGTGTGGTGCTGAAATCGGGGATGACAGGGCTAGGTCCAGGGAAGTTGCGTTCATATCACATGTAGGGGTACTCGCATGTAGGGGTACTCGCATCGTGATGGGAGGTTGGACGCCTTTAGGGTGCAAACGTCGTACATGCGCGTGCGCTGAGTTGGGCGTTGTGGTGTCGTGACAGCGGGGCGCAGGGAGAGGGAGGCTGAATTGGGATGGGCTGCGGGTCCGAGGCGTCAGTCAGGAAGTCTCACACTCCGGCGGTGGCGCCGCTGCGCGCCTGCCTGTGGAGGCACCACCCCAACGCCTCCCTCGCCCACCCACCCCCACGCTTCACCCCCACGCTTCACCCCCGCGCACACACACACACACGCACACACACACACAAACACACACACTTACGCACAGGCGGGGGCCTGCAGCTCCAGGGCGCCAACTTTGACGGACTGCGTTTGGGAGAGATGACCTACTACACCCTTCCCAACCCTCACCCCTTACGTGCAACCCCCCCCCCCCGCACACACACGCACACACACACACACCACGACCACACGCACAGGTCGGGGGCCTGCAGCTCCAGGGCGCCAACTTTGACGGACAGCGGTTTGGAGAGCTGACCGCGGACGCTCCGATCAGCAGGACGGTGCCCCCGATGGGTGTGGCATGGGTGCCCAAGGACGCGCAGCTGCCGTATGGCAACGCGTTCATGCCCGTGCCGATCTACTGCACGCAGGACCGATCCAAGGTGCGTTGGTGTGTGAGTGTTGGTTGGGGTGTTGGTTGGAGGGGGGGGGGGGGCAAGGACGTGCAGCTGCCGTATGGCAACGCGTTCATGCCCGTGCCGTTCCACTGCATGCAGGACCAATCCGGGGTGCGTTGGTGTGTGGTGGTGTTGGTTTTGGGGGTTGAGGGGAAGGGCGGGAGGGGGGAGTCCAAGGTGCGTGGCTGTGGTGTGAGTTGGGGGGACCAACTGAGCGTGTGTTAGCATGTGCCTCCCCGCCAATACACACACATACACCCACATTCTGTCACACTCTGGCACACCCTCTCGACACCGACCCACACACACACGAACACACGCGCACGCACGAACACACACACACGCAAACTCACACACATACATGTGTACACGCACGCAGGTTCTGACCGAGGTGCAGATGCCGGTTGGCAGCGACGACGAGGTGCGGCAGTGGACGCTGCGCGGCCTCGCGCTGTTCCTGTCGTCATGATCGTGATCCTCTGGTGGAGACATTCCCCACGGAACAGATCGTGACCAGTTGTCGGAGAGATCCCCCTGGGGACGGGTCGTGATCAGACCAGACTGGCTGCAAGTCGACAGCACTCAATCAGTGACTGGTAGACGCGGGCGTGCTCAAGACACTGCGCGCGTGTGTGTGGTGTGTGGGCGTATTCAGCCAGGGCGGAGTGACATTCATACTGCTGGCGCGGGGGCATGGTTCGCTTCCTGCTTGCCGCTGTCCGTTCATTAGGAGGGCTGCTGGCCTGTAGCTGGTGATAACTAGGGCCCGCCCATTGTATTATGTATTGGCGATTGTATGGTTCCCGATGTTGATCACTGGTGGGCCATCAGACTGCCAATGCGTGCCCTACTGGGAGGCCTAGGGTGCTTGGACACCATCTCCTCCATGCACTTTGCCGCCTTATAGTAGAGCAGGGTGCACTGCGTCTGAGTCCCAAGAACGAGATCTGCATCTGGCCAGCGACGCGCTCTGCAACAGGCTGCAGGATGCCAGCCCAGCTCTGCCTGTCCTGCAACGCCCGTTCCTCGCATTAGCGATGCTACACTAGCGCGGCACATGTTGTGCTCCCAGGCGGCGAACACGGGGCTGCCCGCCGCCTCAGTTGCCGTTTCCAAATCTGTGCGGCACTCTCAGTCTGTCTGTCTTCAATGCCACCCAGGCAGCACTCCCGCAGAACCTTTTTCGTCGAATGCACAACACAACGGGAGCGCCTGGACCCTGAGTAAAAACTTAAAGACCCCAAAATGGTCTACAGTCAGCGAGGCGCACACCGACCCCCCAGCACAGTCCCCCGTCGTGACGAACCGCAAAGAACTACCCCACACGGTTCTGAGAGCCAGGTGCGGGAATACAAGCCCATGTCCACACTCGACAAACACCAAGGCGGCACGCCCCTAACTTAGTCCCACCTCAACTTCTCCGCCACCCTCAGGGCCCACCCGGCCAGGAGTGCCTCGGCACCGTCCCTGACCCTCCCCCTGACAAAAGCAGTATTGCAGAACCATAACATCACTGCTACCGCCCTCCATACATTTGCAGTAGGGCCGACAGTAGTGTAGCCGCAGAGGGGCAGTAGTAGGGCCAGCCACAGAAGCGGGGCAGCAGCAGTAGGGGCAGCCGCAGTAGAGGCGGCACACGGGCTGACGGGTTTGGACTTCTCACACTCTGCCACCGTGGCACAGTTGACATGTCTCTACAGTGCGATCCCATGTGTGTAGGACCCTGTCGGGCCCCCTACCACACAGAGTTTCCAGAGAGATATTGAAGCGCCCCGCACGTCGCTTTCGGGTTTAGCCCCTAGGAATCGCCGTCTCACCCTAGGAAGCGCCCCTTCCGTTACGGGGGCAGGGGTGTAGCGATGCTTGGGCTGCTGCAGCGGTGCTTGGGCAGGAAGCACAGTCCTGATCCAGTGGACGACGTGGATCGGCCAAAATACAGCGCCGTGGCGGGAGGAGAGGTGAATCGAAGGGGCGCGGTGGGACCATGGTGGCCCCCCGAATGACTGACTAATCAGTGTTTGCCATGCACGCCCCGCCACCACCGCCGTGTTCAGGCGGACGATGCCACGCCTGGGCTTCTTCCAGCCAAGGAAGTGGTGGACAGAGACGCGCGACAGACAACACGCGACACGCGTTCAGTCGAAGGACCTTCGAAGGACCTGGTCGCTCTCTTCTCGTTTACGACATCGGCAATCGCGCCGGGGTATGACGCGGTCACCATCGCGCTGAGGCTGGACACGGCACCAAATCTGCAACACGGATATGCATGCACGCCCAGGGATATGCATGCCGTCGTCCTCCTGCAGCCCCCTGCCGTGGCGGGAGGGGACAGTGACGCTGCGCCCTGGCTGCAAGCGAGCGTCATGAGCGTGGTCATGCAGGTGGGCTAGTGCTGCAGGGGCGTGGCACGGGATGTGTGCGTGCGCGTGTGTGCTTGAGTCTTCACAGCCGCCTTCGCACCCCCTTCACACACGCACACACCATGCACATCACCACCACCACCCCATGCCGCGCGCAGGCGGCACAGCCCGGATCCTCGGCGGCGGCCATGCGTGCGGGCGCAGCCCCGTGGCTGCGCGACGCGTGTGAGAGCGACCCTCGCACGCGTGCTTCGCTGTCGTGCGTCGCAGCTGCTGTTGTATCGCCGCCAACGATGACCGTACCGCCGCCGTCGCGCCAGCCAGAGCACTCGGCGTCCTCCTCCTCGGCTGGCGCGCTGCGCGCACAGCCGCAGCCGCAGCCGCCAGCCAGTATGGTGTTCAACATGCTGGGTGGGTGCAACTGGCTCATGATCGTGCCTGTGCCCCCTCGCATGCACACAGATTGCACACACCCCACCCTCGTCGATATGGCCACCAGAGCGTTGTTTTTGCCCCCCCCCCCTTTCCCCACTGCCTGAGCACCCATTGCACACTCTGCACCGCATGCACACCCATCGCACATGCGCACCACCCAAACACAGATGGTGTCACCATGGCCATCAGAGCATCGTTTGTGCGCGATACCGCGTCTGCGTGCCTCGTGCCTGTGCTGCTTCTGGACTTGGGCTTCGCGGGTGCCGAGCAGGTCGCGGCAGCGGCGTGCGTGGCCGAGACAGCGCAGCCGGTGCAGACGGGGGGGGAGGGCGATGCTGAGGCGTGGAAGGGGACGATGCCAACGATGAACGAGAACGAGGACTACTTTGCCCTGTTGCCGCCGGTGAAGGTGCGGCGTGACCGGCATCACGAGTGGCCCCCGCTGAGCCCCCCCTCCTGCCATGGGACCCACATACAAACCGCTCTGCTCTGCTCATGCTGGCATGTTTTGTTTTGTATACAAGGAGGCTACATGAATGCCCACTCTACCACACCCTCCCCCCGTGCTGCATCCGGCCACAGGTGGAACCGTCTCAGGCGTTTGACGAGCATGCACAGAAGCCCAACTCGCGTGGCCCTGGCGTGCTCCCCCGCTCAGCCAGCCAGCAGAAGATCGCCGACAAGCTTGAGCGCCTGCACGCAACGTGCCACGACCACGACAGCAGCTCCCTTGGCCGACTGGGTGGAACCAGCGCACATGTGCAGCGGGCGGGCAGCATTGTATCAGGCATGCCGCTGCTTGCGACACTGATCGAGCTGCGTCTGCCTGGGAGTGGGAGCACACTCGATGACATGCCAATGCTGCTGCAGGCCCTGCTCGACAACACCACGGCGCCGCACGGCGCAGGCGGCTCTGGCTCGACCACTCAGCTCGACCTCCTCGGTGACGTGTTGCTGCAGAACGAGCTGTCACTTGCATACTGGGGCAATCTGCGGCTGCTGGGGGAGAAGAGCGGCCCCACGATGGTGCGCGCGATGCTGCCAACAAAGGACGCGACCGACATGTTGGCGCGTGCGAACGAACGATCCGGAGGAGCTGCCGCTGCACGCGCCGTGGATGCGCGCGCTGCAGCTGCCCGCGTGCTTCAAGATCCAGGTTGGGGCGGGCATGTGTGTTTGGCGCACATACACACAACCTGCGCGAGCACATGCAGGCGCATCCCTTGCCAAATTCACAATTGGCTGGGTTGGTTTGGATTTGAGGTTTAATTGAGTTTTGCTCAAACCTCAAGGGCCGTTGTGTCAAGCCTGGTTGGAGGATCGGCTGGAGGACCAGAGGTCAGCAATACCTGGCAATAACCCTTTTAATGCCAATTTACCCCGGCTTCTGCCCCAGATTTCAGCATGCACGGTCCAGTGGCTCACCAAGCCTCCCCCCCCTTCCTCCCTGACCCCCCTCCCAACGGATGCGTGCAGGGGCGCGCGGTCGACAGCCACATCGTGCGCATCCAGCCGCAGTGCGCGCAGACGGGTGCTTCCACCGCAGCGGCACCACCTGCCGCCTCCGTTGCGGCACCACCTGCCGCCCGCCCAGTGCTCTCGCCCGCGCAGTCGCCGCGCTCGTCGCACTCTCCAAGCATAGGCTGCACGCTTGCCGGACGCCGAGCGCGTTCGCTGTCCATGTTCGAATGCGCGCCTGTGCCCATGCCAGTGCGCGTTGAGGCAAGCGGCCGCTCAATCCCGCGGCTCCGCTCCGAGACGAGCGGCGGCTCAGTCGTGGGTAAGCACCAGGGCCTGGGCTGTTGGGGCTCGCTTGATTTCAAGATTGCATGCTGGTGCCCCGTGACACCCCGCACTGCGAGACACATTCCACCTTGTTGTGGACAAGCGGGTTTGGGTATGGTGCATCAAGTGCACTCGACAGCCGGCACCCGCGTGCGCCCACACACTAAGCCACTCACTCTGCCTCACCCCCTTCCCACCCACCCACGCACACACTCCGACTACGACCACCTCACTCTGCCTTGCCTCTCAAACTCCCCCCCCCCCCCCCCGCAGGCCTGTTCCGCCCGTCTGTCGACGTTGACGTGCTCACAGGCCTCGGCATGACGGGCGGCATGTCCGCGAATGTCATGCAGATGCTCTCGTCCATCAGCATGGCGGCAAACCTGCGGCTTGAAGGAGGCGCCCGGTGCGAGAACATAGATTCTCCGCCCGCAAACGCCAGTGTTTCATGGTATGTACATGGGTTTAAGAGCGTTCGAACGGTATGGGCTTGATATCTTTTTTGGCCACGTCTTGGCCTTTCTCCCCACGGGGGGGTGTCTCTTTTGGCGATTGGCGATGAACCTGCCTCGCGTTTCCGTTTCCCCACATGCGCTCACCTACTTCAACAAGCGTTTGCTGCCGCTGTGGTAGGGGACCTAGGGGTGCGCCCACGCTCTTTACAGAGTTGGGGTTCCCTACCACCAACAGCCAGCCATCTCAGTAAGGTGCTCAGGCCATACGCGCCGAGCACGGTCTTGTACGCCTTCAGAGGTGTCCCTGACTGTAACATCCATCATCAGAATGCCGTCCTTTCGGTCGTTGGGTGCGCGGGAAGCCTTTTACCTGTGCCACACATTGCATGCAATTCCCTATGTGCTTCCTAGCAGAACGTTGAACCAGCCGTGCATGGCCGCGAGGGTCCCACCGAGAGAGAGTGGTGCACATCATCAACTTTCTGCATTGAAAAATGCACACAGCTCACACACACACACACACGCACGCACGCACGCACGCACGCACGCACTCACACGCATACACAAATGCACACACACACTCTCTCTCGTGCACCCTTTCCTCTTCCGCACACACTGCCACACACATGAATGCACCTCCGCAGGTCAGCCACTGGCATTGACGGGCACTCGCGCACCACGCTGCTGCGAGGGACGAATGCCAGCGCTTCTGTCGGCGGCTTCTCGAGCGACAGGCACGTGGGGTTACCCGCGAAGTTGCACCTGTGTTTGGTGGCCGGTACCAGCCCCTGGCATGTCCGTGCACGTATACATGTGTAGATATGCTCAGGGGGTGGATTTCCAGGTCTCGGGGCAATTCTGATGGCACACATGCCATGTGTACGCATGCACATTACACGCTCGCCTCCCGTTCATTGCCCTACAGGCACGAGATGGCCCACATGCAGTCAGGCAGCGCGGCCGAGCACGTTCGGAGCCCCCTCGGCGTGTGCAACAAAAGCTCAATGTTTGATAGCGCGTTGGTTCGGCTGTATGGGGACCTTGGCAAGGCGGCTGAAGACAAGGAGGCAGAGGAGGTGTTGCAGGAGGTGCGCATGCGCGCAAGCTCTCAATAGTGCATACGCATGTGCATGGGCACATGAACACACGTCCATAGCACCTGTGGCCCCCCATCCACATGTGACATGTGCTTGGGCACTGCGCGCCCTAGGAAAGGTGTCACCAAAGGCATCACCCATCAGCGCCTCCCCCCCCCCCGGGCAAAACACATGTTTTTTTTTGCAGGGGCGGACTCCGGGTGGGTGGAGTTCTGCCCTCAACCCCCCATCCTCTTTCCCCCCCACCTCCCCCCCTTCCAAAACCACCCCAGTCCGCCCAAACCACCCCCTATCACCCCTGAACCACCTGAACCACCTGAACCACCCCAACAGGTCATTTTGGGTGTGAACGTGAGCCGCCCGCCGCCAGAGGTGGGGCCCAAGGCAAGCTTCACCAAACTCGAGTCCACGCGGTCCAAGGTGCCAGCCGCCATGCAGCTGCGGGTGGTCATCCCCCCCAAACCGGCGTGCAACGACTACGCAGACGCGGGGGCCGCAAAGGACGGGGATAGGAAGTTGCTGCTCGAGCTGAAGACCGCAGCCGACGGTGTGTGTGTGTGTGTGTGTGTGTGTGTGTGCGTGTGTGTGTGTGTGCTTGCGGGGCTGGGCGCATGCAGTGCGGGGCTGAGACCCCGGTGGGCTTCGGTTAGGCGAGAGTGCATGAGCATGCTCCCGTCACCCCGACTGAGCAACCCACCACCACCACCACCACGCCCTCCAAGATCCCCTCCACCGCCACCCCCCTGGTGTGGCCCACGCAGAGCCATGTGGCATGTTCAAACGCTCCGCCAGCGCGCCGCTTGGTGCACCAAGTTGTGTGCGCTCCATTCCCGTCCCGTCCCGCCTCAGCAATGCGAGGTCGCCCGAGGGCCGCATCCCTATTACGTCGGGGCACATCAGCAGAGCGAGCGGCAGATCAGTCCGAAAGGCGGCCCCCAAGCGCCGCATACACGCACAGGTGCGCGGGCCTTGATACGGAAGCTCCCTTGTGTGGGGGGTGGTTCAGGGGGGGGGGGCAACGTATTTTAGGCCATGCCTGTGTGCCGTTTGCATGTGCGATGCATATGGCATGTCTGGATTCATGAACCTTTGTGCCCCAAAAAAAAATCCCGGCCCCACTCCACACCTCACGCAAAGAGCCTCAACTGCCTCTCTTGCTCTGTGTCTCTCTCTCTCTCACCTACCCACCCACATGCCCTCTTCTCCCCCACACAGGCAGACAGGCCACCTTCAAGTGGAGGCCTGATTGGCCACGCGTTGCAGGTGGGTGCGGTGTGCAGTGCGCGAGTGCATGCGCGATGGAGTAATTTGCAAGACGACCCATCCCCAATGGACGGGGGATGGGTCGTACTTTGAAACGTCAACGCACTGCATACTTATAGTCCGAAGTGTGCGCATGCATTTGCCACCACTGCCTTTGTCACCGTTGCCATGACCATGATGCACATATATATACTGGCGTGCTCATACTGAACCCGCCCCCACCTCCGACACACACGCAACCCCCTCTTGCGCACAGATGCTCCACGCCGCCAACGCGCACTCGGCATCGGACGCGCCCCCGGCTCTCTCTTTGCCCGAGGACTCTGTCTGGCCAGTGTTCAACCCGCAAGAGGAGATCGACCACGCGTTCCTGCAACGCAAGGTGAGCCGGGCGGCATGGGGAGGGGCGGCTGGAGGCACCAGAGGCCAGAAGCAGCCGCAGGCGCCGCCCTCCCCAACTCACCCCCCATCAGTGGGTCTCCCCCATCATGGCCCATCAGTGGCGTCCAACCGACTATAATATCCGTCACACGATGTGTTTCATACCCCCCACTCACTCACTCCCGCGCAGGCCTCTGGGACGTCCGATGACGGCCTTGACTGCACAGCTTCAACGGTCGCTTCGGAGCAGGCGCTTGTCGCCGTGTCCGTCTCACCCGGTGAGCCACGCACACACACCAACACACACACAAACACCATCCCACGGGCGCGCACCCCATCGATAGGAGCACACACACCGCCGTGCTTACTGTTTTTAGACGAAAACAAGATACCAACAACCGCATTGACAGGGATGACCGCATTCGCCCACTTGCCTCCAGGAACCACCCGCCCCGCTCACACTCCCTCTTACCCCTCTCAAAATACCCACCCATGACAGAGCCTGGCAAAATGGGTGGGGACGAGGGCGACGGCTGCAGGTGGCAGGAGGTGCATGCGCTGCTGGTGCTCGACCAGTCTACTGACAGGCCAGCGTTGTTGCTGCTCCAGGGCGACATCCACTCGCGCGCGAAGGTTGGTGGTCTCAGGAGATTCGTTTCCTTGGGCGGCATGCCTTAAGAAAGCGCCACGATAGACGCCTTCACGGGTGCCAGTTTAACCACTTTGGGAGCTAAATACAGTGAATCTCCGATCTGATGACACGAGCAAGCTCATGGGGCGCGGACAAAGACAACAACGGCACCCACACCCACACATTTTGAGCCCTCCCCAAATGAGCCACACCGCGTGTGCATGCATGCACGCAGATGGAGGCCCAGATCTCGCAGCTCGTCAACGCACAGCTCGGTATGCTCGAGTCAATGTTCCCGAGGCACGTGCTTGGTGGCATGCTGGGCAACAGCGACCTGGAATCGATGGCGCGGCAACACGAGGTAACCCACGTGCACAACTCGCATGTTGTGCATGTGATATGCACGGGTGGCCTGTTATGTACCATCGCTTGTTCTGCATTCAAAATTACTCAGTGCCGCTATACGCTAAACCCAGGGCGTGAGCATCCTGTTCATGGACATCGTTGGCTTCACGACCATGTCCAAGCGGGTGCCACCCACGGCAGTCATGTCCTACCTCAACACGCTCTTCTACACCTTCGACAAGATGTGCGACCAGTACGGGGTGCGTGCGCCCCCACCACAAACCACCACCATCAACAGTGAGCACAACCACACGTTTTGCAGACACGTGAGCCGGAAAAAGGGGTGAACAGAATGTGAAGCTGGCTGGGATTGGATCCATGCTCCCAGAATATGGCATTAGGAATCTCAAACGCCTCCTTGATGTGTCGAGTCGAGGCTGCCTGGCTGACGGGCGTGCTTGGCACCTCCCCCCCCCCTCCCACGTTTCCCCACCACCACCACCCCAGGTATTCAAGGTCGAGACCGCTGGAGATTGCTACATCGTCGCTGGTGCGATGATGCAAATCACGCCCGAGGGGTGTGCCACGCTCGACGAGGAACCAGTTCCCGAGCAGGTGTGTGGCTGGTGCGATGATGCAAACCACGCCCGAGGGGTGTGCCACACTCGACGAGGAACCAGTTCCCGAGCAGGTGTGTGGCTGGTGCGATGATGCAAACCACGCCCGAGGGGTGTGCCACGCTCGACGAGGAACCAGTTCCCGAGCAGGTGTGTGCATGTGCCTGCCGAGTGTGTGCTGATGGGACATGAAACAGGTGTGTCCCCTCCTTCTCCCTTCCCACACCTTCCGCACGCCTCCACGCACACCATGTGCATATGCTTGTCCGTAACTAGTCTTGGTTATATTTTGGCTGCCCCTCTCACAAGGCCATAGTAGACGCGCCTGGCACGTACGGTACACATTACACTCACACACACATCCACACAGGGTGTGCGCGCGGTGATGGGCTTTGCGCGCGCGATGCTTCGCGTTGCACGCACCGTTCTCATGCCGCACAACAACCAGCCGTCGATCGTGCGCGTGGGCGTGCACACCGGCAGCGTGGTGTCTGGCGTCATCGGGTCGAAGCTGCCCAAGTTCTCGCTATTTGGAGACACGAGTGCGTGGGTGTGTCCATCTGTGTGTGCGTGCAAGCACGCACGCTTGTGGGGGGCAGTGCGTACCGGGCCTGGACCCCACGGCTGAACCTTGCCCCCTCGACCCTCGACCCTTAACCCTGCGCCCTCGCAGTGAACACGAGCAGCCGCATGGAGTCGACGGCCCCTCACTCGTGCATCCAGGTCAGCGCCACGACGTACGCGTTGATGGATGAGGAGCAGCGGTCGGCACTGTGCGCAACGGGGGGCGTGGAGGTCAAGGGCAAGGTGCGCCCGGCTCACCGGTGACTGGGATTTGGCGGTTGGGGGGATGCACAGCCCTTGCATGGCACCACTATACAGGCAGATGTGTCAGCAAGAAGAAGCCCCCACAAAGCCGCCACCCCCACCACCCTCCCTTCCCAACCCCCTATGCAACATGAGCTCCCCTACACACTCAGGGGCTCATGGAGACGTATGTATGGGACCCGTCGCCTGCCGACCTGGTGCTGACCCACGAAGACCGGGAAGTGATGTCGGACAACGAGTACGACGAGGACGGCACGTGAGTGGAAGCAAGCAACCCACGGCAAGGAGTGTTTGATGCACAACACATTTGTGACGCTGACACACACACACACACACAGACACACACGCACTTGCACACACGCACGCACACACACATGCACACACAGGTACTCCGACATATTCGGAGTCTGCAGCCACGATTCTCTGTCGTCACCGGGCGGCGCATCGAGCAGGACCTCGTCCATGCGCAGCTGGCTTGCCGCAAGCGGGGCCTCGGGCACAGGTGCCACTGCGACAAAGTGCGAGCCGCAGCGGCGCAACAGCAGCTTGATGCCTGTCGGGTCCTTCTTCTCTGAGATGCTAGACAGCCGGGGCTTCGCGGCAGGTGGGTTGGGGTCGGGCAACATGGCAGTGGGCGTGTTGAAACGGGGATGTGGCTGGCTATATTGGGGGCGATATTGGGGTGTATTTTTCGTACAACAGAGCGGGGCAGCATGCAGATGGAAGTCGCCTTGTTAAGAGAGGGTGGGTGGTGGGGACTAGATGGTCAAGGGACACTGTTACGCACGCGCGGCGGCTTCCGCACAGCCGTCCAATCACACCTCACCCCACTACGCGCCCCACCCCGCCCCAGTGCTTTTCACTCACTCCCCTTCTCTCGTCCTCACTCTGTCTTGCATAGGCGGCGACGCATCGAGTACTCTCCCACCTACTGCTGACGCGAGGAGGCGCCGCGCCAGCACCTCTCACCCCGCGGCAATGCGCGCCGCAGCAACGTCGCCATTTGGTCCTTCTTCTCTCAAACCGGCGACGGTCTTCGGGCTGCCACTTTGACAGTTGAAAATGTACAGTTTGCACCCTGAGGGCGTGGGATCGGCAGATCCACCTCAGGCGGCAGGCTGCCAATGAGCCGCTCCTGCCAAAAAGAATGGTACATCCGAGGTCTTGGGTGCGAGACTCGGTGAAACATATACTCGTCGCAGGAGTTTGCGGCGTTATTTCGGCTCCGCGGAACTTATTTTTTTGGGGGGGGGTACGACTAATAGTTATGCGCAAAAGCACAGGCCCAGTACGATACCATAATGTGCGGTATGGTACCAAACTGGTGTGTGCTTTTGCGCATCATCATTACCATTATCACTTCTGCCATCACTAAACTTCGTTCAAGGGAGGGGGGGCAGTAAAGCTGTGCACAGACCGGTACTGGGTGATGAAACACACGCACGCACATGCATATATATATATATAACGGTAGATCCAAGGTTTTGGGTTTGAGACTCGGTGAAACTAAACACTCCTCGCGGAAGTCCCCGACGTGATTTTGGCTCCGGAAAACTCTTTGCGGGGGGGTGACCTGATAGGTGTGCATGACGGCACCCACCCAGTATGGTAGTTACTTACTATGATCACTATGGTCAAGGGGGGGGTGAGCAGTTAAGTTGCAAACAGACCGAATTCTGACACCGGACATTCACCGTCCCTTAGATCAGGGAGTAATCCACCCTAAAACAGAATTGAAAAATGCAGCGTTTGTGTGGGGGGGGGGAGGATGCTCGATGGTCTCAAACTGCCTGCTTTTGTAGCTTTTTATTCGGTCATCATTCGACGCGAATATTTGTGGGTTGGCAAAAGGTGTCCAAATCCACACTCAGATCACATACGCACCTAATATAATCATGATGTAGTTTTGGGGTGTTTCATCATCACTCTCTCTCTCTCTTGTGGGGGGTGAGGGGGTCCCACACCGGGCAGTTGGTTTACACACCCTGGGGCCAGGATGCGATGCACACCTCAGCTTGGGCTGGGAAAGCACGTTATGGATCAGTCTGATGACCGATGCAGTTAAGCTTTAACTTACTTTTTGGTTGCTTTTTTTTGCGAGTAGAAATTGGCAGACGGCAGAAACCCACTGCGTATGAGTGTCAGGCCGTGCCTTCAAAAACTCAGAGCGCAAGGGTAAAGCTCGGTTATCATTACCATCACTACCAAGGTAATGAATGGCAACTGGGCTGTAACCAAAGGCGCGTAAACTGTGGCCCCGGGGTAGCCGGGATAGCGGCTGTGGTAGGGCGCTCCTTTTCTCAGTCTGCTGCAGTGTCTCGTCCCAAAGCAGTGCTCTTTTGGCAGCGTTTGGGATCCCTCCCAACCTGACAAAGTGTACTGCTCTTGCCTATGTGGCCGTGCCCCAAAGCTAATCCTGGCTCTGGTTTTGCCCATTTACATGACCCGCTCTTTGCCTGGCGACGCGTCCAAGTTGTCAATCAGAACACCAGAGTGGCTACGTTCAACGTGCGGACATGTCCTGCAGAGGACGAGGGACTGGTCAAACTGGCGAGTCTGGTGCAAGATTGCGCCAAGCTTAGCGTCGGTGTTGCAGCGCTTCAGGAGCTGCGCAGGACCGGCTCCGGGGAGGCGCAAGTGGCTACGGGCGACACGTCGTGGACGCTGCTATGGTCGGGTGGGGAGCACCGGCAGCGTGGGGTGGGCTTGCTGTTGTCCCCTGCATGGGCATCGGCACTCGTCTCCTGGGAGGCGGTGTCCGACCGCCTCATCCAGGCCCGCTTTGCAGCGGACCGTGGGCAGATGATCACCATCGTCAGCGCCTACAGTCCAACGGAGGCAGCGAGCGACGAGGAGGCTGGCGACTTCTACCTTCGAGTAGCGGCGCTCGCGGACAAGGCCAACGACAAGCGCGATCTGCTCATCGTGGCAGGTGATTTCAATGCAGCAGTGGGGAGGGATTCGGTGTCCGACCACGAATGCGTTGGCAAGCACCTGCCCCTCACGGAGCCAGCGGTGGCCAGCAGGAACGGTCGCCTGCTCCTTGACACTGCCACTGCTTGCAGCCTGCGCGCTGCCAACACTCTCTACCCCCACAGGCCTGAGCACCAGTACACCCACATCAGCCCCATGGCTGTTGCACAGAGCAGACGGCATGCATGCTCTGTGCGCCGCCTGCACAGCGTCAAGGACTACATCCTGGTCGCGCGCCGCCGCATGCATGCGGTGACAGACTGTAGGGTGTGTAGGAGCCCAACCTGGGACAGCGATCACTGCATGGTGGTACTGTCCATGCGCCTCCGCATGCGAGCCTCCCGCCATGCAGGCGGCTCTCAGCGGCGCGCATGGGACTCTTCACAACTGCGGCGCCCGGCTGTCCGTCGTGAGTTCAACCTCCAGCTGTCCGATCGCTTTGGGCTGCTGGAGGCCGTGCCGCCCGAGGGCGCTGATGCCCAGGCGGAGTACGACGCGATGGCTGCTGCCATTCGCGAGGTGGCCACCAACCACCTCGCTCCACGCGGCAGCCGCCGGCGGCGCGGCTGGCAGTTCACTCTGTCGCAGCGCACCCTCCGGCTCATGGACGCCCGGCAGCGCGCGCACTCGGCATGGCTCAGGAGCAAGTCTGCTGCTGCCAAACGAGCGCAACCGCGCCAACCGCGCGGCCGACGCAGCTGTGCAGAGAGACAGGGAGAGGTGGATCGGCCAGCAGGTGGCGGAGGCGCAAGACATGCTACGCAAGAAGAATCTGCGCCAGTTTGCGCGCGCGTGCGACAGGCTGGCGGGCCGCAGCCGCAGCCATCAGATCCCACCTGCCATGCGGGACGTCTCGGGCGCGCTGCACAGCGGTCCAGACGGGGTGCTGAAGGCCATGACAGAGTCATTCGACAAGCTATATGGCGGGGAGACCAAGCTCAGCGACGAGACCCTGAACCAGCTGGAGAACGATGTAGCGGCGTTTGAGCTCACACGCGCCACAGAGGTGGACGAGGCGCACGGGCGCCCCCCTGACCTGGCTGAGACGGAGGCGTGTGTGCGAGCGTTGCGCTCGGCCGCCGCTCCGGGCGGTGACCAGCTGGACGCCATGCTGTTGCGGTGCCCACCTGCCATCGCATGGCTCCACCGGGTCATCATCGCCGTATGGCGGTCGGGGAGAGCCCCGAGGGAATGGAAAACTGCTATTATCACACCGTTATATAAGGGGAAGGGTCCGCGTGACTCCCCTGGTAACTACCGCGGTATAAGCCTTCTCTCTATTGCCGGGAAAGTGTACGCTGCCATACTTCTGCACCGCGTCTCCACGCAGGTTGATGGTCAGTTGCATGAGGCTCAGTGTGGTTTCAGAAAAAGCAGAGGCACTGTTGATGCAATTTTTACTCTGCGCTCGCTGAGCGCGGCACATGCCGAGTACAAACAATGCATGGCTTTGGCATTTGTCGACTATTCTAAAGCTTACGATTGCATAAACCGTGCGGCACTGTGGAGAGTCCTTAGATTATATAGTGTTCATCCGCACATTATTGATCTGTTGGAGGATCTTCACACCAACACCGCAGCTGCCGTGCGGCTGGCTGGGAAAATCGGGCACGAATTCCCCGTGTCGTCTGGTGTGCGACAGGGGTGCGTCATTGCTCCTGTGTTGTTCAATGTTTTTATTGACCACATAGTGAAAAAGGCGCTAGACATGATGCCAGAGGGGGCTGGCGTGTCAGTCGTGACCCGAGCCGGCGGCTCTGTGTTGTCGTCGTCGGTTGAGCGCATAGTAATGCTGATGTATGCCGACGATTTATGTTTGTTCTCGCATGACCCAGCTCAGTTGGCGCTTTATGCTGAAAATCCTTGAAAAAGTGTCCTCTAGCTTTGGCATGCAAATCAACGCCGCCAAGACAGAAGTGATGATTTTGCCAGCAGATTTTGACGCGGATCTGCCCACGTTTGCGCTGACTGGTGGTGAAGTGAAGACCGTCTCTGCATTTAAGTATCTAGGGAGTTGGATAACCCAGAGTGGTGGTGTGGAAAAGGAGATCGGTGTGCGTGTCGGTCGCGCGCTGGGCGTGTTTGCGTCTTTTGATAAGATTTGGGCCAGCAAGAAGATGCAAGTGCAGTCTAAGATGCGGGTTTACAACACTTTCGTGCTGCCCCACTTTCTGTACGGCTGCGAAACATGGGCCCCTACTAAAACACAACTGACTCGATTGGAGGTTGCCCACTCTAACTGCCTTCGTCGCATTCTGGGTGTGCGCCTGGTCGACCGGCACAGATTAACTTATATTCGGCAGGCGTGCGACACTGAGCCAATTGAGAGCCTTGTGGCAAAGCGATCAATGCAGTGGCTAGGCCATGTGATGCGCATGCCGGCTTCTCGTCTTCCTCGTACGACTTTTGACTGCACAATGGATGTGGCTCGGCAGCAAGGCCGGCCTCCAGCCTCCTCCCGACACTATTTTCTTAAGCTACTGATTCAGCAGCTAGGCGAAACTAGTGGCACTCGTTCTGATTGGAAGACTTTTTCGGACACGGCGTTTGAGCGTGCTCAGGATAGGGTCGGGTGGAGAGCCGTGGTGTACGGTCCGGCTGCCCCTCAGGCGCCGGCCCCTCCACCACGGCGGTCAAGTAGATTGGCAAGCGCCACTTGACCCCCTATCCCCTAGAAGCAGTTAGGACCTATTTTGGAGGCGTCGCACAATAGCTCTCCTTTTTGCTCTGGGACTACACGTTGGCAGGCAACCGGCTGGTGGCTACCGCCCCTCACAAGTAATTGTTAGGGCCAGAACTGGACTTGGGTCTAGGCGGTGGTACTAGGACTAGAGGTAGTCTTTGCTGGAAAGCCGATGTACCTGTAACTGTAACTGCTCTTTGGGTACGCGATGCAACCCTTCAGTGGGGGGCAATCCTGCTTCAGGGGGAGGGGGAGAGATGGTGCTGAGGCACTCTGAGCCATGTGGGGCCCAGGGGGTGGCGGAGGAGTTGAGGTGGGAATGAGTGAGGGGTGTGCCGCCTCAGTGATTGTCGAGTGTGGACATGGGCTTGCGTGCCCCTGGCTGGCTCTCAGAACCGTGTGGGTAGTATTTTGTGCGGTTCGTCACAACGGGGGACTGTGCTGGGGGGGGGATGTGTGTGCAAGCCTCGCTGGGTTTTAGCTTTTGGGCCTTGTCTTTTTACTCAGGGTTGAGGCGCTCCCGTTCTGTTGTGCTTTCGACGGTGACTACTCATGGCTTCACTAGGGCAGTTGCCTAATCTACCTCAACCAGCGTTTGCTGCCACTGCAGTAGGGAACCTGGGGGCGCGCCCACGCTCTTTACAGAGTTGGGGTTCCCAACCACCAACAGCCAGCCATCTCAGTAAGGTGCTCGGGCCATACGCGCCGAGCACGGTCTTATACGCCTTTAGAGGTGTCCCTGACTGTAACATCCACCATCATCACCTGCAACCGTGCCCTACATTCACATCGAGAAGCTTCCCTTCTCGCTAGTTAAAGCCAGGGCGCGTCCCAGTTGTTGGACTCGTCCCAGTTGTTGTAATATACACTTGGCCCCATATCCGTCGTCGCATCCAGCCAGCCGACGGCCAAGCCTTCTCTCTCTACTCGCCTACCCCAGCACGCTACCCGCTTGTCGATGCTGTGCTCACGCTTGCTGCGACCCCTACCGCCGACTCCCAGCCCCTTTAGGGAGAAAGCGTTCTCCCATCCTCCCTGCAGTGACTGGCCCGGTCGACTCCCGTGTTTAACCCTAACCTCTGCCCTATGGGTTAAAAATGCAGTTGTGGAGGAGAAGTGCATGCGCCGCTCAGTGTGTGGTGAGGCAGGTGTGGGGGGGGGGAGAGTTCATCAGTCGGTTGCACACACGCAAGTGCCATGGCAGCAGTCAATCGCAGCAAACGTACCATCATCCGACGTGGAAGCTTGAGGTGCGCGAGAGCTCACGGCACCCCTCCGCATCGCTGATGTGTAGGCATGCTGCATAATGAGTGGTTTTTGTGCTCAAATCATGCTCATGGCATTGAGCGCGTGGAGGGGGCCCCAATTGAGCAGAGGTTGTGTGGGTGTTCCCACACGCAGAGCAGCCAGTTCTCAAGAGGCACACTCCACTACGCTGCGCCATGCTGCCTCGAGGGGCGTGTCCTTGGTGCAGAGGTCGCGGCTGTGAGGCTGTGGCCTCGAACAGCAGTGGTGTGCAGCAGTAGTAGTGCACACCGTGGTGCAGTCTACCTTCCCTCCTCCCCCAGCCCCAGCAATGCTCAACGTCAACGGCATCAGGGTCACCATGTCCAAGCATACGACCTGCTAGAGGGCTACCAAGTAGTAGAGGGGCAGAAGGGGCAATGCCGGGGGGGGGGCGTTCGCGCTACACGCACTTGTAGGGGCACCTCACCCCTCTCTCCACCGGTGCCCGCATTGTTGCTGCGCTGCACTCATAGAGTCAGTGCACGACACGCTGCGCTCTGCCCGGATCCGCCATCTAGAGTTCATAATAGGGATCACCAACCCTCGCCATCTGATGATGATGATGATGATGATGGATATTACAGTCTGTGTGACACCAGTAATGATGTATAAGACCGGTGTCGGCGCTAGCGCCTGACACCTTAAATTCAGTTTCAGTGGGAAACTGGCTGGCTACCTGGTAGGGGTGAGGGTAAACCCCCACACGCGCGCACGCACTGGACCTAGACAGGACACTGGGCCCCCAGATCCACCCTATACCACCCAGGTAGTGACAGCAACGCATTGTTGGTGTGCGCCTGTGTTCTACTACTAGTCCCGCCGCCGCCATTGGCTCCAGCAATCTCCTCCATGCCCGCCAGCAATCTCCTCCACGCCCGCAAGCAATCTCCTCCATGCCCGCAAGCAATCTCCTGTATGCCCGCCAGCAATCTCGTCCATGCATGGGCGCCGCCATGCGATCTCCATGCGCCGCGCCGCGCTCCATGCGCGCCAGCACCCGTACCACCCGCCTCATTCCCGTTCTTTAGCCATTCCCAGTGACACCTATGGCTGATCCTTGTTCCGCTGTCCCCTTTGGCATCTGTAACCCGTATCCTCTCCCTGTAGCCTCATTCCCCGTTCTTAACCGCCATCTCCATTATGGTGCCCGCCCGCTGGTGGGGCCTCGCCTCGCCCCATGCCGCACGGCTAGTGTATTGATTGCTGCGCCATCTATAATCTGCGCCTTGGGGCAGGGAACCCCTGCGCCACAACCTCCTCACAAAGCCTAGCCGCATGTGCCTCGCTTCCCATGTTTCTCAATTTCTCGCCATCCGCTTCCATGCCCGCCTGCAATCTCCTCCACGCCCGCGAGCAATCTCCTGTTTGCCCTCAAGCAAGCTCCTCCATGCCCGCCAGCAATCTCCTCCATGCATGCACGCGCAGAGCGCCGCCATGCAGCCCCCATGCGCCGCGCGCGCCGTGCGCGCGCCGCGCCCGCCAGCTCCCGTAGCCTCATTCCCCGTTCTTTACCCATGCGCCGTGACGCATTAGCCTTGTCCGCCGTCCCCTGGCATGCATAACCCGTAGCCTCATCCCCGGTAGCCGCATTCCCCGTTCTTAGCCGCCATCTCCATTATGGTGCCCGCCCGCTGGTGGGGCCTCGCCTCACCCCATGCCGCACGGCTGGTGCATCGATCGCGTCGCCATCTAATAATCTGCGCCTTGGGGCAGGGAACCCCTGCGCCGCAACCTCCTCACAAAGCCTAGCCGCATGTGCCTCGCTTCCCATGTTTCTCAATTTCTCGCCATCCGTCTCTCTCTTCCATCCAGGCACAGTAAACCATTAGGAGCCGCAATCTGCTTGAGTTCCGATCGTTGTGAGAGGGGGTGCATGCTCGCCGCAATTCTCGCCATCGTGCATCGTGCTCTCCATCGTACCGCTGCCCCATCTGCCACATAGCCTCGCCCCATCAGGAACAGTTCACCAGTAGCGCTGTGCGTCAGAGCCGCTCAGGGTAAATTTCCAGATTTTCAGCAGCCCAGTACCAAGCGCAGTTGTCCCGGTTGTCCGCCATCGAGCGGAGCCAGGGCGGGAGCCCCTGGCGAAGAGCTTATGAACTTAACATGGGTCCGATCTAGAGTTCACAATAGCCGTCGCGTGACGAGAGAAAGAGAGAATAGCTGCGTGTTGGAGGTTATGAGGAGATGGTGTCGGCCTGGGTGCGAGTGAGACGGCATGCAGGTGGTGGGTGCACAGATCGTGATCGCATCGTACAATACAGGGGGCCTCCTGCTCGTACGTGAAGAGGCGCAAGGCAGTGTGTGCGTGTGGGTGGGTGGGTGGGTGGAAGGGTGTGGGTGTGGGTGTGGGTGTGGGTGTGGTGTGGGTGTGGGTGTGGGTGTGGGTGTGGGTGTGGGTGTGTGGGTGTGGGTGTGGTGTGTGTGGGTGTGGGTGTGGGTGTGGGTGTGGTGTGGGTGTGGGTGTGGTGTGGGTGTGTGGGTGTGGGTGTGGGTGTGTGGGTGTGGGTGTGGGTGTGGGTGTGGGTGTGGGTGTGGGTGTGGGTGGGTGGGTGTGGGTGTGGGTGTGGGTGTGGGTGTGGGTGTGGGTGTGGTGTGGGTGTGGGTGTGGGTGTGGGTGTGGGTGTGGGTGTGGGTGTGGTGTGTGTGGGTGTGGGTGTGTGGTGTGGGTGTGGGTGTGGGTGTGGGTGTGGGTGTGGGTGTGGGTGTGGGTGTGGGTGTGGGTGTGGGTGTGGGTGTGGGTGTGGGTGTGGGTGTGGGTGTGGGTGTGGGTGAGGGTGTGGGTGTGGGTGTGGGTGTGGGTGTGGGTGTGGGTGTTGTGGTTTGGGGTGTGGGGCGTGGGGATGGGGGTTTGCAAAGTGGTGGTGTCGTAACTGCGTAGTTTGGGTTGTGGCCTGTGGGTAGTCTGCGCGAGCCATGTCCGCTCCACCGCCTACCGCCGATGCGCCTGAGGCGAGCACCTCATGCTGGAGCGTGCGCCAGTTGCGCGACGAGCTGGCGAGGCTAGGCATCGACGGGCGTGGCTGCATCGAGAAGCAGGAGCTCGTGGACCTGGTGATCAAACACCAGCAGAGCCCAGCCGCAGCTCGATCGGCACTGGATGGCGGGCATGCGGCAGCAGGGTAAGCGCGCCCAGTGCGTGCGTGTGAATGGGGCATGCATAACGCCCATGTGGTGCATGGATGACCATCATGCTGACATGGCAGCGACACACACTCACTGATGCAGGCGTGCCGCTGCTGAGGACGCCGGCTCATCAGGGACGGCTGGGCCATCGGAGGCTCCCTACCGCGCCAACCTGGACGCGGCCATGTGCAACAACTGCCCCAAGATGCGCTCCAACGGCTACAAGCTGTTCAGCTGCTCAGGTTGCAAGGCCGTGTACTACTGCAGCAAGTGGGTTTGTATTTTGCTGCTGCTGCTGCTGCTGCTGCTGCTGCTGCTGCTGCTGCCACTGCGTGGGTGCTTGTGTGTGAGTGTGTGAGGAGAGGCAAACGGGCACGTAGGCCCCAAGCAGCCAAGCAATGCCCCCCAACGGCCACGCAGGGAGTGCCAGGACGACTCGTGGCGGAATGGAGGCCACAAGCAGGTCTGCAAGCAGAGGCAAGCGGCCAAGGCTAACATGGCTGAGGCCGGGCAGGCCGAGATCTTTGTTGTGTTTCAGAAGTGGGTCAAGAAGATGAGTGAAATGCTGACCATCACCGCGATGAGCGCTCTGTTGTTGCCGACGACCAGCTCGCGACGCACGCCCTCGTGCTGACCCTGGGCCATGTGCCGAGCATACCCCCACAGTTCAAGGTGAGAGCTTGGGAGAGGGGAAGGGGGGGGGGGCGGTGGCAAGTGCCGTGGCGAGCTCATGAGAACGTTTGGGCCGCGCCCCTGGCCATGGCCTGCGTTCTCCCATCGAGCCTTGACCTCACTAACCGGCATGCCATTTTCTCTCGTAGGTGCGGACGTTTGAGGTGCTGACCAAGGCCGAGCTTCATGCGACCTTTGAGCGCGAGGGGTCTGGGCTGCCTGAGCTGCCGCGCCGGAACCAGCCTGGCCCCGACTGCCGCGCTCTGGTGGTGGTCATGGCGGGCGAGATGCGGCAGTGTGTGCCCTGCATGGTCGAGGCAGAGGAGCTTGCTGCCATCCAGAGCGGTCGAAGGGAAATTCTGCCGATTGAAGGCTTCATTGCCTTCATGAACCCGAGACGCAGAGGAAAATGAAGACCAACTAAGACTTCACGTAGGGGCCCAAGGAAGCGGTTACACAAAGGCGGGGAGCGCGTCGTGGCAGTCCTAGCACTCGCAGCCGCGTGGCAGCAGCTGGTCGTGCTAGCTGGGCGGCATCATTGATGCAATGCATCTGCCCCACGTGTGGGTGTACACACATGCGCACGCTGGCCTCTGGAGTCCTTGCGCACGAGCGGGAGGTGTGCCAGTGGTTGGGCCTAGGTACCGAGCCTAATGGGATCCTATCAGGCCTTGCTTGTATGCGGGCCACTCATTGAAGTCGTCCAGGCTGGTTGTCTGAGCAGAACCACTAGTGTGTGCCCGCGGGTGCGAGTCGTTGGACTGGCGGACCCGCTGTAGCACACACCACCACGCTGCCTAGCTGCAGTATGCTTGCTAGCTGCAACACGCTGCCTAGCTGCCTACACGCTGCCAGCTGTTTGCTAGTTGCCTGGTGGTAGCATGGTGCCAGCGAAACTGAGAAAATGGCGCAGGAACGCCGCCCTGGAGTCCCTATCGATCTGTCATCGATCGGCGGGCGACTCCTCATCCAGGCACAGTGGCTCCCAACAATGGCAGTCGTACAGAGAGGAGGGGCTCACAATACCTCAAACGGGCTGGCAGTTGTAGCGTGCCGCAGACGTGTTCCAGTTACAGACCGCCATTCTTGTGCAGCCGTCTCGTCGAGAAACAGCAGCCCACACCTGGCTCCCTGCCCACACACCAACCTGCCGACATGTACACTGTCAACGCATAGTGACAGTTGCCGCCCCTCGTCAACCGCCGCCTCTCAACACCGTCACCGCATTTGTGACATCGGCGACCAGCCCCCGCCGCCCCTCTCAAATTCCGCCGCCAGCGCATTGAGCGTGTACTGGCCCGCCTGGCGCATGAGGTCCATCTTGTGGAACTCGATGCGCCCCTGCGCGCGTGTGTGCGTGTGTGTGGGGGGGGGGGGCGTGTGTGTGCGTGTGTGTGTGGTGTGACGTGTGATGTGTGTGTGTGTGTGTCAGTAACTCCCCAATCGCCGCACGCGCACACGCAGGGGCTCGTGAGCTGTTCAATCAAGGCAGCCCTCGTTTCGGTTCGGACGCAAACCTGCAAACGGATAGCATGCATGACAGCAGGGGCGACGCACGTGCACGTGCTTGGCGGAGACTTTCTCCAGCACTGGAGGCAACGTTGTGTCCGCTGGCGCCCGAACCTTGTAACGATGCTAGCCATGAGGCCCTGACGACAGACACCCCACTCCGCACATGCACGTGCTCTGCATTGAACTTCTCTAGCGGCAGCTGCCAGACAGGAACAGCTGAGCAACGTCCAACACTTGGCTTTAGGACCTACTTCATATGCGCACACCTACTTTAACAAGCCTTCGCTGCCGCTGCGGCAGGGGACGTGGTGCGCCCATGCGCTTTGCAGAGTGGGGTCCTCTTCTACTTCCAGTAGCCAGCCATCTCAGTACGGTGCTCGGGCTCTACGCTCCGAGCACGGTCTTATACACCTTTCAAGGTGTCCCTGCAACATTCATCATCTGACGGTACCATCTATCAGCACCAGGTGCGCCACACACGACACTCCAATGCATCATCCCCCCACTGCACACCTGCACGTGCTCTGCAGTGAACTTTTCCAGAGGCAGGCTGCCCGCCAGGAACGCGTCGTATGAGGTCTCGAACGCGGCGTCGAGCTGCGATGGGGAGTGGGTGGGTGGGAGGCCACGGGGTTGGGGTGGGTGGGTGGGAGGGGATGGGCATTCATTCTGCTGTGACTCTGGTCTCACGCAGCAAGCATGTCAGAAAACGGCATTGGCATTTAACGCGCCGTACGAGGCCTCGGACGCGGCGTCGAGCTGCGATGGGGAGTGGGTGGGTGGGAGGCCACGGGGTTGGGTGGGTGGGTGGGTGGGAGGGGAGGGGGATTCATTCTGCTGCGACTAGAGCTGGTCTCAGCCAGCAAGCATGTCAGATTACGGCATTGGCATTCAACGCGCCGTACAAGGTCTCGGAAGCGGCGTCGAGCTGCGATGGGGAGTGAGTGGGTGGGAGGCCACGGGGTGGGTGGGTGGGTGGTGGGTGGGAGGGGAGGGGCATTCATTCTGCTGTGACGCTGGTCTCACGCAGCAAGCATGTCAGCCTACGGCATTGGCATTCAACGCGTCGTACGAGGACGCGGCGTCGAGCTGCGGTGAGGAGTGGGTGGGTGGAAGGCCATAGGGAGGGGAGGGCTCCTATCATTCTGCTGTGACTCTGGTCTCATTCCGTCCCCCGAGTTATGTAGTTTACAGCCGTATGCAGCGTATGGACCGGCCTGCATACAGTCACACACAAAATCACTTTCTGCAGCGCACCCTGTCTGCCTCGTCGTGCAGCTTCTGGATGAGCAGGATCGGGTTGAGCTTCTTGAGCACCTGTGAGTGTGTGTGTGAGTGTGTGTATGTGTCGCCCATAGCGACGCGCAATGGAGTCGGCCCTACATCGCCTCATTTGAACCTCGCAGCGTTCACTGCCCCCTACCCCCTCGGCGGTGCGTCCTCGAGCCCGGAGCAGCAGCGATGACGAGGAGGCTCCCGCACACACACACACAAACACACACACGGCCCCCGCATTGGCGCTGCCACTACCCCACCTTGCCATGTGCACACACATAAGACTGCACACACACACACGCGCGCGCACACACACACACACACCTACGACTGCACACGCACACACACACACAGAAACACGAACACACGCACACACACGCGCACGCACCGCCTCCTGCCGTGCGTACAGCTCATCAAACGTCGCCTTTGCAGATACACACACACACACACGCACACACACACACACGCGCGCACACACCGCCTCCTGCCGTGCGTACAGCTCGTCAAACGTTGCCTTCGCAGACGCACACACACACACACGCACACACACACACACACACACACACACATACGCACCGCCTCCTGCCGTGCGTACAGCTCGTCAAACGTCGCTTTTGCAGACGCGTACTCGGACGAGCGTACGATCGCGACGTGGTTGCGGGCCTCGTCGATGGAGCCCTGTGAATCATACATTTGAAGGGTTTGGGGGGGGTCGTGTGTGTGTGTGTGTGTGTGTGTTGTGTTGTGTTATGTGTGCGTGTGTGTGTGTGTGGAAGTGTTAGTGTGTGTGTGTGTGTGTGTGTGTGTGATTGCATACGTGAACAATCGCGATGTGATTGCGAGCCTCGTCGATGGAGCCCTGATGACAGCGCATTGTTGGTTTTGTATGTGTTTGTGTGGGGGTCCACACCACACACACACACACCTGCATCAGTAGGTTGTCTTGTGCCAGCGCCACGTTCTGTCGGTGGATCTCCTCGGTCGTCGTGGCCACCTGCACATGTGCACATTTGTGTGTGTGTGTGTGTGTGTGTGTGCACGCGTGTGTGCTTGTGTGCACGCGTGCGTGCGATGTGTGCATGCATGCATGCATACGTGCGTGCATGTGCGTGCGTGCGTGCGTGCGTGTGTGTGTGTGTGTGTGTGTGTGTGTGTGTGTGTGTGTGTGTGTGCGTGTGAACAATCCCAAGCCCACGGATATCCTCTCGTTCTAGCGCATATGGTTGGTCACCCGCTACTGAGGAAACTTAAGATCTGAAGGTCCTCGATTCAAGCAACGATTGCCAGGGGTTGCTTTTAAGTGCTTAAAAGCACTGGCAAGAGCCGTTATCTAGGTTGCTCACGCGGTGGGAACTCTGTGTGTGTGTGTTGACCGCACCTGCAACGCCTGCACCCACGTGACAGCAAACCTCCAGAACGCATCGTCGTCGCCGAGCAGCCTCTCCAGTTCTGACGTGGGGAGGGACTCGAGTGAGGCGTCGCGCTCAGTCTGTGGGTCACACGGTTGCAACAGGTTGTGGTGAGTTAGGCAGGGATGAGCTGGGTCTTGGGTCTTGAGCCTCATGATGTGTGGGCGACGCAGGGCCAACGAGTAGCCTCTCCAGCTCTGATGTGGGGAGGCAGTCGAGGGGGGCGTCGCGTTCAGACTGAGTCACACGGTTGCAAACGGTTGTGGTGAGTTAGGCAGGGATGAGCTGGGTCTTGGGTCTTAAGCCTCATGATGTGTGGGCGACGCAGGCCACCATGCAGCCTCTCCAGCTCCGATGTGGGGAGGCACTCTAGGGACGCGTCGGTTTGCGTGACCGCGGTTGCACGAGGTTGTGGTGGGTTCAACAGGGATAAGATAGCTGGGGTCCAAGCCTTAGTAAGTGTGGGCGACGCAGGGCCAGCGGGCTCTCCAGCTCCAGCTCTGATGTGGGAAGAGACTCGAGGGATGCGTCGCAGCGCTCGGTCTGCGTGACCGCGGTTGCAAAAGGTTGTGGTGAGTTAGGCAGGCTCCGAGGTCGAAACCTAAAAAGCGTCAGGGGCATGGTCTATACCTGGAGTCCAAGCCTCATGAAGGGTGGGCGGCGCAGGGCCAGCGTCGTCTCCAAGTCTAGATCCAATGTGGGGAAGCACTCGAGTGAGGCGTTGCGCTCAGACGGTGTGGTTCAAAGGTTGTGGTGAGTTAGACAGGGTTGCGCTAGCTGGGTCTGGGAAAGCCTCATGTAGGGTGGGCGACGCAGGGTTAAGAGGGCCACGTTCACACACACACACACACACACCAGGGGTTTCCTTGGGGTCGGTCATCCTTCCATTTTTCCCTACCCCAGTTTCGTCGGGATTTTGGGCTGCAGCCCGAAGAATCGCCTCGAAAAGTGTGAAAATCGACAATTTCACAGTTTTCCTCGGAAAACTCGCCTCCGCACGTCGTATTTCCCGAACACACCTCCACAAAACCATCGGGGGCGCGCCCTCTAGGCACGTTTTGTTTCGTTTCCCGATCGGTAAGGAAAACCCTCACACACACACACACACACACACTCGCCACGCCCAGGCCCACACCACCGCCGCCCACCCCCCCAGGGGGCGTCATGAATGGCGGCAGTGGCGGCGGGAACGCCACACGCGCGCCAGCGGCAACCGCAGGCTTGGGGGGCGCCGGCAGCGGGAGGCGTGTGTCAACAAAAGCGTAAACGTGTAAGAAAACAAAAGCGTAATAACACACAAACACACACTCACAGACAACTCGCCTGCCCAGCTGCTGCCGACGCCACGCCCACGCCACCGCCGCTGCCGCCCCCCCCCCCAGGGGGTGCCATGAACGGCGGCGGTGGCGGCGGGGACGCCCCACGCGCGCCAGCGGCGGACGCGGGCTTGGGGGGCGCCGGTGGCGGCATGTGCAAAAAAAGCGTAATAACAAACAAACAAACAAACAAACAAACAAACACGCACGCACACACGCCCCAGCCCACCCACCCACCCACACAGACAACTCGCCTGCCCAGCCGATGCCGACGCTACGCCCACGCCCACACCACCGCCCACACCCCCAGGGGGCGACATGAACGGGGGCGGTGGCGGCGGGGACGGCACGCGCGCGCCAGCGGCGGCAGCGGTGGACGACGGCTGGGGGGCGCCAGCAGCTGCGGTTGCGCTGCCAGAGGCTGAGGGTGCGCCGCCGGCACCAGATATCAAGGGGTACGAGTGCGGCTGCTGCTGCTGCTGCTGCTGCGGTGGGGGTGGTGGGGAGGTGTGTGTGAATGGGGGGGGGGGGCTTGGGGGCAGCAGCAGTGGCAGATGCGGTACCAGAGGCTGAGCGTGCGCCACCGGCGCCAGAGATTGAGGGGGGCGAGTGCGGCTGCTGCTGCGGTGGGGGTGGTGGGGAGAGGTGTGTGGATGGGGGGAGGCAAGGGGTGGGTGGGGGGGCTCTGGGGGGCGCCAGCGGCGGCGGATGCGCTGCCAGAGGCTGAAGGTGCGCCTCTGGCGCCAGAGATTGAAGAATACGAGTGCGGGTGCTGCTGCTGCTGCGGCTGCTGCGGTGGGGGTAGTGGGGAGAGGTGTGTGTATTGGGGGAGGCGAGGGGGCTGGGGGGCACCAGCAACGGCGGTTGCGTTGCTAGAGGCTGAGGGTGCGCCGCTGGTGCCAGAGATTGAGGGGTACGAGTGCAAAGACTGCTGCTGCTGCAGCGGCAGGGGTGGTGGGGAGAGGTGTGTGAATGGGGGAAGGCAAGGGGGGGGGGGCTGGGGGGCGCCAGCGGCGGCGGCAGCGCTGCCAGAGGCTGAGGGTGTGCCGCCAGCGCCAGAGATCGAGGGGTACGAGTGCGAAGACTTCTGCGGCTGCTGCTGCTGCGGTGGGGGTGGCGGGGAGAGGTGTGTGTATGGAGGGAGGCAAGGGAGGGGGGGGGCTGGGGGGCGCCAGCGGCGGCGGATGCGGTGCCAGAGGCTGAGGGTGCGCCACTGGCGCCAGAGATCGAGGGGTGCGAGTGCAGCTGCTGCTGCTGCTGCGGTGGGGGTAGTGGGGAGAGGTGTGTGTATGGGGGAAGGCAGGGGGGGTGGGGTGGGGGCGCCAGCAGCGGCAAATGTGCTGCCAGAGGCTTCGGGTGTGCCGCCAGCGCCAGAGATCGAGGGGTGCGAGTGCGACGACTGCTGCGGCTGTTGCTGCGGTGGGGGTCGTGGGGAGAGGTGTGTGTAGGGGGGGGGGGGGCTGGGGGGCGCCAGCGGCGGCGGATGCGCTGCCAGAGGCTGAAGGTGCGCCTCTGGCGCCAGAGATTGAAGAATACGAGTGCGGGTGCTGCTGCTGCTGCGGCTGCTGTGGTGGGGGTAGTGGGGAGAGGTGTGTGTATTGGGGGAGGCGAGGGGGCTGGGGGGCACCAGCAACGGCGGTTGCGTTGCTAGAGGCTGAGGGTGCGCCGCTGGTGCCAGAGATTGAGGGGTACGAGTGCAAAGACTGCTGCTGCTGCAGCGGCAGGGGTGGTGGGGAGAGGTGTGTGAATGGGGGAAGGCAAGGGGGGGGGGGCTGGGGGGCGCCAGCGGCGGCGGCAGCGCTGCCAGAGGCTGAGGGTGTGCCGCCAGCGCCAGAGATCGAGGGGTACGAGTGCGAGGACTGCTGCGGCTGCGGCGGGGACGGGGGCAGTGGAGAGAGGGGGGGGTTATGTGGAGAGGGGGGGGCACGCCGCCAGAGCCAGAGAAAGAGGGGTACGAGTGCTGCTGGCCTGGCGAAGACTGCTGCTGCTGCTGCGGCGGCGGTGGGGGCGGTGGGGAGAGAGTAGCGGAGAGGTGCGTGGTGAGGGGAGAGGGGGGGGGCGGCGGCGGGGGGGCCGCCGGCGCCAGAGATAGAGCGGTATGAGTGCTGCTGCTGGCCTGGCTAAGACTGCTGCTGCTGCTGCGGGGAAGTGGGGAGACGCGTGTGCATGACAGTGCATGGGGGCAAGCAGAGGGGGGGGGGGGGGGCGCGAGGTTGTCACAAAGGCCCGCAAGCTCCCGTGCACCCGACACTCAACGGCACGAGCACGCCCCTACGGCCCCGCTGAGCTTTGTTCATCAGCATCGGTTTGTTCATAACGGTGTCAACGCTCAATCATACGGGACAAGCCTACAACCCCAAACCCTGCGCCCTGCCTACACTCTGACTTCCATACCCTACCACCCTTGAGGGTTACGTGAACCTAGAATCCTTGACCCTTAACCGTAAAACCCTGCACCCTGCCTACCTGGCTGTACTGCGGCGGCAGAGGCTTGTTCGTCAGGATCGCCACAGCCTCTGCACAGCATTTGGATGGGTGGGTAGGTAGTTGGGTGGGTGGTTGGTTGGTTGGGTGCGTGGGGTGGGATGGGTTGGGGGGTGGACGGTGGGTGCATGGGCTGCAGTCAGGTTTCGCCTTGCCGGGGAAGATCAGAGGATGCCAAGGATGCCAAGATGCGTGCATGCAAGAGCACACCCTTATCATTGAGGGAATTCGTCCCCTCATGAGCACACACACACACACCCACACACTCACCTGCCACAGTCGCCACCAGGTTTGCCTTCCCCGGTAAGAATGCGTTCCACTCGTCGAGGCAGCGCGTGCGCACTCGTCCGGCGCGGTCGACCGACGCGTGCTGGAACTGGCCGAGCACAGAGAGTCCGGGGCGCTCCTGCGGTGTGCGGGGGCGGGCGGGTGTGTGTGCGTGTGGGTGTTGCGTGCGTGCTGTGGTTGCGTGTGTGTGTGTGTGTGTGTGTTCGCGTGTGGGTGGGTGTGTGCGTGCGTGCGTGTGTGTGTGTGTGTGTGTGTGGAGGGGTGTGCAGCGCTGCGCAGGAGGCGGGTGGCTGCACCATGGTGCACGGACAACGGGGGGTGCATGCATGCATGGAGGGATGCATGGCGCTGCATGGGCACCTGTGGGTACAGCGGCGCCAGCGTGATCCGCAGCACGCACTGCCTGCCGGGCACGTCCAGCGGAAGGTCGATCATTGACCTGCATGCAGGTGGAGATGTGCGTGTGAGTGGCACAGTCGAGAAGTAGACGGGTAGCTGCACAAACCAACCCCCGCAGTGCCCTCACCGCTCGCTGTTTAGCGGCCTGCACGCCGGAAACGCCCTGAAGAGCCCATCCGCTGCCGCCGAGCGACTGCGAGGAGGGCAAGAGGCGCGGTGGTTACTAGGGTGGTCCTCATGAGTCCCTGCATCGCTCGCTGCAGGGACTCACCTCAGGGCGGTTCCATGCTGGTAGAAGCCAGGCAATCCCTGCTGGTCAAACATCCAAGCCGGAAATGGAAATGGGGGAGTAAAGAGCTCAACTCACTGGGTCCACACCTCTGACGCACACACACACGCACGCACGCACACACACTCACACACACACACGCACACCTGCGAACTGCACTTCAGGTGTCTACTGGCTCTGCTTGGCACGCTGTCTGCAGCACTGCTGGGGCATGTCGTCGGGCCACGCAGCGCGTTCATTTGCTACACACTCAGTGAATGGTCCTGCTTCCTACCGCTACTACCAACACACACACAAAGGGATTGCGAAAATCTGTGCCTCGGCAGCAGTCCTGCAGCTCCGAGTAAGCAGCCTACAGCTCCTGCTTCGCCTGCTTCTCCTGCAGCAGAGGCAGCTTGTTCAGCAGGCTCTCGCAGTGCTCCCAGGCGTTCAGGCCCTGGCGCAGCTTTGGGTCGCGGATGGCCTGTGGGCAAGCAGCAGGCAGGGCGTGGCAGAGCAGAGAGGGGCCAAGAGCGTCAGTCCAGGCTGGAGTGCAGCTGCACGCAGACCACAAGGTCTCAGCCACGCCGTCTCACCATCGCCCGGCGGGCGATGGTGAGATGCACACGCAGCACTCCGGCAACGAGCATCCAGCCCGGAGCAGCGTGGTCAGTCAGGGAAGTTGCTACAAACCTGAATTCCGTGCTTGGCACCCAGCACCATGCCGATGGCAATGCCACGGCTGGCGTTATCGCCGCCCACCTGCGAGCAGTAGCAGTAGAAGTTGGAAGCAGCAGCAGCAACAGCAGCAGCAATTGGCAGCAGCCCTCGTGGGCATCAGTCAGTCAGTATGGTACACTAAAAACCTCCACTCCCTCGCTCCCTTTCTCACCATCGCGTTGGCCTTGGCCGCCAGCTCCAGGTCGTCCTCATACTTGAGAATCATGTAGATGGAGGACGGCATCGTGCCCTCAGTCGGGCTCGCCTTGCCCACCTTTAAAGACAGCAGCAACGCACACAGGCGCCATCAAAGGCGTCCAACACGACTGTAACATCGACCAGACAGGGCCATGCGAGTGGTGAGTTTGATCCTCCGCTGCACTGCTCTGCCACTAGTAGGAGGATGGGGCAAACTTGACACGCCCAGATCTCACTCCGTACTGGGTTGCTGGTAATGACGGCGACATCCATAGACAGCTGGTGGTGCTCCAGGCCCTTGGGTTTGAACGTTTGGTTAAGTAAACATCTGCAGCTCACCTTGATGGGCTCGGTCTTGCCCACATCCCACAGCCGTGCCATGCTGGTCATCGCCAGATCGTTCACATACTCCTCCTTGGAGAGTGCGCCGGCAGGGTCTGTCGCCTCGTGGAACTTGGACACGCCCTTGAGCACCTGCACGCACACATGTGTGCAGCAGCAGGGCAGGGCAGGGCAGGCAGGGGTGGATAGGACGGGGTCCCGGGGTGGGGCATCTGTCCTCCTTTGACAGCGCGCTGGCAGGGTGGGTAGCCTCGCGGACGTTTGACACGCCCTTGCGCGCCTGACAGCATGGGACAGGTGTCAGGCAGGGATGGATACATGGCAGGGTACTATTGGCCTCCCACCTCGGCCTGCCCCTGCTGCCCTGCCTGCCCATCAGCCCCACACCTGCCTCCCACCCCTTTCCCAACCTTCCCGCCCTTCTTGTGCTGAGCTGTGGTACACAGCCCTATCTGCTTGTCTGTCTGGTCAGTCCCTATTCCACAGCATCCTGTCCCCCCATCCGCCCCCCCCCACCTGCGCCTGGATCCACGGGCTCATCTGCTGTCCGGTCGCCTCAATCGCCTCCAGCACACTGTAGCTCGTGCCACCCTGGCCGCTGTGCACCAGCTTGAACGCCACGCGCGCGAAGAACTCCGCCCCGTCGAGTGCCTGTTCAAAGGCAGGGTTGCAGGGGTGCCACGTTTGAAAGATGTCGCGAGGCTTGGAGGGTGGGTCACATGGGAGAGGCAGAGTGGGTGGCTATAGTGGAGACGTGCCATCATGAATGGAGGACATGCCAAGTCCATTCAGCTACACAGAGACCCACGCCGCACCCCCAACTGCGTTGCTTGCCCCCAGCAGCTTAAACCCTAAAACCCTAAACCTAAACTAAAACCCTAAACCCTAAGCCCTAAAAAACCAGCAGCACCCTCACACGCTCACACCTCGGAGCTGCTGTAGGAGAGCAGCATTGTCCATGATATCTCTGCCAGGGGTTTCCTCATCACAAGCTGCCACCCACCTCACGTTGCCCCCACACACAACAGTACCCAGCCCCCCCACACACACCTCGGAGCTGCGGTGCATGAGCAGCATCGCCCTGCCAGCAGGGCTTCGTCATCATCATACAGGCTGCCACCCATTGTAGGCTGCTCCCCCCCATCCACCACCACCACCACCCACACACATACGGCAGCACCCAGCCTCCGCCCACACCCACACCCACCCACCTCGGAGCTGCGGTGTGTGAAGAGCATCGCCCGCGACGCCTCTGCCAGCACATCCTCGTCATCGTATGCCCCAAGTGCCGCGGCTGACCGGATGCCCATCGCGTTGCTGTTGCCCCCCAGCTGCCTCAGGGGGTAGCCTGCCGACACCTGGGGCGCCAGGGGTCAGAGGGGGGGGGGGACGCGGGAGAATGTGAGGCGCCAGGGGCGATGGGGGGCGTGGGCGAATGTGAGGTGTCCCGGGCGATGACAGGACCGACTCCCCGAAAGAAGACATACCCAACAATTTGCAACGTCAGGACCCCCCCCCCGCTCCTACCCCTCCCCAAGGTGGGAACTCCCCCCACACCCACCCGCCTACTGCCGTCTACACTTCACAGTTTACAGTACGAACCCTCGAAGCGAGAGGTTGAGGGAGGAGCTGACGCGGGGGGCGGGCTACTGGAAATAAACCCCCACCCCCTGCCCCCTACCGCCCCATACAAACAACAAGGCCCCCACCATTTCCAGCGCCTGTTTGCTCTGCGTGCAAATCCACGCGCCCCAGTTTTTGGACAGCCGGTCCTTCCATACTGGGATGAGCTCCTGAAGCACCACTGGCTGGTTGAGCTGGCCGGCCTCGCCCTTGCGTCCGGCTGCATCACACAGGAGCCACAGCATATGGAAGAGATGTAAGAAGAGGTTTGAAGATGTAAGAAGAGGTGCAAGTGTTGGGGGAGGGCGGGGGAGGGGGGCTTCCACGCTGGGATGCGCTGGCTGATGGCCGGCAGCAGCAACAACCAGCTGCAACAGCAGCAACAGTAACAGCAGCAACAGCAGCAACAACTATCTGCAACAACACACGCGTCACAGCAGTAAGGAGATGTTGTACGCACGCACGCACACATAGGTGGTTGCACGCACACATAGGTGGTTGCACGCATAGGTGGTCGCACCCCCACACACACACACGCACGCACACACACGCACACACCGAGGTACTCCAGCATCAGGACGTTGTACTCGCCGTAGTCAGTCTGGTCCCCCTATTTGTGTGGGGAGGTGATGGAGAGGTGGTGGGGGCATGTGAGGTAGGAATATGCGTGCTAGTTGCGTGAGGAGGCACGCGCAGCTACACACATATCAGGAGGCCCTGCCTACCTTCTTCTGGCCTGGGTGGTAGTTGCGACGGCCCCAGCCAATGCCGTGCGTCGTGCCACCCATCTTCTCGCCTGTCAAGTGGTGACAGGGTACATGCCAGGACAGGGTGTGTGTTTGGTGCAGGTCGCCACGGGTGGCCTCGTAATGGCGGGCATGCCTACCACCACTCGTGGCAACATCCCACACATCCATCCCTCCCGTGATGGTGTCATCACGCGTGTGTCATCACGCACGTGGTGCCATCACGCGCATGACAACCTCACCAGGTCCCATGTACTCGCTGATCATGTCGCCGTATGCCTGCTTGATGACTGCCGCATCGTATTCATAATGCGAGCCGAGCGAGAGTGCATCTGCCACCAGTGCGCCAAAGAACGCGCCCTGGTGGTGGCAGCACAGAAGCATGGCATCGGGTCAACAGGGAAACGGGGGGGGGGGGGGGCGGGTCTCAACGGCGATCTCTCCGTGAGGAACTAGATAGTGCACACGGGCGTCAAAGTGGGTGGGTGGGAGAGAAAGAGAGAGAGAGAGAGAGAGAGAGAGAGAGAGCTCCATCACACCGTCGCGCTTCTCGTTTAAGGGGGGGGCAAGGTGAAGAGGGGCAGGAGGTGAAGGGGGAGGGGGGCAGCGGGTGGGCCCAAATTGCTCCTGGCCTCTCGCCGTGCTTGCATGCATGTCGCCGCATGCGTGCATGCAAAGGGCAGACACACGCACACAGGGCTCCTCCTGATCACCTTGATGCGATCTCCGGTAGTACTGGTAGGCTCCGTCGAGGCCATGCTGCTGGTGGCTCGCCCCAGCACAAGAGCAGATATGGCAAGATAGAGCCCAGGGGCACGAGGGCGGGGAGCTGTTGCGTGGCGCAGTGAGGTGGAGTTCCGGTGAGCCAGTCGCAGCATCGGACGTTGCAAGATCGCCGAGGGGCGCGAGACGTCTGTCCCCAGCTCTGTCCCCCTGTCCTTGTGGCCCACACCTGATGCAAGCGCAAAATTTCCAATTAATTGAAAGACAAATATTTTGATTACAGACCACCACAGACACCTGTTTACCACCGCAGAGGAAAATTTCGCCGCGCAACAGAGTGAGAGTGATTAGAGTGGTGTACACAATCGGCTGGCTCCGGCGCCTGCCACGAATCTACCTGAGCAGCTGCCAGGACTCTTCAGCATCGTGCGCGCGTTCATTTTGTTGCCCCGGTCCAAATGCCGTCACCCCGGAGGATGCCTTATGGTTCGCACTTTTCGCACGCGTGCGCACCAAAGGTCCTCTCCCATCCCTCTCCCCCAATACAACCTCTCCTAAACGCGTCCCAAGGACGCATATACCTACCAAGTGCCGATTGCTGCCGGAAGAAGCAGCAAGGCACCCATACTGCACCCCCCCAAGCAAGCAAGCAACCAACCCAACATGCCGCCGCCGCGTGTCGTCACCATGCCAGAGTCTGTGCAAGAAAGGTGCGTCGATGCATGTCTCTTATGCGCGGGACAGGCACACGCGTGTGTTCTAGACGAGGTAGACGTACCCAAAACTCGGTCATCATGCTCGCCCCATGACACACACTTGGGTTTGTGGTCAGAAGTCCTACAACCTGCTTACAACCCCTTGCAATATTTCTGCCCGGTGGCATGTCCAGACAACTCCGGCACACGGCCTCACAACTCGCATACGACTGCTGCACCAGTGCTCCACCCACAGGGCGCGAGCTCGCATGTGTGTGTGCGTGCTCGTCTGCCTTGCGCTCGCTAGCCCACCTGGCATCTGTGATTTTAGAAAGCAGCCACCGCCGTTGGTGCGCGCCTTCTCACGCGCCCCCCCTGGCCTGACTGACTGACCGCCTCGTTCGTGCCCCTCGTTGCGGATGCGCACAGGAAACGTGGCAGCGGTGGCCAGGCGGTGGCCGAGGGCGCCATGGAGGGCAGCAGTGAAAGCGTCCCAAGCGGCCCTGCCGGCAAACTGTGGGCCGGCTACCTGAACGCCGTCGGCTCCGTCACGCACGGCCTGAGCTGGGCCAACCGCAAGAACGGGCAGTTCAGCGCTAACCACCCGTGGTGGATGCTTGCTGTGACGCTCGTGATCGGCGCGCTGTGCTGCGTGCCGTGGGGGCCCAGTTTCAAGTACGAGAGCGACGCCAACGTGCTGTGTGAGTCAGTGGTGCTGTACACCCCGCAGCAGCATCACCACTCGACACAACCAGCTACACACCACGCACAAGGGATAGGAGGTTTTGACGGTGCAGCACCTGCAGGACAGAAAGAGGCCCTGCCACACACGCCGTCACACACACACACACACACTCAAATGGCTGGGGTGTTTGGGGGGGCATTGAGTGCCTGCGCTCGCAACTCGCCATCGCACGCCGTGTTCCATCGCTGCTGACACCGCCGCCGCCCGCACACCCGCCCGCCCACACGCAGGGGTGCCGCGCAACAGCAAGGCCGCAGTGGATGGTGACTATATCGCAGGCCTGTTTCCCTACCGCCGCGCGGGAGCGTCCTTCTACGCGCAGCTGCAACCCGACAAGTACGCTGAGTTCGGGGGCAGTGAAAATGCTCTCGTGGTGAGTGGTCATGATCCCCTGCCCTGCCCTTGCCAACCCTCCATTCTCGTCTGCTGGCACAGCACACAGCTCAGAGTGCTCTCCCCTTGTCTCCTACTCCCCCTCCTCCCTCTAGACATGCCCCCCCCACCACCACCCAGCACCACTACCCAGCACCACTACCCAGCACCACTCCTGCACACGCCAACGCAGATCCCTGTTACATGGGAGATGTTCCAGCTGGACACCAAGATCCGCAAGATCAGCGTCGAGGGCAACAGCAAGGGCAAGAACGTCACGTACGCAGACATCTGCGAGCAGACGGCCTCTGGCAGCTGCGTCACGAGTGGCTACCTCAACTTCTGGGACATGAGCTTCGCAACGTTCGTGGCCAACGTGTCTGGATCAGCTACCGACCGCACCGCCGGCAACAATGCCGCGTTCCAGGCTCAGGTGGGCTGGTTCGTGTGGACGTGCCCTGCCTTGCGCCCTGCTGCGCCCCGCTGCGGCCCGCTATGCCCCGCTGTGCCCTGCTGTGCCCGGTGCCCCGTGCCCTGCGCCCTGTGCCTGCGACGCCGTGTTTGATGTGCAGTTGGGTGCCGCCACAAAAAACAAACTTGCATCAGCCAAGCAAACTGCTCTGCCACATGCACCCCTGTGCCTCCCCGCCAGGGCACCTGCTCACATGTGCGCTTGCCTTCTTCGCCCCCCTTCCCCCCTCCCCCCCACTCTCATTTCACCCCTAACCCCTCATGCCCAGGCCACCTCCACAACCTACCCCGACGGCCAGTCTGTCCAGACGCTCGTAGTGTTTGGCGGAGTCGAGTTTGCATACACGCCCACGCCTGCCGTGTCCGCCTCCAACGTCATTGGATCTGACTACTGGATCAACGGCAACGTCCGTAGCGCTGTTGCTGAGCGCTGGACACGCGCGGTCACCGACTTGCTGCTGCTCGAGATGGATGGCAAAGACTACGAGTACATGACGTTCACGTTTATTACTGGAACGTGAGTGGCACACGGAAGGGAAGGGGTGTGAGAAGCTGGTGTGGGCTACCTGTGGTGCTCGATGTCTCCCCTGTCTAGAGTTTCGTCCTCACGCCGCCCCACCCGACCCATGCCCCATGACAACTAGGTCTCTCACTGCAGGTCTCAGGTCCAGGGTGTGCATGCAGGCACAAGCCTAATATACCAAAAGATGCATCCAACAGACTGTGCAATCAACTCCCACCCCATCCACCCCGCAGCTCTGTCGGTGACGAGCTCTCCACTGCTATTACTGGTGACATGTTCCTCGTCGTCGTCTCCTTAATCGTCTACATTGCCATGGCCGTCATCTTTCTCACAAAGTTTGACAGCGTGCTCACGCGTACGTCGCTGGCACTGCTTGGTATTCTCGTGATCATCCTCGGCATCATGGTGCGTACACACACATGCACATACACGCATGCACACAGACACACTTCAACACACACACACACACACACACATACTTGGGCACGCCAGCGCGAGCACTTGAGGCTACGGGGTTGTCTTTGCAATGCCTGACAGCATCCTCATCAACCTCCCACCCGACACATACATGCACACACGCACACACACACACACCTTCCACACGCACACCACCACCCCCCCACACACAGGCCGGCTGGGGCCTCGGCATGCTCTTTGGCATGCCCTTCACTCCTCTGCAGCAGCTGTCGCCGTTCATCCTCGTCGGCATGGGCGTCGACGTGCTGTTTGTGCTTGTCAAGGTGTGCCACCCACCTGCAATCGTGGCAGCGCTGCTGCCCGCCTGCTACTCACCCACCCACCCCCCTCAGCCCCATGTTTGCGCCAAATCCCAGCATGAAGGCACCCAGCAACAACACCCGCCCCACATCTTACTGCCCCCCCTCCCACCCTCCACTTATCCACCTCACTTGCTGCACACACACCCCCTCGATCTCCACACGCAGAGCTATGAGATCATCGTTGAGCGCACGCCCAGCATGACCATGTCCGCCGCCTTTGGCCAGCTGATGGCGACGAGCGGCGTGTCTGTGATCATTACGCTGCTCGCGTCCATGATTGCGTTTGCGCTGGGTGTCATCAACGACCTTAACTCGGTGGGTGGTCTCTCTCTCTCTCTCTCTGTCTCTTTTCCCTCTCTTTTCCTTATGTTCGTTCGTTGCAACCCTCTCTACAGCCCGTACTAACCCACCCTGCAACATGGCGCATGCACACGCAGGTCCGCTGGTTTGCCGGCTTTGCCGCCCTCAACACCCTCGGCATCTGCTTTTTCATGGTCACGACCTTTGTCGCCCTCTTTGCACTCAACGAGCGCCGCGCCGCGCTCGGCCGCCGCGACTTCATCTGCTGCGCACCCTGCGCACGGAAGTCCGCGTCGCCCTTACTGCCTGGCAGCGCTGAGGGAAGCAGGCAGGCTGAGGCCGAGTCCCTCATCAAGCGCCTGTTCCGCGTGTACTACGCGCCCGCGCTCACCAACACGTGGGTCAAGCTGGCCGTGCTGCTGGTGGTGAGTCGTAGTGGCCTGCATGATGCGTGCCTCATGTGCTGAGTGCTATCACCTGGTCAATCACATGGGCCATGACTGGCGCACTTCCTCTCTCCTCTCTCTTTCCTCTCTCCTCTCTCTCCTCTCTCTATTCTCTCTCCTCTCTCTCCTGTCTCTCCTTTCGCTCTCCTCTCTCTCCTGTCGCTCTCTCTCCCTACCCTCTCTCTCTCTCTCATTCCCGCGCTCCTGCCTTGTCTAACCTACTCACCCATCCACTCCCAACAGTTTTCTGGTGGCATCGCTGTCTCCTTTGTTGGCATCACCAAGATGAAGTACGGACAGCCGACCTCGGACCTCGCACCCGACGGCTCGTACCTCAAGGACTACGAAGCGGTGCAGATGGTGACCTACGAGAACCAGGTCGGCCCAGAGATGGCTCTCTACTTCCGTGGCCTCGACTGGTCCCTGCCCTCAACCCAGGCCAAGATGCTGACTGCACTGGGGATGGCGCTTTCAACGTCCCACATCAACGCATCGACGAGCGTGACGCAGGGCAACTGGTACATCGAGTTCAACCAGTACGCGGCCGCCAACGGCGTGGTCCTCACCTTGGACGGCGGATGCATCAACCCCTACATTGCCGTTGTGGTGGGAGATCCCTTTGCGGCCGTGGTTGTGTCCTCGCCCACGCTCGCACCGCTGGGCGGCTGTGTGCCCCAGGCCGACTACTACACCACGCTCGCTGCCTTCCTAACCGCCTTCCCTTCGGCAGCCAACGCTGTGGTCTTTGAGTCTGCCGATGCTGGCGTCACCATCACCGGGATCACATCGTGCCGCATGCCTCTCTCCACTATCCCCAAGTCGGGCTCGGGCAAGTACGAGGCGGAGCTTTTCGACAGCCAGCGTGCCGTGGAGAAGAAAATCAACAGCGACGTCTTTGCCGCTGAGGGCGTCGCGTACGGAGACGACATCGTGTTCTCATGGAACTTCCAGTACAAGTACTACGAGGGCGACTCGATCCTGCCAAGGTGAGGGAATTGGGGGGGGGGGGTGATAGCAGACTCGATCCTGCCAAAGTGAGGGAGAGGGGAGGGGTGAGGTGATAGCAGGGTGTCAGGCAGCGGTGCGGGAGAGGCTGTTTTTAGTTTCAACATGTACGCGCCCGGAGGACCCCGGGGCGTGAGTTATAGCCGGGAGAGGCTGCTTTCTCACAGGTTGCTTTGCACAGCCGCTACGGTTGAGGTCTAGGAGGCGTGATCCCGCGGGCCTGTGAACCCCGGCCGTGACCCCATGGGGAAGAGCCAGATCTGGGGGCTAAGTACTCTGTCTAGGTTCGACCCCAGCCCGCTAGCCCCCCACCATCAGTAGCCAGCCACCCGTCTGTAGTGCCCGGGCGCGATGCGCCGAGGAAGGTCGAATACGCTGCCTGCAGGTGCGCCACACACGACTGTGAAATCCATCATCAGTGCTGCATAATATCGAGTGCTCACCTCAAGCCCCCTCATCCCCTTAACCAAACCACGCTGCTGCTGCTGCTGTCGCTCTGCTGCGCAGACTCACGTGGCAGTACTTTGTTCTGTCCCTCGCTGGCATCGGCTTCATCGTGCTGATTATGCTCGTGCACCCGCTGACCGCGCTGCTGCTGGTGATTGCCGTCGGCATGGTCATCCTGTTCCTGTTTGGAGAGCTGTGGGTGCTGGGCATTCGCTTCAACCAGGTCTCCGTAATCAACATGATCATGGCGACCGGACTCGCCACCGACTACACAGTCTACTTCGTGCAGAAGTTCATGACGGTGCGTCTGGGCCTGGGGCTCTTACTACCCAACAATCCACCTGACATACTCAACAACAACAGCCATGCGCGCAACACGCACACACAGGCAGACACACGCAACACACTCACACACCCGCAATACCCCCTCAACACCCACCCGCAGGTGTCCCAGAGCATCGATGGCGACACCACCCGCGACGCCCGCATGGTGCGCGCTCTCGCTGAGACCGGGTCTGCCGTGTTCCTCGGTGGCTTCACTGCGCTCATTGGCACCGTGCCCATGGCATTTGCGGCGTCGGTCATCATCCGCACTTTCTTCTTCCTCATCTTCGGCACGATTCTCTTCGCGCTGCTCATCGGCTTGATGCTCATGCCTGTCGTTTTCTCGTGCATCGGACCGGGGGCACTCAAGGTGCGTGGGTGTGGAGGAGAGATGTGGAGTTGTGGTCGCCTGCGAGCCTGGCTGCGTGGGTGCGTGCCTATGCCTTCTGCATGTGTGCGCCTCTCTGTCTTCTGCGTTTGCGCTGGCTGTGAACCAACACCTGCATGTGCTCACCCCCCACACCCACCCACCCACCCACCCCCACCCTTGCACACACACACAGAGCTCACTGATGGACGACGACAATGATGGCGTGGCTGACGACACGGATGTGTCCGAGTCACAGAAGAAGGGCGACTTGGAAATGACCGAGACGACAGCCTCGCTCGACACGTCTGACTCAACGAGGGCCTCATCGAGGGTGGCTGTGCGCCCACCAGTGGTGTGATCCATCATGCTCAACCTGCCCCACTGATCGTCAAACATCTCGAGAGGCCAACAGTCTTAAATGGGCCGTCACGCATCACATCACATGGTGTGATGCTTGCGTCCGTTCGCGACCCAGATGGGACTGCAGGCCCGCACATATCACGCAAGCTGGTGCTTTATATATGTATTATATATATCAGGCGAACCACTTGATCTCTAGAAGGGGTGAACAGTTTTCGTACGTTTTGTCAGTCCCGATAGGTCACCACTCACCGCGTCTCACTTTGAATTTAGTTTGTTTAATTCCATAAATTGATCACGCCTTGTACGTACGGTGAATAACGCTTGTGTGTCAAGGTTGTGGAGCTAAATGTTACGGCGACTGAATCAGATAACGAGTGTTACATATTAAAGCTTGGTCGTGGCCCGCAACCTCCGACCGGCGTGATGTGGCCGTTCAGCAGCGAAGCTCGCGACTGGCTGCTGGCGGAGCTGCACGCATGTGCAGACAAACGCAATGATGTCCATGTTGTTGCGCCGCGCTGCAGTGTTGCCCCCCCCACTGGCCACCGCATGCTCATGCCACGGGGGGTGACTCAGTTATGCCCCCCAGCTAAGCATGAGCCGGCTGGAGAGTTACAATTGGAAGATAGGGATCACCTGCCCCACTCAGCGCCAGGAGTCACAGGTGTTTGTGTGCATAGGGTGTGTGTGTGTGCTGCATGTATCCCCTCACTGTGCTGCATGTATCCCCTCACTGTGCTGCATGTATCCCCTCCTCAATGTGGTGTTTTCACAGATACGTATCTCACAGACCGCCGTTTGGTACTCTTCTCGACGCAACACGTGAGTGATTAGGAACTCCAAAGTAGTTATCGTCATCTTAATCCCCCCCCAACTTCCCACACGCATAGGCACGGACCATCCTTAATGCGCACGAAATGAGTGTCAACTGTTTCACACGCCCACATGCGCATGACTCACACCAGCTTCAATATGCCTCACAGACACTCGTAGATGGGGGGTTACATCATGCGTGAGGTGCACACAGCATCATTGCAAGCCATATCAATTATTCAAAACGGTTTTCTTATCTGTCAGGTGATTTAATCGCAGGAACATTTAGACAGACAAGCTTTTGACACACAAAAGTGTTCATAAAGCGAATGGCATTATCGAGTAGGTTGAGTTCAAATTGAGTTTCTAAGAAATCGTAGGGAAGGAATCCAAGGTGACCTGTGTTAATGCCCGGTGCCTTATGAGGACCTGACACAGCCCTTTAAGTAAGGCAATTCACGCCTCCCAAAGATGAGTTTTGCACCTGATCAGGCGCGGCATGATGTATGTACAGAATAGACGGTTCACATGGTACATGCACGTGAGTAGAGGTTCCATCTGGTATTACGGACGGATGCGTGCATGACGTGTGGCAGCACGCGGCCCGGGTCCGTTTTTTCTTCTTCAGAATCAGCGGGATGGATGCACCATGATGGATCACACCGCCGATGGGCGCACGTCCACCATGGATGAATCACTTGACGAGGTTGACGCGTCGAGCGAGACTGACGTCGGGGTGATGCTCACGTCGCCACCGCCCTTCTTCTGTGCCTCTGACGCATCCATGTCGTCAGCAGCCACGACGTCATCATCGTCCATCAGCGAGCTCTGTGTGCATGGAGACAGGGAGTGCAAGGGAGGGTGAGCACACGCAGGTGTCGGTTCACAGCCAACGCACGCACACACGCGCAAAAGACTTATAGACAGGCGCAATCACACCCACACGCACACCCTGCAGCCCCCCTCCTCAAAAACACGCGCACCTTGAGTGCCCCCGGTCCGATGCACGAGAAAACGACAGGCATGAGCATCAGGCCGATGAGCAGCGCAAAGAGAATCGTGCCGAAGATGAGGAAGAAGAAGGTGCGGATGATGGTCGACTTGGCAAACGCCATGGGCACGGTGCCAATGAGCGCGGTGAAGCCACCGAGGAACACGGCGGACCCGGTCTCAGCGAGCGCGCGCACCATGCGGCCGTTGCGGCTGTTGTCACCGTCGATGTTCTGGGACACCTGCAGGTGGGTGGTGAGGGGGTGTTGCGGGTATGTGAGTGGGTTGCGTGTGCCTGACTGCGTGTGCATGTTGCGCACATGGCCGTTGTTGTTAAGTTCATCAGTCTTAAGAGCCCCAGGCCCAGACGCACCGTCATGAACTTCTGCACAAAGTAGACTGTGTAGTCGGTGGCGAGTCCGGTCGCCATGATCATGTTGATGACGGAGACCTGGTTGAAGCGAATGCCCAGCACCCACAGCTCTCCAAACAGGAACAGGATGACCATGCCGACGGCAATCACCAGCAGCAGCGCGGTCAGCGGGTGCACGAGCATGATCAGCACGATGAAGCCGATGCCAGCGAGGGACAGGACAAAGTACTGCCACGTGAGCCTGCGCAGCAGAGCGACAGCAGCAGCAGCAGCAGCGGCAGCGTGGTTGGTTGGGTTTAGGGAATGAGGGTTTGAGGTGAGTGTGTGAAACAAAGCACAGAGCAAAGCAACGTCTCTTCGCGCACCGCTGTCAACACCCCCACCCGCTTCCCTCACCTTGGCAGGATCGCATCGCCCTCGTAGTACTTGTACTGGAAGTTCCACGAGAACACTACGTCGTCTCCGTACGCGACGCCCTCAGCGGCGAAGACCTCGTCATTGATGCTGACTTCCACAGCACGCTGGCTGTTGAAGAGCTCTGCCTCGTACTTGCCCAAGCCCGACTTGGGGATGGTAGAGAGAGCCATGCGGCACGACGTGATCCCGGTGATGGTGACGCCAGCATTGGAAGACTCAAAGATCACATCATTGGCGGCTGTAGAGGAGACGGGCAGGAAGGCAGCGAGCGCGGTGTAGTAGTCGGCCTGGGGCACACAGCCGCCCAGCGGTGCGAGCGTGGGCGAGGACGCAACCACGGCCGCAAAGGGGTCTCCAGCCTGTGCGTCAATGTAGGGGTTGACGCAGCCGCCGTCCGAGGTGAGAACCACGCCGTTGGCGGCCGCGTACTGGTTGAATTCGATGTACCAGTTGCCCTGCGTCACGCTCGTCGATGCGTTGATGTGGGACGTTGACAGCGCCATCCCCAGTGCAGTCAGCATCTTGGCCTGGGTTGAGGGCAGGGACCAGTCGAGGCCACGGAAGTAGAGGGCCGTCTCTGGGCCGACCTGGTTCTCGTAGGTTGCCATCTGCACCACTTCGTAGGCCTTGAGGTACGAGCCGTCGGGTACAAGGTCCGTAATCGGCTGGCCAAACTTCATCTTGGTGATACCGATGAAGGCGACGGCGATGCCACCAGAAAACTGTCGGGAGTGGGTGATAGGGAGTGAAAGAGTGAGTTGGGAGAGAATGAGAGAGAGTGACTGAGAGAGAGTGTATGAATAAGAGAGAGAGACAGTGATTGCACTAAGCGCATGAGGCACACATCCTGCAGGGCAACACCCCCGCCCCTGCCGTTGCCCCCTTCACCACAGCAACTCACCAGCACCACCACGGCCAGCTTGACCCACACGTTTGTGAGTGCGGGCGCATAGTGCACGCGGAACAGGCACTTCACGAAGGACTCGGACTCAGTCTGACTGCTGCCCTCAGGGCTGCCAGGTAGTGCAGGTGACACGGACTTCCGTGCACAGGGCGCGCAGCAGATGAAGTCGCGACGGCCGAGCGCGGCGCGGCGCTCGTTGAGTGCGAAGAGGGCGACAAAGGTCGTGACCATGAAAAAACAGATGCCGAGGGTGTTGAGGGCGGCAAAGCCGGCAAACCAGCGGACCTGTGTGTGCACGGGCCATGGTGGCGTGGTGAGTTAGTTAAGGATGCAATGGCAGGGATGGGCAATGAACAAACAAGAGAGGAAAGACAGAGAGAGAGATGAGGGAGAGAGAAGGGAGAGAGAGAGAGAGCACGAGAGAGCCCACCCACCGAGTTGAGTTCGTTAACAACCCCCAGCGCAAATGCAAGGATGGACGCGAGCAGTGTAATGACCACAGACACGCCGCTCGTCGCCATCAGCTGGCCAAAGGCGGCGGACATGGTCATGCTGGGCGTGCGCTCAACGATGATCTCATAGCTCTGTGTGTATAGATGGAGGGGGGGGGATGCAGCAAGTAAGTTGGATGGGTGGAGGCAGGGAAGGGGGGTGGGCAGTAAGATGTGGGGCGGGTGTTGTTGCTGCTGGATGCCTTCATGCTGGGATTCAGCACATGAGGCATGAGGCTGAGAGGGGGGGTTGAGTAGCAGGCGGGCAGCAGCATGGCCACAATGGCGGGTGGGTGGCGCACCTTGACGAGCACAAACAGCACGTCAACGCCCATGCCGATGAGGATGAACGGCGACAGCTGCTGCAGAGGAGTGAAGGGCATGCCAAAGAGGATTCCGAGGCCCCAGCCGGCCTGTGTGTGGAGGGGAAGGTGTGCGTGTGGAAGGTGTGAGTGTGTGTGTGTGTGTGCGTGCATGTGTCGGGTGGGAGGTTGATGAGGATACTGTCAGGAATTGCAAAGACACCCCCGTAGCCTCAAGTGCTCGCGCCGGCGTGCCCAAGTGTGTGTGTGTGTGTGTGTGTGTACGCACCATGACGCCGAGGACGATCACGAGAATACCAAGCAGTGCCAGCGACGTGCGCGTGAGCACGCTGTCCAACTTAGAGAGCAGGATGACGGCCATGGCAATGTAGAGGATGAAGGAGACGACGATGAGGAACATGTCACCAGTAATGGCAACAGAGAGCTCGTCACCAACAGAGCTGCGGGGTGCGGGTGGTCGGGGTGGGTCGGTAGCTGTGGATAGGGTGTGGCTGATTGTGCAGTCTGCTGGATGCCTCTGATGCCACATTGCACTGGTGCATGCATGCACAGGTAAAGCAAGAGGCCCGTAGTGAGATCCTTGAGGGGGGCATGCACCCTAGGTAGCCCCACCGGCTGCTCGCCCACTCTCTGCCCTGCGCCCTTCCACCCCCCACCCCTGTGTGCCATCCTCATTCTTGCGCCACTCACGTTGCAGCGATGAACGTGAACGTCATGTACTCGTAGTCATTGCCATCCATCTCACGCAGCAGCAGGTCGGTGACCGCGCGTGACCAGCGATCGGCAACAGCGCTACGGACGTTGCCATTGATCCAGTAGTCAGATCCAATGACGTTGGTGGCGGACACGGCAGGTGCGGGCGTGTATGCAAACTCGACTCCGCCAAACACGACGAGCGTTTGGACAGACTGGCTGTCGGGGTAGGTTGTGGACGTGGCCTGGAAATGAGAGTGGGGGGGGGGGCGAAGGAGGTAAGCGCACATGTGAGCAGGTGCCCTGATAGGGAGGCACAGGGGCGCATGGGGCGTAGCATGGCGCAGCGGGGGGCAGCAGGGCGCAGCAGTATGCAGCAGAGGCAGGGTGCAAAGTAGGGCACATCCACACGGACCAGCCCACCTGAGCCTGGAATGCGGCGTTGTTGCCGGCCTTTCTGTCGGTGGTGGATCCAGACACGTTGGCCACGAATGTTGCAAAGCTCCAGTCCCAAAAGTTGAGGTAGCCGCTCGTGACGCAGCTGCCAGAGGACGTCTGCTCGCAGATGTCTGCGTACGTGATGTTGCTGCCGTTGGCGCCCTCAACGCTGATTGCGCGGATCTTGGTGTCCAGCTGGAACATCTCCCACGTGACAGGGAGCTGCGTTGGCGTGTGCAGGGGGAGGGGGGGGGGGTAGTTGTTGAGGAGGGAGGAAGCATTCCGTACTGTGCGCTGTGCCAGCAGATGGGGGTCGCAGGTAAGGCGAGCGCAGTGCAGTGCAGTGCAGCGCAGTGTGGCAGGTCTCCTCTTGTCACGTATTCCCACAGCCCAACAGCTGGTGGTGGTCGAGGTGGTGGCTGGGGACAGCAATGACCTCCCTGGCGTCAGCAGCATCATCACCACTCACCACAAGAGCGTTTTCACTGCCCCCAAACTCAGCGTACTTGTCGGGTTGCAGCTGCGCATAGAAGGATGCTCCCGGACGGCGGAAGGGGTACAGGCCTGCGACGAAGTCACCATCCACTGCAGCCTTGCTGTTGCGAGGCACCCCTGTGTGCGTGCGGTCGGGCGGTGATGTAAGTGGGTGGCGGCGGCAGCAGCGTTGGAACACGGTGTGTGATGGCGAGTTCAAAGGGTTTAGGGTCACCCCGAATGACTCACACAGCACGTTTGGGTCGCTCTCGTACTTGAAGCTGGTTCCCCACGGCACGCAGCACAATGCGCCGATCACGAGCGTCGCGGCAATCATCCACCACGGGCGGTTGGCGCTGAACTGCCCGCTCTTGCGGCTGGCCCAGCTCAGGCCGTGCGTGACGGAGCCGACAGCGTTCAGATAGCCGCCCCACAGTTTGCCGGCAGGGCCGGTTGGGACGCTTTCACTGCTGTCCTCCATGGCGCCCTCGGCAACCGGCTGGCTAACGCTGCCACGTGGTGGTCTGCACGCACCCGCAAAAAGGGGCGGCAAGGCGCGCGCGAGTTAGTCGATCAGTCGGGCAGTCGGGCAGTCGGGGAAGCCAGGGGCGTGGGCGTTGTGCTGTGGGCATTTCAAGTGGGCATTACAAGTGGGCACCTCACCCACACCCACCTGGGTTGTGGTGGGGTGGGGGGAGGGGGGGGGTTCAGGGGGGGTAGTAGAACGTCATGCCCATGCCCAAGTTTGGTCGGCTGCGTCCGTGCCCGCGCACCACGCTCGCGCACTACCCCAAGGCACACAGAGCAAAACTCACGACGCACATTTTTTGCAGAGGCATGACTCGCATGGCGACTGGCGAAGGCTATAAGGAGTGCACAGGAGGGCCTACACGAGGGGCCTGCTGCTGCTTGCTCCAGTCCCGTGGGCTGTAGTTCCTTTGTTACCTTGTTCAAGGGGTAATGGTGCATATGTAAAATCGACCACAAAAAGTTGGCAAAAAATGAGGAAGGTGTGGAAGGTTGGCTGCATGTAGACGCCCAGTAGACGCCGCCAGTAATGGCCACAAGAAGTTGACCACAACAACCACACGGCCAACACACTTCCGCCGCTTGCCCAATGCGTCAGGAGCAGCGTTGTACAATGCAGTGTTGCATCAATTCCAATCCCCCTTTGGGATGGGGGCAGAGACTGCCTGTGCCCAGGGCATAACAACAACAAGAGGGCACAGGCAGTCTCTTGCTTTCTCTCTGGACGCGTGCACGTCCTGCGGAGGTGGCCGCTAACTTCCACGTGCAGCTGACCGTAGCGACTGGCACCCCACCGCCAGATCTCACGCCAGATCTGTGTGCGTGCCCGTCACGGTGTGGCTCTCGAGCTCTCTGTTGGCCAAGCCTTCCATTGCCTGGGTGTCTTGAGATTGTGTCGCCACGCCTGTTGACACCCGTGAATTTGGCTCACAACTGGAAGCAGTAAATGTGCTTCGACCTCGGGAACACACTTGCTGCGTGGCCTTGCGGGCTCTCCTGGTACAGCCCCCCTACACGTTTAGTCTAGGCCTCAACTTACGCCCCGAGGTCTTCCGGGTACGTGAAGAACCTGTAAAGCCTCTGGACCACTACTGCTACTGTTACTACAATTGCCGCGACCCATTCTTCGGCTCGCGCTGCCACACATGCACAGATGCTGGATCGGTGAGGTCACCGTCGCCGCCCCCAGCTCGCAGCGGCGATCAATGCCCAGCGCTCGGCACGGTCACCGGCTCGTACTGTGCCAGCCGCTTGCGCAGCTCCACGACTTCGCCGCTCTTCTGCTGCATGATCGCCTTCATCTGCTGGAACTGCTTGCTGTTCATGATGTGCGCCTCGCTGTTGGACATCATGCTCTGCAGCTGCGCGTGCGGATGGGTGTGGGTGGTGGGGGGTGAGTGTGTGTGTGGGGGGGGGGAGGAGGAGTCCGGGCAGGGTGGGGGCGGGTGAGGTGTGCACTGGCGGGTGAGGCGTGCTGCCGGGTCCAGCGATCTCATGGGTGCATGGGTGGGTCAGCACGCGCTGCACACGCGACTGCGCACCATCGCTGCCCCACGCCACGTGCATGCCCCTCTCACCCACCCCTGCACACTCAGCCACCCAACACCACACACTACGCGCTCACACGCAAGCGCACATACACGCACGCCACACACATGCACACACACACACACACACACACGCACCTCAGCGTCCTTGCTGCTGAGTGCGTCTGTCTGCCGTGCCAGCTGCGTCCGCGCGTCCTCCAGCTGCCCGCGCGTCTCGTTCAGCTGACGCTTCATGTCCTCAAATTGTGTGGTTGACACCTGCGTTTGGGTGTTGCAGGGGGGGCGGAGGGGGCGGGGGTCAGGCAGGTGTCGCTTCATGCCACCAAACTGAGTTGTTGACTCATGTGGGCGTGCGGGGCGCACGCACAGGCGACGATGCGAGGATGCGCAAGATGTGTGCGTGTGTGTGTGTGTGTGTGTGTGTGTGTGTGTGTGTGTGGAGGGTGGGGCAGCTGCCCTGTATGAAGGTGGGGGGCATGCCTTCAAGCACACACACACACACACACACACACACACACACACACACACGCACACACACAAACGCACCTGTGCCGCGCCCGCCGCCTGCACACTCAGATCCTTGAACTGCCCCTGCATCTGCTGCAAATACACACACACACGCACACGCACACACACACACACGCACCTGTGCCGCGCCTGCCGCCTGCACATTCGGATCCTTGAACTGCCCCTGCATCTGCTGCACACAGACACACACTCACACACACACACACACATACACACACACACACACCTGTGCCGCGCCTGCCGCCTGCACATTCGGATCCTTGAACTGCCCCTGCATCTGCTGCACACAGACACACACTCACACACACACACACACATACACACACACACACACATGTGGCGCGCCTGCCGCCTGCACGCTCAGATCCTTGAACTGCCCCTGCATCTGCTGCAAAACACACACACACACACACAAACACACACATACATACACACTCACACGCACCTGCGCCGCGCCTGCCGCCTGCACGCTCAGATCCTTGAACTGCCCCTGCATCTGACTCAGCAGCTTCCCCTGGCTGGCCTGTGACGACGCGAGCTCAGCGCGCAGCGCAGTGACCTCTTCAGCCAGGGCGGTCCTGCAGTGTGTGTGTGTGTGTGTGCGTGTGTGCATGCGTGTGTGTGTGTGTGTGTGTGTGTGTGTGTGTGCGTGCCTGCGACGGCGCGAGCTCAGCGCGCAGCGCAGTCACCTCGTCAGCCAGGGCGGTCCTGCAGTGTGTGTGTGTGTGTGTGTGTGTGTGTGTGAGTGCGTGTGTGTGTGCCTGTTCTGACGCAAGCTCAGCGCGCAGCGCAGTCACCTCTTCGGCCAGGGCGGTCCTGCAGTGGGTGTGTGTGGGTGGGTGGGGGTGGTGGGTGGGTGGGTGGGTGTGAGTGTGTGTGTGCCTGCGACGGCGCGAGCTCAGCGAGCAGCGCAGTGTTCTCCTCAGCCAGGGCGGTCCTGCAGTGTGTGTATGTTGTGTGTGCGTGTGTGTGTGTGTGTGTGGGGGGGCGTGAAGAGGAGAGAGGGAGAGAGTGTGTGTGTACCCTCCTCACTGAGCGTGGTCCTGGAGTGCGAGTGCGAGTGCGTGCGAGAGAGGGAGAGTGTTTGAAGGAGAAACGGGGCAGGCGCCGCCGCCCCCTCAGCAGCCCTGTGGCGGTGGCGGCGGTCTGCCCCCTGTAATCCTATCCTATCCCATCCCAACGCACTTGTCGCATATCATGGCCGTTGCTAACTTCTGCATGAAGACAGTAGACATGCTGAAGGCATGGTCCAGCAGCCGTAGTGGTTAGTAGTGGCCTGTTATCATATCTAGGATACGCATCCCATCCTCACTCACTTGTCGCGCATCATAATCGTTGTCTGCTGTTGCAGAAAGGCAGTAGATATGCTAAAGATATGGTCCAGCAGCCCTAGTGGCTGGCGGTCTGCCCCCTGTGATCGTATCCTATCCCATCTCCACGCACTTGTCGCGCATCATGGCCGTTGTCTGCTGCTGCAGAGACGCCATCCTCTCGTTCGTGGTGCCCAGCTGTGCGCCCAGCGCGTCGCGCTCCTGCGCGTGTGTGTGTGCGTGCGTGCGTGTGTGTGCGCGTGTGAGTGCGTGAGTGAGTGTGTGAGTGAGTGAGTGTGTGCGATCTTCTGTCCTTCCTGCCCCCTGCCCCTGCCCCCATCAACTTCACTCCTCCCCCCTGCCCGTTCTTTCTCTTGTTGCCTGTGACGCCTTCGTGTCCACTGCCACCACGTTGCCGAGTGCGAGTGCTTGCACAACCACCACACCCTGTCTCGCCCGCCCCCCTCCTCTCCCCCCAGTTCTTGCCTGTGACGCCTTCTTGTCCTCCGCCGTCACATTGCCGAGTGCGCTGCTGCTCACAAAGTCAGACGCGGGGCGGCCGAGCGCAGTCTGCTCAGACACCGCGATCTGCTTTAGGAGGAACTCTGCGCAGAGGGGGGGGGGGAGAGGAGAGGGGAGGGGGGGGGGAGGGGGGGTGTGCAGTGCTGTTGTGCTGTGCTGTGCCGTGGAGGACGGATCTGCTCCGACAATGCAATTTGCTTTAGGAAGAACTCTGCGTGTGTGTGCTAATTTGCCCCACATCCTCCTAGGGATGCGCAGAGTGGGATGCGCAGAGTGGGGAGAGGGGAGAGGGGAGGGGGGAGGAGTGAGGCAGGCAGCGCAGTGGTTTGCTGTGGTGATGTGCTGCCCCCCCCCCCCCCCCACACACACACCCTTCACGCACCCACACGCACCCACCGTTCTTGAGCGCGCTGGCACCCACCACCAGGTTTTATCCCGTTGGCCTGCACGTCTGTCCCCTGCCCCCCCCCAGCACCCTTCCCCGTCCCACCGACCCACCGACCCACGCACCGTTTTCGAGCGCGTTTGTGTCCAGCGCCAGTCTCAGCCCGTTGGCCTGCGCCTGCGACAGCATGATCTTGACGAGCAGCGCGTTTGTGTGGTACGCGTGCTGGATCTCCCGGTCGACGAGCCGCCGCTGGTCGGCAGACAGGTCCTCAAACATGCTGAACATGTCTTCGTAGTTGTACATCTCCTGCGGTGTGTGGGGGTGCGGGGTCCTGGGTGGGCGCCACGCAGTGTAGTGCGGTGATCAACTGTGGGTCCTGCCAGGCACGTCCCGTACGTGAATATCTCACCCTCAAGGCACCGTGGGGCCCTGACTGTGCTGCGCGTGCCCTGTCGCCCGCAAGGGCGACAGTTTCGTGTGTGTTCACATGTGTGTGTGTGTGTGTGTGTGTGTGTGTGTGTGTGCGTGTGTGTGTGTGTGTGTGTGCCAGTGATCACATCGCGGCTGCACGTGTGCGTGTATGAGAACACATGCTTGAGCAGGCCCCACGACATGCATGGTGTTGCATGCAGGTGTGCCTCACCCCCTTGCGAATGCGATCCTCCTGGAACTCCGAGATCACGGTGAGCGTCTCGCGCACGTGCTGGTCGCGCTTGAGCTTGGCGAAGCGCAGGTACGCCTGCACCTGCGCAGATCACAAAAAGGGCACGCCGCATGGGGCATGCTGGGAGGCGAGGAGCCTGCATGCCACGCAGCCCAGCATACTGCATCGATTGGGATCGTGCCTGCATCTCGCCGTCCGCCGACAGCTTCAGGTCCGCCATCGCTGGAAAGAGAGCGGGATTGCTTCCTTGGGGTTGTGTGTGCTATATAACACTTGTTGCGGGGAGGCACAGGGCGCTGGCGTGGCTCAAATGGATCGCCGCGCTCTCTCTGTGATCACGACGTTCAGAGATGGGATAGAAACGAGAGCGGGGCGCACAGGGGTGTGGCGACTACACTACACCTAGCCCAGTCATGCTGGCGCGGCATTCCATCACCCACCCACCCTTCACCATGGCACGCGAGGGCCATCTTTACTCGGCAAAATTGAGCGAACAGGCAGAGAGGTGAGCGCAAGAGAGCAGAGATGAGGAGCAGGTCCGCATGTGGTTCAATTCGACACTGCACTCGGTGCCACCCTCCCCCTTCCCCAGCATCCAAACGCACAGCGCACTGGCGCAGATAGAATGTGTTTCATGCGGATCGAGATCAACCGGACCAGCCGCTCTCCCCATTGGGTTGGGGTCGCATGCCAGCCGATTTCCCCCCCCCTGTCGGCGCTGGCCCTACCTGCATGGGGCCACCAACGGGCCGACCGAGCGAGCCGCCTGCGCTTACCCACGCACATATGGCGGGAGTGGGGCGGCGGGGACCAGGGAAACCCACCCTTGGATGCATGGCATGTCACCCCGCACGTTCGTGATCATGACCACCACTCATCCCCCCCCAGTAGCCCCAGCACACACAGAAGCCCTACCCAGCACCCACATGGCGATGAGACCTCGCGCACCAAGGGTCAAGCCCATGCATGCATGGCGACAGCCGCTGCATGCGCCCCCGCCAGAAGTGTCTAGAGTTTAAACTCAACATCACCATGCGTGGCGAGTGACCCCCCCACCCCACCCACCCATACGTGCCAAAAGGTACCAGGACATGGTGTCCGAGATGAAGCAGCTCGCCACCCTCGCGACCGAGGCCGAGCTCTCCATTGAGGAGCGCAACCTGCTGTAGGTTTTTGTTGTTTTCTGGCACGCGCTTGCAGCACGCGTGCAGTGGTGCGCGCAATGGGCCGGCACACATGCAGCACGCGCACACACACACACACACACACACATGCGCGCGCACACACAAACACACAGGTCTGTCGCGTACAAGAACCTCGTCGGCGCGCGCCGCGCGAGCTGGCGCATCCTACAGTCGGTGGAGCAGAGCGAGACGGCCAAGGGCAACGACGCCCGCGTCAAGCTCATCCAGGTGACCGGCAGATCGATCGCCCAACTGAAGCCCGTGATGTGCCCTAACGCTCTGTGCCGCATCCACGCTGCTTGCGCCGCTGCAGAGCCAGCCCCTGATCTTTGATCTGGGAAGATCTCGCACGCGCTGCCCCACCCCCCCACCCCCCCTTCATCAGGGCCACCGCGCAGCCGTTGAGCGACAAGCAGCTCAGCCCCTGACCTCCCCCCCCCATCCCCCCTGTTGCTGCCACCCATCCACCCACCCACCCACCAGGGCTTCCGCGCAACCTTCTTCCTCCCCCCCCCCTGTTGCTGCCACCCACCGACCAGGCTACCGTGCGAGTCGACCTTCCTTTCCCCCCTCCTGTTGCCGCCACATACCCACCCACCCACCAGGGCTACCGCGCGAGTGGAGAATGATCTCGACCAAGAGCTGCACCCCGACCTGCCCCTCCCCCCCTCCCCCTTTCCAGGGCTACTGCTCGACTATGGAGAATGAGCTCGACCAAGAGCTGCACCCTGACCTGTCCCTCCTGCCCCCCCCCGTCCAGGGCTACCGCTCGACTGTGGAGAAGGAGCTCGACGAGATCTGCGGCGAGGTGCTCGAGACGCTCGGCAAGTACCTTGTGCCGTCGGCGTCGACGCCCGAGGCGGCCGTGTTCTACCTCAAGATGATGGTGAGTGGAAGGGGGGTGGGGCACACTCGCTCTCAAACGCAGCGCATGCACTTGCACGCAGTGTGCGCGCCTCCTCCCTCCCCCCCCTCCTCCCTCTCCCCCCCTCTCCTTCTCCCCCCTTCCGCCCCTCTCCCTTTCCCTCTCCCCTCTCTCTCCCTCCCCCTCTCCCTCTCTCCCTCCCCTCTCCCTCTCCCCTCCCCCCCTCCTTCTTCCTCTCCTCTCCCACCCGCCCACCCCCACCCCCAATGCAGGCCGACTACCACCGCTACCAGGCTGAGTTCAAGAGCGACGAGGGGCGCAAGGCGGCCGCTGACCTCACGCTCGCTGCGTACCAGGCCGCGCAGGTGCGGGGTGGGGCATGGAGTACTATGCCTTATATGCACCCTCCGCATGCTTTGGGGCAGTTGTAGGGGACAGGCCGTGCAGCAAGCATCGGACGCCACCGCCTTGCACATTTGGTTTTGAGTTGGTCGCCGCGAGCGCGCCGCGCGCCTGCCGACGCATGCCTGACCACCCTTCCCGCCCGGTCGATCACCAAGCTCCTCCGCCGGCCCCTGTTCCCCCCCTTCCCATGCACACGCCTGCTGCTCACGCGCACTCGTGTGCTTTCCCTCCCTCCCTCCCACCCATGTCTGCACCCATAGGACAAGGCGGCGGAGCTGTCGACCACCAACCCTATCCGCCTCGGCCTCGCCCTCAACTTCTCCGTCTTCTACTACGAGGTCGCGTCGCAGCCCGAGCTGGCGTGCTCGCTCGCGAAGCAGGTGGGTGGTGGTGCTGGCTGTGGAGGAGCTGTGGATGTGGTGGCGGGCGAGTCTCCCTCGCCTCTCGCTCCCTCCCTCTCCCCCCGTTCTCGTCCTTTCTCAAGCTCGCATGCACTCACACCACACAGACTCTCCCTCTCTCCCTCCCTGTTCCCCCAGTAACAGTAACACGGGGTTTCCAGCTAAGCAGGCTACTCTTCTACTAGAGACACCCGCCGATACTCCAGCACACTTAAGTACTAGAGTACCGCCGGCTCCCGGCCGATAGACTACCGCTCCCGCGGCTAGACTACCCCAAACAGCGGTCTCTGAGAGACATGTCTGGCAAGGAGCATATAGGAGAGGACCTTCCTCAGGGTCACAGTAGTGGCCTTGTGGCCAGTCAAGCCGGCAGAGCCGACTGGCGCTGACTGGAACGGTCCCCGCCTGGCAGTGCATGGCTGTCCAGCTCTCGTTTGCATGGGGCTCAGCCGACGCCCCATGCCTCATGCATGGCCAGGTCACACCCTCCAGGGGGGCATGGACGACAGAGTTGTCACGGAGGCTGCCTGAAGACCTTCCAACGCCAGTCACCGGCAGACGAGCGACCCCGAGGATGAGCGCGGTGACGAACGCTGCGATTGGTCAAGCGGATTTACTCTGTGTTGCCTCGACGGTCGCCACCGCTGAAGCCGTGATGGTAGCCCGCCTCCACGGGCAGCCATCTTGACCAATGTCCAGCATGCATTGATGGGCGCCAGCTCCTCCGCTCGTCGATCAACTCGTCGAGATCAGTGCCGCATGGCGTCCTGCATTGGGGGAGGATAAGGGCCGTCTCCCAGCACGGGCCGCGGCAGCGCCGCGGCTACTCGCCAAGCCATGGCAGCGCCGGGCAAGCCGCTCCTGAAGTGTTCCACCGAGGGGCAGTCTAGCAGGAGCCGGGCCAGTCGTATTTTACCCCGCTCGTCAGCGGCACGGAGATCCTCGTCACGAGCAGCGCCGCATTGCTGGGTCCAGGGCTCGGCGACGAGAACGCGCCTCCGTTAATCGAGCCCCTGTCCCCCCACCACTCTTCCTCTCTCAAGCTCACGCATGCACGCTCGCACCCCACGCAGGCGTTTGACGACGCCATCTCCGACCTCGACTCCCTGGGCGAGGACAGCTACAAGGACAGCGCGCTCATCATGCAGCTGCTGCGCGACAACCTCACGCTGTGGACGAGCGAGATGAGCGACCAGCCAGAAAACTAGATGGGCAAGGCAATCCAAGTCGGCTGCACACCCACCCGCGTGGTGGCGGTGGCGGCGGCGGCCCCTCCCTCTAACCTCTCCCCTCGTTAACCCCCAACTGGCCAGCAGCCGTTGTCACTGGCCTGGCTCGGCCTGTCTGCGCTGCATTCGTGTGGTTGTTCAGAATCGGTATCACAACACACACATTGTGTAAGGGCGCGGCTGGCCACTCCCGTCACACATTGCGCTGGCTCTATGCACCGTCTCTTCAGCACACTGGGCTCACCTCGCCTCCATATCGTCCTGCTGGGACCCTCTTGGTCAAGTGTCTTGCATTCAAACTCTCCAGTGTCCCGTACAGTCCACCTCTCCGCCTTCCCTACGACTGATGTGAAGTGTGGTGTGCCTGGCGCCCACACGCTTGCGGCTGTCTGGATTCTTTGGGCAGTGGTTTGCTGGATGTGTTGGATGCTCTCCTTAGAGGCTCTGTTGTGACCCTCCCACACCTGCAGGTGTGGGAGGGTTTTAGGGCGTTCCTGACCCTCTGCCTCCCCCACTACCTCTTCACTGCCTCGCACTACCCAGCTCAAGCACTGCTGCAGCACCATGGGATCTGAAGGAGCTGCTACTGCGCGACTCAATCCGCTCACTGACAGGTTTCAGACCATTCGATTTCATTCGATTGAATACTACTGTTCAGACGCGTCCAACACCAGCAAAAGGTACGAAGCGGCCTCTAGCGCACGGGGGAGGGGGGGAGGTGGGGGACAGCTCCATGCCACGCCATGCCACGCATGCATACACGCGCGGCCGTGCAGAGTGCGCACAAGCTAGCTATGCATGCCTGCAAGACGACGCCATGAACGTGCTTGAACGTCGATACCGAGGCGCTTTGGCAAAGGCCTCGCAAGCACTCCACATGACGTGTGTGCATGGCGCGCCCACCTACACACACCCCGACACCGCCCGCTAGCAGCATGATATGTATACGTACAACTGCTTTGGGCTGGCTGACATGGGTCCAAGGGCGGAGCTGTCTCGGAAACGCCGCACGACCCGTCGAAACGCTCCCTCCACACACACACACACACACACATTCACACGCGCACACACACACACGCACACACACACACGCACGCGCACTCACACAGCGCCGTTGTTTGGTCGTCATCGACATGAGCGTCGCACACGCGCGCTCGCATCCATGATGCACCAACTGCAGGTTCCAGCACGGCCTGGGCATGACGCTCGTCGGCAAGAGCGACCTGTCCACGGGCAACTCGCAGTACGCGTCCTACGTCCTGCGCTCCAACGACCTCGTCTTCACGTTTACCGCGCCCTACTCGCGCACCGCATGGGTCCACTCCCCGCCCTCCGTCACCCCCTTTCCCGCGTTCGACCAGGCCGCAGCTCACGACTTCGTGTCGCGGCATGGACTCGCCGTGCGCGCAGTTGGTGGGTGGTGGGCATGTGTGCAGACTTTTGCATGCCTGCCTACCTTCCTCACTGTGCGTCTTGTGTGATGCACGCGTGTGTGGTGCTGTGTACTTGTTTCGTTCACAACAGTCTGCTGCTCCAACCCACACCCACTCACAGCTGTGCTAGCATCCACGCAGAGTTGCTGGTGCGCCCGTGGACGCACGCGTGCAAGCACACGCTCGCAACCACACGCGCCGCCGACCTCACACCTTCGCACACACACACACACACACACACACACGCATGCGCGTGCACACACACACACACAGGCCTCGAGGTGGAGGATGCTGACGCGGCGTTCAAGGCGAGCGTTGAGGGCGGCGCGATCCCCGTGATGGAGCCGATTGTGCTCAACGATGTGTACGGGACCGCGACCGTTGCAGAGGTGCGTGCATGTCTGTGCTGCACGGGATGAGGTGGTGGCTGCTCAGAGCAAGACAGCTGCAGCACTGGAGGAGCCAGCAGATGCTCAGATTAAGGGGGCTGCAGTGCGGGAGGGGCTTACTGGAGGAGCCAGCAGATGCTCAGAGTAAGGGGGCTGCAGTGCGGGGGAGGGGCTTGCCAGTGCCCACAGTGTGGCATGTGCGCATCAATGCGGTACCCACCCACAGAGCAAGTAATGGGAGTAGGAGAACCCGAGTGCAGAGGCAATGCAAATGTGATGAGGTCGTCTGCTGGTAGCGAACAGCGACCAGATTTGACAGTCACAGCACACAAGTTTTACTTTTTGCATTTGTGCGTCCACGTGCAGGTCCATGTGCATGTGCTGTTGTATGATGATGGATATTACAGTCTGTGTGACACCAGTAATGATGTATAAGACCGGTGTCGGCGCTAGCGCCCGACACCTTAAATTCAGTTTCAGTGGGAAACTGGCTGGCTACCTGGTAGGGGTGAGGGTAAACCCCACACGCGCGCACGCACTGGACCTAGACAGGACACTGGGCCCCCAGATCCACCCTATACCACCCAGGTAGTGACAGCAACGCATTGTTGGTGTGCGCAATTGTTGGTTCTACTACTAGTCCCGCCGCCGCCATTGGCTCCAGCAATCTCCTCCATGCCCGCCAGCAATCTCCTCCACGCCTGCCAGCAATCTCCTCCATGCCCGCAAGCAATCTCCTGTATGCCCGCCAGCAATCTCGTCCATGCATGGGCGCCGCCATGCGATCTCCATGCGCCGCGCCGCGCTCCATGCGCGCCAGCACCCGTACCACCCGCCTCATTCCCGTTCTTTAGCCATTCCCAGTGACACCTATGGCTGATCCTTGTTCCGCCGTCCCCTTTGGCATCTGTAACCCGTATCCTCTCCCTGTAGCCTCATTCCCCGTTCTGAACCGCCATCTCCATTATGGTGCCCGCCCGCTGGTGGGGCCTCGCCTCGCCCCATGCCGCACGGCTAGTGTATTGATTGCTGCGCCATCTATAATCTGCGCCTTGGGGCAGGGACCCCTGCGCCACAACCTCCTCACAAAGCCTAGCCGCATGTGCCTCGCTTCCCATGTTTCTCAATTTCTCGCCATCCGCTTCCATGCCCGCCTGCAATCTCCTCCACGCCCGCGAGCAATCTCCTGTTTGCCCTCAAGCAAGCTCCTCCATGCCCGCCAGCAATCTCCTCCATGCAAGCACGCGCAGAGCGCCGCCATGCAATCCCCATGCGCCGCGCGCGCCGTGCGCGCGCCGCGCCCGCCAGCTCCCGTAGCCTCATTCCCCGTTCTTTACCCATGCGCCGTGACGCATTAGCCTTGTCCGCCGTCCCCTGGCATGCATAACCCGTAGCCTCATCCCCGGTAGCCGCATTCCCCGTTCTTAGCCGCCATCTCCATTATGGTGCCCGCCCGCTGGTGGGGCCTCGCCTCACCCCATGCCGCACGGCTGGTGCATCGATCGCGTCGCCATCTAATAATATGCGCCTTGGGGCAGGGAACCCCTGCGCCGCAACCTCCTCACAAAGCCTAGCCGCATGTGCCTCGCTTCCCATGTTTCTCAATTTCTCGCCATCCGTCTCTCTCTTGCATCCAGGCACAGTAAACCATTAGGAGCCGCAATCTGCTTGAGTTCCGATCGTTGTGAGAGGGGGTGCATGCTCGCCGCAATTCTCGCCATCGTGCATCGTGCTCTCCATCGTACCGCTGCCCCATCTGCCACATAGCCTCGCCCCATCAGGACCAGTTCACCAGTAGCGCTGTGCGTCAGAGCCGCTCAGGGTAAATTTCCAGATTTTCAGCCGCCCAGTACCTAGCGCAGTTGTCCCGGTTGTCCGCCATCGAGCGGCGCCAGGGCGGGAGCCCCTGGCGAAGAGCTTATGAACTTAACATGGGTAGAGAGTCTGGCAACTATCGATGTTGTATGCTATGTCGTGATGCGTTGTATCAGCGGGCGGCATCGCCCACGGCAGCACACCCGTATGTCTGACCACACTCGTGCGTCCGCGTGTGAAGGCGCTGATGTATTGCGCCGATGCGATTTGTTGTTTCAGAACAGATACTCTGCTCCGTCAGCTGTGCCAGCTAGCGCACCCGTGTGTGACCGTTCTCGTGCGTCCGTGTGTGCAGGTTCTGATGTACGGCGAAGCTGCGATTCGTTTGTTTGGCACAGACGCCCTGCTCTGTCAGCTGCACCAGCTGTCAGCGCACCCGTACATGCCTCTGACCGCGCTCGTGCGTCCGTGTGTGCAGGTGCTCATGTATGGCGACGTCGTGATGCGCTTTATCAGCGGTGACTACACTGGCCCGTTCCTGCCAAACTATGAGGTGGTGAGTACGAGCACGCAGAGTGTGTGGCTGCAGGAGAAGGCAAAGGTGTCTGTGATTCTCATTCCCGCCTCTCCTCGCCGCCTTGCCGCCGGACGCCAGCAAAAGTACGTTCGCCTGGGCCTAGCGTAGGTAATAGATAGTGTGTGGGGTGGGGTGGGTGGGGGGGCTGTGTGTCATGCCAAGAAGCTTGGGAGCTCAACCTACTGTGCCACCCGGAACGTGCCTATCGATCACAATGTTTCACTGAACCAATCGCCACCTCTCCTACCTGCCTCCTACCTGCCCCCTACCTGCCTCCCACCTGCCCCCCCACCTCCTCCTACCCACCAGGTCGACGCCTCAAAGACCACTTGTGGCACCGCGCCTTTCAATCGTAACTGTCCACTGAATCAACCATCTCCCCTCCTACCTGCCTCCTACCTACCAGGTCGACGCCCCCAAGATCACATATGGCATCGTGCGCCTGGACCACGCCGTTGGCAACGTGCCGTGCCTGGCCGACACCGTCAACTACATTACGGGATTCACGGGCTTCCACGAGTTTGCAGAGGTCGGTGGGGGCGTTTGGGGGGGGGGGGGGTCGACAGTTTTTTTATAACGATTTAGGGGTGGAACCGCTAATGCCAACTGCATCACAGGCCTCCCTTGGTTCACAGAGGTCGGTGGCGGCGGGTAGTTAGAGCCAAGGGTCGACAAGGATTTGGGGTGCAAGGGTCGGAACCGTTAACGCCAACATCATGGGCTCCTGCGAGTTTGGTGGCGGGCTCAACGCAGCGCATTGTCAATGGCCTGCAGGCCTGCAGGGGGGGGGGGGGGGACCTCGCTCACACTCGCCAACAGCTGCTCCCCTCACACACACCACCATCACTCACAAGTAGCCTGTGTAGAACTCGCCTTGGCACCACGTAGTGTCTTCCTTTATGGCTGTCCACAGCTGGACACAGCCGGAATTTCAGTAAAATGGCTGCGGGAAATAGTTTAGACACATGAAAATGGCATCACTGACACCAGACCTGCCATGTATGCCCGTGTTCAGTTCACCACCGAGGACGTGGGCACGATCGACTCCGGCCTCAACTCCAAGGTGCTCGCGTGCAACAACGAGATGGTGCTGATGCCGATCAACGAGCCGACGCACGGCACGCCGCGCAAGAGCCAGGTGGGGGGGCGGGCATGCGTGCGTGTGTGTGCGTGCGTGTTTGTGCGTCTGTGTGTGTGTGTGTGTGTTTGTGTGTGTGTTGAAGGGAGGGGGTGACTCACCGCAGTGTGCTTGGAAGCAACAACGAGATTGTGTTACGCGCGCCATCAGAGGAGCAAGCTGGGTGGTGGAGGCTGACGGACGGCACCTCTCCAGCATGCAGGGGGGGAGTGCCTCGAGTCTCTAATGCCCACGTTGCGCGCCTCCCTGGAACCTTCCTATGGCCCAACCACACTCTTACGCCCACAGATCCAGACCTGCCCTCGAGCAGAACGGGGGCTCTGGTCTGCAGCACCTGACACACATACACACACACACATACACACACACATACACACACACACACACATACACACTCAACGCAACCCCCACAGATCCACAGACCTTCTTTGAGCAAAACGAGGGATCTGGTCTGCAGCACCTCACACACACGCATACATGCGCTCACACACACACACACACACTCACACACACTCTCAACACGACCACCACAGATCCAGACCTTCTTGGAGCAGAACGAGGGACCTGGTCTGCAGCACCTCGCGCTCAAGACGAACAACATCTTCCGCACAGTGCGCGAGATGCAGGCGCGCTCGGACTATGGGGGGTTCGGCTTCATGCCAAGGTGCGCTTGCGTGCGGGGGAGGGGGGGAGGAAGGAAGAGATAGTGCTCGTTTGTGGGGGGTGAGAGGGGGGGAGATGCAGGCTCACGCGAACTACAGGGGGTTTGCGTTTATGCCGAGGTGTGATTGTGTGCTGGGGGGGATGATGTTTGTGTGCTGGGGGGTGAGGGGGGGGGGGGGGGCGCTCAAAGTGCGGGGGCTTTACGTTCAAGGGAAGGTGAGCGTGTGCTAGGGGTGAGCGTGTGCGGGAGTGTATGTTTGGGGGACGGGAGACAAGGACGAGGGGCCATGCCACGCGTACGCGTTGCTGCTGACTTGCGCACCCACGACGCACACTTTACATGGTGCAACTCCTGCCTGCCCGCTCCCTCAGGCCGAGCGTCAAGTACTACAAGGAGCTGCCGAACAAGATAGGCGACGCGCTGACGGCGGATCAGTACAAGGTGCGCGGGTCTCTCTCTCTCTCTCTGTGTGTCTCTCTTACTCTCTTTCTGTGTGTCCTGTCTCTTTCTCCCTCCCTCCCTCCCTCCCTCCCTCCCTCCCTTCCCTCCCTCCCCGCCTGCCTGCCTGCCTCCCTCCCTCCCAGCCTCCCTCCCTCCCTCCCTCGCTCCCTCCTTCCCTCCGCAAAAACACGCACACCAATGCCGAGCAGTACACAGTGTGCAGACATCTCTCCCTCTCTCCCCCTGTCCCTCCGATACGCACACCTTCTCTCTGTCAGTGAAGCATTACTAGTTGCGAGCCTATCCCTCTCTCAAGAGACGCATGCACTCTGTGAAAAGACACACACACGCACAAACACGCACAAACACACTGCAGAACTTCGCTCTTTCTCGTACATGCAGGTGGCGGAGGAGCTAAGCATCCTTGCCGCTGCAGATCAATTTGTCTCACACACTCACATACTCTCATACACTGACTCACTCACTGTTGACAGGAGGTTGAGGAGCTCGGCATCCTTGCCGACCGCGACGACCAGGGCGTGCTGCTGCAGATCTTCACAAAGCCGCTGGGCGACCGCCCGACCGTGTTCATTGAGATCATCGAGCGCGTGGGGTGCATGAAGGTGCGCGCGCGTGTGTGGGGGGGGGGCGGGAGTTGTCGGATGGGCAGCCCCCGCCGCTGCACCCGTGCCGCCCAAAGGCCCTCTCTCCCTCCCTCCCTCCCACCCCCTATCTCTATCTCTGTCTCCCTCACACACAAGCAAGGTCGAATACGCTGCCTGAGAGGTGCGTAACACACGACTGTAAAATCCATCACACCCATGTGAAGGCACTGGCCGCTGGCGACTCGTGCCTTACCAAGCGCACACACACGCGCACAAATGGACACACACACACACACACACATGAATGCAGGCTCTTGCCGCTGGTGACTTGTGCCTCACCAACCCAGCACATACACACTCACACACACGCACACACAAGAATGCAGGCACTCGCTGCTGGCGATTCGTGCCTCACCAAGCGCACGCACACGCGCACAAACAGACACACACTCACACACACACACACACACACATACACACACGAATGCAGGCACTGGCCGCTGGTGACTCGTGCCTCACCAAGCGCGGTGCGCGCCACAAGGTGCTCCCCGAGGCCGCTGGCATCGCACCCGGCACCAAGCTGCCGGCACGCCAGGGCGTCGACGTCGACTTTGCGCCGGACGACGGCGGTGCTGCGGCCGGTGCCAGCGGCGCTGCTGCGTCCGCCTCGTCAACTTCTGCCGTCAAGTTGCCCGAGGAGGGCGAGTGGGCGCCGGGCGGCGCGGTGGACAGCGTGGTGGTTGAGCAGGCGGCCGGGTGCGGCGGCTTTGGCAAGGGCAACTTCAGGTGGGCACACGCGTTGGGTTGGCGCCCTGTGCGTTGGCGCCCTATGCATGCTTGCCCTCCCCCTCGTCCCTCCCTCCCTTCCTACCCAGGAGGGATCTCCCTTGCCTCTTCCCCCGATTCAACCCCCCCCCCCTTTCCTCCTCATCCCTCTGAACTCCCCCCTCCTCCCCCCCCCCACACACTTCACCAGCGAGCTCTTCAAGCGCATCGAGGACTACGAGCGCACGCTGTCCATCCAGAATGCCTCGTATAACGCGTCGGCATCGGGCGTGTCGATGTCCAGCATGTCAGGCGTGTCACTGTCCGGTCTGTCGTTGGGTGCAGTCAAGGACGCGGTCGAGGAGGCGGCGGAGGCCAGCGCGGCATAGGAGCGCTCCAGTTGTTTGCACACACAGTTTCGTTTTCACATTGCAATGTAATTGTTTAGGTCGTTGGCCCCCCTTCCCCATCCTTCCTTTTGCTCTCGAGGCACACCACGCACGCAGGCTGCTCTAGCGACCAAGAAGAAACGACAGTGCGGAGAACACCACCACCACCGTCCGTGTGGCGAGTTTGCCGGTGCATGCTGCACAGCCCCCCAAATCCGTGTAAAACAGTCGCCTACACACCAGGAGGGCCCTGGGGCGGTGGTGGTCCCTGCGGCGGTGGCGGCCCCTGGGGTGGTGGTGGCCCCTGCGGCGGTGGCGGCCCCTGGTGAGGTGGTGGCCCCTGAGGCGGGGGTCCCGGCGGCGGCTGGTGCAGCCCCGGGGGTCCGGGCGGCGGCTGGTGCAGCCCCGGGGGTCCGGGCGGCGGCTGGTGCAGCCCCGGGGGTCCGGGCGGCGGCTGGTGCAGCCCCGGGGGTCCGGGCGGCGGCTGGTGCAGCCCCGGGGGTCCGGGCGGCGGCTGGTGCAGCCCCGGGGGTCCGGGCGGCGGCTGGTGCAGTCCTGGGGGTCCGGGCGGTGGCTGGTGCAGCCCCAGGGGTCCAGGCGGTGGCTGGTGCAGTCCTGGGGGTCCAGTTCCGGGTGGGTACGGGCCCGGAGGGGGCGGCCCCATCCCAGGAGGGGGGGGCATCCCCGGGTGCCAGCCAGGCGGGGGCCCGCGCGGCGGAGCCCCTCCGAACTGAAGCGGTGGGTGCATGTTGTACGGGTAACCTGGCGGGGGCGGCATCCCAGGAGGGAACTGGGGCGGTCCGGTCGCCCACGGGGGCGGCGGCATACTCGACGGGTAGGGGGGAGGGGGCATGCCCTGAGTGAGCGAGTGAGGAAGTGAGAGCAAGTGTGAGAGTGAGTGACTGAGGTGTGTGTGCGTGTGTGTTTGCGTGCGTGTGTATGTGTGTGCGTGCGTTCATGCGTGTGTGCGCGCGTGTGGGCATGTGTGTGACGGTGGCACAAGCTCCACCACGCTCTGTCGGTGTGCCACAGCGGCATCCAGGGGGGGGGGGTGAAGGGTTAGGTCCAGGTCACCTGTGTGTATGTGTGGGTGGGTTGGGGGTGCACGCGTGTGCGTGCGTGTATGGCTTAAGCTTGCTGCGTGCGTGTGGCTTGAGTGTAATGCATGCGTGTGGCTCAAGCATACACCGCAGCGTTGCCCGTCTCACCGGGGGGTAGCCAGGGCCGGGGCGCGGGGGCGGCGGCATGCCCGGTGGGTAGCCTCCTCCGCCGCCGACGGCCCACGGAGGGGGTGGCGCACCACCGCCGCCGCCGCCGGTCGCCCACGGGGGTGGGGGCGCCCCTCCCGGAGGGGGCCCGCCGTACCCGCCGTGCCCGTGTGGGGGCGGCGGGTGGTGCGGGTGCGGGTGGGGGGGCGGGCCCCCGTTGGGCGGAGCGCCCCACGGGGGGGGCGGCATGCCCATTGCCGGCGGCCGTGGTGGCGGCGGCATCCCGCCCCCCGGCTGCGGCGGCGGGGCTCCAAACCCGAGCCCCGGCTGCTGCGGTTGCGCCGGCGGCGGCATGTATCCGCCCGCAGCAAACCCGCTCGCGCCCATGAGCGGCACTGGGCCAGACGGGGGCGGCGGCCCCGCGTCGGTCGCGCCCCCGGGCGCGGTCGCAAACAGCGTGTGGGGCCGCGACTGGACAGCAGCGTTGGCCTTGGTCTGCGCTGCAAGCAGGCGCTCGGCGGGCGTGCCATGGCGCTCGCCTGAAGCAGAGGGGGGGGGGGCAGCGGGCTGTGTGGAGGGGTGGGGTCGGTGGATGCCTCATTCACGCAAGCACGACTCCTGCCTATCGAATCACCGGTCACTAAACAGTGCATAGGGGAGAGCGTCCCAGCACGGACTCCTCGTGCTTTGCTGTCGAATGCCCTTCCAAGTGCGACTGACTACTGGAGCACCCATCAGGGGTGCGAGGCGCGGCGGCGCACCTTTCGTGTCCTTCTTGTACGCGTACCCGACTGAGATTGCCCGGTTGCACAGGAACTGCCCGTTCATGGCCTCGATGGCAGCGTCACTCGCCTGCGCACATAGACACGCACGCACGCAGTCACATGCAGAGGTGCCTAGCTAGGCACACGTAGTGCACATGGATGAGAGGGGCCCGCCGCGTGCGCACACAAGGGGGCGAGGGCGAGGGGAAGTTCATGCGGTGCGGACAGTGCGGGCACCCTCCACCCTTGCCGAAGACTCCCTCTCCCCTCGACATCCCGTCAGTGACCCCTGGGAAGGATTTCAGTTGTGAGTGTTTTCCCGGCTCCAGCAACTTTGACCGCTTATACCAGGCACAATTCATAGCCGGTGTTCACGTAACGCATGCCGCTGTGCTGCTCTCGGCGAGAGCTTTGCATCGCATCCCTCCACGCCCTCTTCCACCAAGTGTGGGGTGGTTTTCTGAAAAATGGGAAATCCGGCCTCGAGCGGTATACGGTTACGGCCCCGAGCGGTATACGGCTACGGCAGGGGGATCACTGCACCCCGTCCCCCTCCCTACGCTTGCTCGGCACTACTCTCCCCTCCACACCCCGTCTCCCTCCACACACGCACCTCGAAGCAGTCGTATGACACAAAACCAAACCCGCGCGAGTTGCCGGTGTCGGGGTCGCGCATGATCTTGGGCGTTGTGATGATGACGCCGAATGCGGAGAAGGTGTCGTACAGAAGCTGTGATGGGCGTGCGGTGGGTGTGTGTGTGTGTGGGGGGGGGGGGGAAGGCGTGCACGCGTGTGTTGTGTGTGTGTTGTCAGTGAGAGCGTGTGCGTGCCATGCTCGCCACCACCTCCACACACACACACACACACGCACCTTCTCGTCCACGTCCACGTCGAGGTTTCCAATGAATAGGTTGGCGCCCACGTCCGACGTCTTCTTGTCAGAAGCCGACTTGTTGCAGCGGATCGGCTTGCCGTGCATCTTGATCATGTTCAGCACCTTGATCGCCTGGGTGAGGGAGGGAGGGAAAGCGTGTGCGGGTGCCCACGCCATGCGCCCATGCATGTATGCACGGCATGCGGCGCCTGCTCCGCTGGCTGCTCCTCCCAGCTTCATCCCGCACTGCTCTGATCCGGAGCACGCATAGCGCCCATGCGCCCAATCCACCCCCTGTGGGGGGCCGGCTGCCGGCCCATGCGCATGAGCGTGCAGCCCCCATGCAGCCATGCACCCACATAGTCTGCGTCCTCCTCCGCCCTGAACTCCACGAAGCCATAGCCCTGGTGGTTGTTGGTCACGCGGTCCTTCGGCAGGTACACGTTGACTGCGCGACGCGCGGGAGGGGGCAGAGCGATCAGGCGCTGCATGGGCGGCCACGCATGGGCTCAACACCAACGCCGCTCACCTACTGGCCCCGCCTGCGTGAACAGCTCCCAGACCACCTCCTCCGTCACCTGCACAGGATGCGCGCGATCGGGTTCAGGTTTGGGTGCAATGGTGGGGTGATCTCTCACGGCCTGTGCTACTAAAATTCTTCCCCCACCTGCGGGTCCAAGTTGCCCACATAGCACGTCGCTTCCTGGTTTCTATCGTGCGCCTGCGTGCCCAGAAGGTTTGCGCCCGCGCTAGCAGCGATTCTCCCTCCGGCGACGCTCATCGTGCCCTCTCAAGGCTGCAAGGCCTCTTCCCCCGCGTCCTTCAGGTACGCGTCATGGGGTCCCAGCTACGCAGGGGCAAATGCTGGAATCGGGCCCTGTGCCATACTTACTAGCCCACACCCCCACACCACGCGCGAGATCATTCATTCCAAGCCATTACCAACCCAGTCCAGTGCCACCACTGAGTGGAATTGGGGCCGATGCTTTGAGTTGTACCCTCATTGTGACTTTGAGCACGAGCAGGCCACCAAAAGTGCATGCATGCACGCATGCAACGCTAAACGAGGGAGTGTTGCGCTCTGTGGCAACCTGCATGCTGTTCATCATGGCCAGTGATCTGTCCTTGCTGTTCCCACTGCTGTACATTGCGTTCTTCTCCCTGCTGGCTGTGCATGTACTGCCAAATGCCAGGCGCCTGTTCCTTCGGCGCTTTGCAAGGAACCACCGCACGTGTGGAGCTGCTTACCTGCTCTGGATCACACTGGGGCTGGCAGAGCTCGGTGTGTGCACGTACGCCCCAGGCGGCTGGGGCCATGTGCTCAGGACACCTGGCGCGGTGGGTGTTGGGGGGGGCGCACAGGGGGGAGTGTGTGGCTGCCGCAGCTGCTGCCGCTGCTGCCGCTGCTGCAGCTGCTGATGCAGCGGCGGCTTGGGGGTGATAATAGAGGCGATCTCCAACACGCACACGCACACACACACGCACGGTGCCTCTTACCCTCCCTCATTACCACCCTCCCTAGGTGCTCGCACACGTCGTCGTCTTGGGTGTACTCGGGGTCGCGCTCACGCTCACCGCTGCGTCCGACTTCTCAAGCCACCACAAGCGGGTGCGTAGAGTGCCGCCGCATGATCAAGCACGGAGGCTTACGCCGCATCAGGGCAGGCCGGCAGGCCGAAGCCGACTGCCTTGCCTGTCTTGCCACTCAGGTCACACATGCCAGCTGTCATGCCACGCCCGCAGGTCGCCAACCCCAACGGTAGCGGTGGTGTGCTCGACCCTTCTCAACCCTTCATAGCTATCAGCTCCTAGACCCGTGTACAACGACAACTAGCACGACCAGCCCCGTACTCTACGTACCCCAACAAACCCGCAGGTCGTTAACCTAGACTGTAGCGGCGCGCTCGACGCACATGCGACCATCACTTACGACGAAATGATCGAGCACTCGTTCTACCAGGGGATCAACCTGGTGCAGGTAAGGGGCTTGTATGGAGGGCTGGTACTGGCCCTAGGAATTCCGCTGCCGGTAGATGCATCACACACGACTGTAAAATCCATCGTCATCATCAATCCGTCATCATCATATCCACGGGGCCCTTCACTGGGAGCGTGCGTGTAAAACATGCTGGGCCTGTGTGGGGGGGGGGACGGCGATATGCATGCAGGCACGTCCCTGGTGCAGGCAGGGGATGATGATCGTGCACTCATTGGTGCAGGTGATGCAGGGGCAGAGAAGAGGGGCACCGGATCGTGTTTTTGAACAGTTAACTCAATAAATAGCAGCATTGTGCCGACGTGCGTGCCTCCAACCACTCTCCCTGCATGTATGCAGATCTTGTACCTCCACTCCATGGCGCTGTCTCCATCGCTGCCGGCACGCATGGCACTGCTCGCTGCCGCCACAGCACCATGGCTGCTGCGCGGACGGTTCCCCATCAACCGGTGCGTGCGTGCACGCGCGAGCGCAGGCCACCCCCCCCCCCCCCCCAAAACACGCACACCTATCCCCTGGCTTGGCCGCCCCGTCTCTCCCCACTGCCATCCCCCACCCCGCACACACGCTGGAGGAAGTGCTTCCTGGAGGAAGTGCTTCTGCAATTTACCCGTGCGTCCCTAGGAGTCCGCAGCAACGGGCAGCAACTGGGGATTTTGGCGCGGGAGGCGGGGTGGCGGCCGCTGGCGGCAGATTGGCTGCGCCAGGCGACGCGCTTTTGGGATAAGGCGCGGGGGCGGCCTGACGGTGACCTGCTTAAAGATGCAATGCGGGAGAGCTGGGGGCTGGCCGAAGCGGGGGGGACGTGCTGGGCGGCACGCTTGCAGGTGTGCCTCGGAACTGTGGGGCACACACTGGCGTGGGACCAGGAGGGACCGGTACGCATCACCAACCTGCTGGACGTGGCGACCGCGGCGTGGCTGGCCGCCGCGACAAACACACCGGCGCTGCCGAGCGGCACTACCGTGCGTGATGTACCTGAGGAGTGGTCATGCGGCTTTAGATGCTGACCTACATGCGGTGGATGGCGGGTAGCGACAGCGAGCCACCGGCCCTGTTGAGCTCAGGGCTGAACAGTGCTGCCCGGATCACGGCTCTAGCCTCACAGAGCATGGCAAACATATGCGACGTCTCCTTAATCACGGGAAGGACGCACTCGCCGCCGGGGGCGCGGGGCGGCAGGACTTTAAGATCGAACACCGCGATGATCACAGCCCTCGGGTCCACTAGCACAGCGGGCGACGAGCGGACAGCGGGTGGGCAGCGAACGGGCAGCGGAGAGGCAGCGAGGGCGGAGGACACAGCGACGAGGGCCGCCATCACGGCGCTACCCCACCCCACGGGGAGCGCCGCGACCCCCCAGCGCGCAGCCCCCGGCACGTCCAGTGCCGGGATCGCGCCAGCGGGGCCGGCAGCGGCGTCAGGCATCGGCGAGGAGGGGGGCGCGGATGGAGAGGGGGCAGCGACAGGGGCCGCCGGCATCACCCCCTCACTCGCTCTGGTCCTGTATCAGGACGAGCCGCTCGCGCCACCCAGCGGCTATGGCGAGGGCATGCAAGGCGGGGAGGGCATGAGTGCCCTTGCACGGCAGCATGCGGCCATGCACGAGGTGGCCATGCGCCAAGCGGATGCCATGCGGGCGGACGCCAGGCGCAACCATGCAGCCACGGAGACACGCCTGTCTGGGCTCGAGACGGCGCTTGGCGGGCTCGGCAGCGGGTACGGGCGCATGAATGCAGAGGTGATCAGGCTGGGGCTAGGACTCACGGCCATGGAGGAGCGCACGGCGGGCCACGAGGCCCTCGTGCGAGAGGACACCAAGGCGCGGCAGGTGCAGTACAGCCGCGACCTGGCCAGCAGGGCAAGCAAGGACGAGCTCGGTGCACACGCCGCAGCCCAGCAGAGGGACACGGCTGCTCTGCGGGACGAGATCAGGCAGGCGGCCGGCATGGGCCCAACTGGGAACGTGCGAGCCGCCATCATCGCAGAGCGGCGAGAGACTCGCTGCAACCGCATGTTCAAGGTCATCATCCCTCAATGGGTGACCGACAGACCACTCGAGCTCGCGGACAAGCTGCACACGTGGCTCATCCGGCCGGAGCTGCTGGGGAAGCCACCACCTGCCGCGGGGCCGCTGGTGTTTGAGGACGCGTGGGTGCTGCGGCCGAAGGGAGGGGAGACCAGCAGCCAGGAGGGCACCAAGGCGGCGTTTGTGGTGGCGAGCCCCCTGCTGGCGCGCTGGGTGCACAGCCGCCTTGAGGCGGTGTCCGCGGCGGGGGTCAGCATCAGCGTGGAGCGGACGCCTGCGCAGCAGCAGGCGTGGCTGCCGCTGAAGGCGCTGTTCGCGCAGGCGATGCAGGAGGGGAGGAAGGTGCGCTCTGCCAGGGGTTGCCTGTGGGTTGATGACAAGCAGGTGCTCGCGGGGGGGGTGCTGCCGCCGCGGGAGCCGGCGCAGCAGGGCGGGGGAGAATACCCACCACCACCACCACCAGGGGCGCAGCATGCCGGGGGGGGACAGCCAATGGACACGGGGCCGGACATGGGGCAGCTGCCGGGAGCGGCGCTGCCGCGGCCGGCCGGGCCGGGGCACCACGGGGGACAGGCACTGACACTGCCACCAACAGGGGCGCAGCAGGCAGGGGGGGGCCAGGCGGTGGTCACGGATCCGGGCAGGTTGCAGATGCCGAGGGTGGCGCAGCAGGCAAGAACGGGGTACCAGGGGGGGCATGCACTAACACCACCACCACCCGGGGCGCAGCAGGCATCGGGGGGGCAGATTGGGGGCACGGGGGCGGGCATGTGGCAGCCGCCGGGGTCGGGCATGTGGCAGCCGCCGCTAGGAGCAGGGTTCCAGGGGGGGCAGGCACCAACACCAACGGCACAGACCGCAGGTGGGGGGCATCCCTGGGGCATGGGTCCGGGCATGTGGCAGCCAGGGGCAATGCAAGAGGGGGCAGGGACGGCAGCACTGCAGCTTCAGATACACCATCTGCAGCAGCAGCTGCAACAGCTAACGGGCACAGGGCAACAGATGGGCATGGGGCAGCAGCAGCAGCAACAGACTGCAGGGCTGCAGGCATTGCGCGTGCCGCAGCACACAAACGCAAGGCAGCAGCACATGGGCAATGGCGCGCAAGCACAGGCACAGGCGGCACAGGCACAGGCACAGGCACAGGCACAGGCACAGGCACAGGCACAGGCACAGGCACAGGCACACAGGCACAGGCACAGGCACAGGCACAGGCACAGGCACAGGCACAGGCATGCACAGAAGGCACAGGCACTGGCACAGGCACAAGCACTGGCACATGAGGGCATGGGGCAGGCGCAGCAGCAGACGCAGCATCAGATGGCAATGGGGATGCAGCAGCAGCTGCAGCAGCAACATCAGCAGGCGGGGGCACAAACATGGGGGCCGCAACACATGGGCATGTGGCAGCACCAGCAGGCTAGGGGGGGCCAGCATGCGGGGACGGGCGGGGGGGGGACACCACTGGCGGCGGGGCCGCCGCATCAGGTGATGACTGGGCCGCCGGCATGGGACCCCATTGGCGTAGGGCAGCAGCATGCTGGAATGGAACAGCAGCAGGGCATGGGGTCGGCGACGGGGGGGGCAGGGCCACTGGGGGCGCTGGGGGCGCCCCCGGTGGCGGCAATGGGCCCCATGCACGACGCGGAGCACACCGGGATGGCCGGGCACGGCGGGGCCGGGCCCAGCCGGCCGGGCCACGCCCCGGCATCGGGTTACGCGTAATGACGTGGAACGTTAAAGGGCAACACTATCACATAGACCAGAGCGCCGACGTCAGTAACTGGCTCTGGGCCACAACGGACATCATCGCATTCACTGAAACTGGGCATACCGGCGAGGCCCCCGGGGCTATTAGGGGGTTCAAGTGCCTAGCATGCAGCCGACGCCCATACACCGCTAAACACGGGGGGGGGCGCTTCATGTGCGCTCCACGATCGCGAGCCACGTCAAGGTGGTGGAAGACACCCCAGCGCTGGGGATGCTTTGGTTCAGGATTAGGCTCAAGGGGGGGAGGGACGTGTACGCGTGCGCTGTCTACCTCCCCCCCCCCACCTCCACGTACCTGAAGGGGAGGGCGGGAGCCTGTCGGCGGAAGCCCACATGCTGGCTCTCGCCCAAGGGATAGCCAAGTACAGGGAGCTGGGGGAGGTGCTAGTTTGGGGGGACCTCAACGCCCGCACCGGCCAAGCGGACGACAGGGGGGGGCACGACGCCGAGGGGGTGACCCCGCCCTCGCGCTGACCGCTTGGGACATCACACGGGCTGGGCGGGTAGGACGTCTGCCGACCACGGGCCGCAGAATGCGCACGGGAGGGACATGATTAGACTGTGCCGAGACACCGGGATGGTGATTCTGAACGGGCGCTTGCCAGAGGATGAGGGGGGAGCACACACATTCCATGCAACAGGCAGGAATGCGCACAGCGTTGTTGACTACCACGTTGCATCGCCGGCACTCATGTTTAGCGAGACGGGGGCCCCGCGGGAGGGGGCCACGCTCAGGGTGCATACGATCCCCACCCTGCCAGGCTGGAAGGGGTCCTTTGACCACTGCCCAGTTGTGCTGACCATGGGCGAGGCGGCCGGTGAGGCGGTCGCCACGCCACACCCCACCATGCCATGCACCACGCCAACTAGATTTAGGTGGCCTGAGGGGGGGGAGCGTGCCTACGCACGGGAGCTGCAGGGGGTGGCGGCAGAGATCAAGGGGCCGCGGGAGGCCCCCACGGTAGATGAGGAGCAGGCGCTCCTAGAAGGGGCGGTTGAGCGGGCAGCGCGGGCGCTGCACGCGTCAGGGGCGGCTGGGGCGGTGCTGGTAAAACCAGGGGGGGGGGGCGCATCAGTGCGACCACACAACACATGGTATGCCCAGGAGTGCAAGGAGGCACGGCAGGCGTATCGAGAGGCCGAGAGGGCGCACGGGGCGCATTCGACGCTGACCTCAGCAGCGTCCAGGGCGTATAGGCAGACCACGCGACGCGTGCGCTGGGCATGGGAGGCCCAGGAGTACGACGCTATGCTCAAACACATGCATGGCGCCCCCAGGAAATTCTGGCGCAAGATTAAACCAGGGAGCCAGGGAGGGGGGCTGAGGGATGTAGAGGGGTGGACGACCTACTTTGTGGGCCTGGTTGGGGGCGAGCATGCCCATGGGGAGCTGCAGGAGGGAGGGAACCCGTTTTCGGATGCCTCCGAAGGAAATAAGCAGCGGGCACGAGTACTCAACGCTTGGTTCACCGAGGACGAGGTGAGCACAGCCCTCCTGGGCATGGCGGCGGGCAAAGCGCCGGGCGTGGACGGCGTACCGGTAGAATTTTATCAAAGGGCATGGACTGGGGAGGGGGACACAGGGGGTGGGGGAGATGTGGAGGGGAGCGAGCCGCAACACGCGCTGCTTGAACGATCACACATCTACTCAATCGGGTCTTCCGCGAGGGGTATCCCAAAGCATGGCACATGGGGGCAGTCACGCCGGTGCCGAAGAAAGGCAATCTGGACGAGCGGGACAACTGTAGGGGCATCACGGTGGGTGGGGCGCTTGCTAAGCTCTATAGTCTGGTGCTACTCCGCAGACTAGACGACCTTGCTGAGAAGGGCGGCCATAGAGCCGCCGGGCAGGCAGGGTTCCGGAAGGGGCGGGGTACCCCTGACAATGCCTTCATCCTACAGCACATGATTGAGAGGCGCAGCCATGAGCGAAAACCGCTGTATACTGCCTTCATCGATTTTAGAAAGGCATACGACTGCGTGCATCGGCAGCTCATGTGGGAGTGCCTTAAGAGCCTGGGGGTGGGGGGGGCGTTTTTAGCAGCCCTGACATCACTGTACGATGGGGCTGGCATGTGCGGGCGCATAGACGGCACGGTGGGACCAGGCTTCACCACACGCCAGGGGGTCATGCAGGGGGACCCAATGTCGCCGCTTTTGTTTGGGCTGTTTATCGACTCACTAGAAGGGGAGCTTGACGCACAGATGCCAGAGGTCGGGGTCCCCCTAGGGACAGGAGCAAACAGGCGGCTCCTACGGTTACTCTTGTATGCAGATGACCTTGTGCTCATGGCAGAGACGCCGGAGGCGCTCCAGCGCTTGCTAGATGCACTTCACGTTTTTTGCAGGACGCACGCTCTCACTGTCAATGTCCGCAAATCTGAGGGTGTGGTGTTTAACGACCAGTACTGCCCGGTCACGAGCGCCAGGGGAAGGGTGACCCTGAAGTACGCTGGTATGGACCTGCCCATGAATCACGAGTTTAAATATCTGGGCATGCTTTTTGGGAGCCGTCGGGCAATAGGCGCGGGGCTGGAGCAGAGGCATGGGGCGGGCCAGCGTGCACGCTTCGCCCTAGCGCGCAGATACGATGCCATGGGCCTCCACAACGTGGGAGTAAAGGCGCACCTGTTCAACGCACTGGTGCGACCCGTAATTAACTACGGGTGCGAGATCTGGGGCCCAGGGTTGATGGCGGGGGCGAGCATGGGGGTACAGGGGATCTTCTCGGGGGCAGCCGACAAGTGGGGGTTGGCTGGAGGGGACGGAGGTCCCTCCAAGGCGGCGCGCCGCAAGTGGCGCGCCATGGAAGCCCTGCACTTGCAATCTGTGCGCGAGGCCCTCCGTATTCGCAGGTGTGGGCAACAGCTATCGCTGCTGGCGACGGAGTTGGGCTGGCGACCGCTGTCGACCGACTGGCTGCGGCAGGCGGCGCGCTTCTGGGCGAAAGCGCTACGGCGGCCGGATGGCGATCTGCTGAAGGCGGCCATGCGGGAGAGCTGGGAGCTAGCGGCGGGTGGCGTGCGAGAGAGCTGGGTGCCACAGCTGAGCGAGTGCCTCAGCACAGTGGGGCACACGCTGGTGTGGGGCCAGGAGGCGGGGGGCATCGCCCGCCTGCTAGAGACAGCAGCGGCAGGTTGGCTGGCATCAGAGACCAGCACACCAGAGCTGCAAGAGGACGCCAACCAGCTCAGCGTCGTCCGCTCAGTGCCTGACTCATGGTCACACCGCTTCAAGATGCTTACTTACTTACGGTGGATGGCAGACGACTGTGGCGGCGCACCAATGCTCTGGACGGGGCTGAACAGCGCCGCCCAGATTACGACACTCGCACGCTTTAGAATGGGGCTGCATGAACTGCAGATAGAGAAGGGGCGCCACACGGCGCAGGCAGAGCCACGCAGCCAGAGGCTCTGTCGCCTTTGTGGCATGCGGGAGGATGAGGCACACGTGATTTTTGAGTGTCCAGCGTATACGGAGACACGCGTACAGTTCCACACTCTTTTCCTGAGCGTCCCTGGGGACGACAAAGGCTTGGATGCGAAGATGCGGGCGTTTATGAACCCCAGCCCGGGGCTACTTTACCCTTGTTTTTGGCGTGACATGGCCAACTTTCTGGTCTCGTGCCTTGATATACGTAACACAAGCCTGGAGATGGTAGAGGATCGTGAGGAATAATTGACCTGAAGCGAACGATGTTTTGAATTAGGAGTCAATGAGGCAGCCACGATAGTGGCGGGGACCCAAGCGTGGGTTCCCGAGGAGCTGTGGTGGACTGTGCCGTTTGCAGTGTACCGCAGCTGGCGCACCTGAGAAATGCCCACGCTGGGTCTCACACGTGAAAGCTGCCTCAAAGATGACGACCTCAAAACGGAGTATGCAGAAGAAACATATTTATCCGCTATAATCGGGGGGCAAGCTTGCTTTCTAACCTATTACCAAATCCCACACTGTTGGTCACTACTGACCGCCTTTTCCAGCCCCTTTCTAGGTAGTTAGGCTTAGGGATGTGCCCCTCACCGAGTCCTTCTGTGCCTCCCCCCTTCAGCAGGGGGGCCTGCGACACGTCCAATGTCGTGCTCGGTGCAACAACCAGGGGTCAGATTCTGCTCAGAGCCGGGTTAAGGGTAATAGGTTGAGAATCCTGTGAATGCTGGTTGAAATCCCAGTTAGAAAACCCCTTAACACGTTAGAGGTTGCGGCCCGGCTGGATATCCTTTTCGGCCACGTCTTGGCCTTTCTCCCCACAAGGGGATGTCTCTTCTGGCAATTGGCGACGAACCTGCCTTGCGTTTTCCGTTTCCCAACATGCGCTCACCGACTTCAACAAGCGTTTGCTGCCGCTGCGGTAGGGGACCTAGGGGTGCGCCCACGCTCTTTACAGAGTTGGGTTCCCTTCCACCAACAGCCAGCCATCTCAGTAAGGTGCTCGGGCCATACGCGCCGAGCACGGTCTTATACGCCTTTAGAGGTGTCCCTGACTGTAACATCCATCATCATCATCAGCTAGGTTCAGGATGGGGCTCCATGAGCTGCAGATAGAGCGGGGGCGCTACGCCGGGGCGGGACAGAGGCAGCGACGCAGCCAGCGGGCGTGCTGCCTATGCGGTGGGCTAGAGGATGAGGCACACATGGTATTTGAGTGCCTTGCCTATGAAGAGGCACGGGTGCAGGCCCACAGCCTGTTTCGGTCCATCCCTCGCCCCGAGGAGGCTGATTTAGATGAGCGGATGCGGGAGTTTATAAATCCTCGGCCAGGCCAGGAGAACCCCAGGTTCTGGCACGAGTTGGCTGACTTCCTTGTCGCCTGTTTTGAGACACGCACCGCGTGCACAGCAATTATGATGGCAGATGGCATGCTAGGGGTCTAATTTTGACAGCTGCCGGCCTCTGTCCTAGGGTCTAATGCGCCATCAAAGGCGTCCGACGGACTGTAAAATCGACCACACGCGTGCGCACACACGCACCCTCTCCGCGCACAGCTTCTCAGACAACTACAAGGGCAAGCCGCGCTCCCTCATCCGCGTGATGTACCGCCTGAAACAGTACCAGGTATGGGAAGAGCCCCAAAGTACACACGCACACACACTCTCGCCCGCCCACCCTCACACTCCCACACGCTCCCTCTCACCCACCACTCACGCTCCCTCCCTCTAAACAAATAGTACGTCCTGTAGAAGCACTGCCTGCTGCACGGCCTCAACGTGTGGGTGGCGCTGAGCGGAGGCATCCTCCCAGCAACGCCAAGCTTCCGATGCTTTTGGCTGTCACTAAATGCGGCGTGCGTGCTTGAGGTGTGGAGGGGCGCGCGTGTGTGGGTGTGCGCGAGTGTTGGCCGCAGACGCGTCCTGTCTCTCCGCCTCCTCCTCTTGCCTATGCAGTGAGCCATCTCTAACAACCAAACGGCAGTGCCCACACACTTCTCCCTGACCCCCCCTCTTCCTCGCCTCACGCGCCCGGCCCTCGCAGTTCTTTCTACAGACCCTCGTGAAGAGGTCGTACATGCGCCAGGGCGTCATGATGTGCCTGAATCAGCTCCTCATGGCGATCACGACTGCTCCCGCGCTGCGAATACTGTGGCAACACGTGTGCCTGCCAGCCGCAGCAGTGTCGGTGTGCCTCAACCTGATCGGCAGGGGCAAGCCGTGGGTGGAGCTGCGCAACGTGGTCGATGCTGTGGTGGCGGCAGCGGCGGCGGGCGCGCTGACCGGCTCTCCGGTGATCGCCCCGTGACCTCCTCGCACACACAACGTTGTGTGCTTACACGGCATGCATGCATACACGGCGCACGCTTAGTATCGGCCAGGACCTCTTGCAGCCGGGCCTAGCTAGCTACTTCACGTTACTGTGGACACAAGCTCCAAGGATTAGGATACAAGCCTCAATTTTGGTGTTGTGCACCATTGGCCCACACGACTGGCCACCAACTCCACGAATCCAGCCACAACAGGGCCAGCTCAACCCCTCACACATGCCAGGGAAGGCAGCAAGCCGGCCCGCTCACATAGCTTCCTTTATCAGAGCAGCTCCGCGAAGAAGTCCTCGCCCTTGTTGTCGACGACGATGAACGCTGGGAAGTTCTCGACCTCAATCCTCCACACAGCCTCCATCCCCAGCTCCGCAAACTCGAGCACCTCGACCTACGCATGGTTTCAAGGGTGTCCAGTTTCTGAACTCAGGGGGTGCGGGTTGATGGCCTTCGGGTTGAGGGTGTGTGGTGCATGTTGTTGAATGGTTGCGAGGTGTCAGCCCCAGAGCTGATGGTCACCATCACAGATGGTTGATAAGTGCAGGGCTCAGCTGGGTTGGCACCTCAATGCGCGGGGGCGGTATGCAGCGCCCGCACAGAGTGAGGTCCCCCATCTGTCAGAAGCCAGCCATCCCAGTTAGGTGCTCGGGCACTATGCGCCGAGCATTGTCGTAAACGCCTTTAGGTGGCCCCGAACTGCAACATCCATCAGGGCTGAGTTGAGAGCTGAGGACGGGGTAGGGTCGATGGCCGCGCTCACCTTCTTAATGTTGTTCTGCGCGAGGATGGCCGCCGGCCCTCCGATGGACCCCAGGTAGAAGCCGCCGTGCTTCTTGCACGCGGTGGTCACCTGCTTGGATCGGTTGCCCTTGGCGAGCGTGATCATGGAGCCGCCGGCCTGCGTGAACGTGGGGGGGGAGCAAGCGAGCGAGGTGTGCGTGCATGTGTGAGGTGTGCACGCGCGTGTGTGTGTGTGTGTGTGTGAGAGTGTCTGTGTGAGTGTGTGTGTGTGTGTGTTTGTGTGTGAGTGTGTGTGAGTGTGTGTGTGTGTGTGTGTGTGGAAGAGAGAGCTGGCTTCGCGCAGTTGACGGCCCAAACGAACCATTCTGCACCACACAGCCCACAGGCCCCCTGGCTCCCAGGCTTCTGGCAGACTGTACAATTGACCACCACCCACCGCCATGAACGTGTCAATGTAGGCATCCATGTGCCCTGCGGTCGTCGGCCAAAACGAAGCATTCTGCCCCCCCACACCCCATTCGACCTCCCTCCCCCCCACACCCCAGCCCACCCACCGCCATGAACGTGTCGATGTAAGCGTCCATGCGCCCTGCGGTCGTCGGACCAAACGACCCAGACGCGTAGCCCTCAGGCGTCTTGGCGGGGCCGGCGTAGTAGATGATGTGGTCCTTTGCGTATTGGGGGAGGCCCTGTGTGTGTGCACAGAGCAGGTGGGGGCAGCGGCAGCATTCAGCATCACACATGGCACACTCTCCAGTTTCCTGGGTGGGAGTCACTCAAATGAGTGGATGATGTGGTCCGTGGCGCATTGAGAGAGGCCCTGCGTGCGCGCACACAGCAGGTGGGCGCAGCGGCATGCAACGTCACACATACCTACGGTGTGCGGGAAGTGAAAGTGAGCGTGAGAGTGAGAGCGAGAGTGGCAGTGAGAGTGTAAGACAGGTAGGCTGTGCCACGCAGGCATACACCCGCCACCCCCACCACCAACACTGTGCCTTTTTGCTTCCTTGGAGACTCCTGCCCCCCCCCCCCCGCTTTCTCCTCACCTGCCTACACCCATGCGCTCCTGCAGCTTTGCGTATGCGGTCACATGCCTGACTGACTCCCTCCCCTCCCTCCCCCCCGTCTCCCCTCCCCTCCCTCTCACCTCCCCCCCTCCTACGTCGACCTGCAGCAGACCCATGGCTGACACTTCTAAGGCCAGCTGTCCCGCAGAAACCCATCGCACACACGCTTGACTGCCGCCGCCCCTGAAGTCCCCCTCACCTTTCCCAGCCTCAGGTTCTCTTTGAGCTTTGCGTGCGCGAATGTCGCGCGCCGCACACCGAGCGTGCCAGTGAAGCGCGAGGGCGTGCGGGATGGGTGCTGGACAGCTGGCTTGAGGATGTCGGCCATGGGCCTGTTGAGGTCGACCTAGGAGGTGGGAAGGGGAGAGGGGGAAGGGGAGAGGCGGGGAGGGGGGAGGGGGGGCAGTCAGGCGTCGGTGCGTGCAGATGGTGTGTTGAGTTCGCAAGCACAGGTCAATACGCCAACACAGGCGTCCGACTGTACCATCGACCACGCACGCACACACACACACAAGAGTGCACAAGCACAAGTTTACTGCGCCATTTAAGTGCCTGACGGACGGTAAAATCGACCACGCACGCGGACACGCGCGCAGGAGCGCAGTCTGCACACCAGGGGGGGGGGGCATGCGAGCACGAGCGCAGTGTGCAGCCCACAGTAACACAGTAACACAGGGTTTCCAGCTAAGCAGGTTACTCTTCTACTAGAGACACCCGCCGATACTCCAGCACACTTAAGTACTAGAGTACCGCCGGCTCCCGGCCGATAGACTACCGCTCCCGCCGGCTAGACTGCCCAAAACAGCGGTCTCTGAGAGACATGTCTGGCAAGGAGCATATAGGAGAGGACCTTCCTCAGGTCACAGTGGTGGCCTTGTGGCCAGTCAAGCCGGCAGCGTCGACTGGCGCTGACTGGAACGGTCCCCGCCTGGCAGTGCATGGCTGTCCAGCTCTCGGCTGCATGGGGCTCAGCCGGCGCCCCATGCCTCATGCATGCAGCCCACACAAGCGCAGTATGCACAGACCAGACAGCAGGCCAGGGGGGGGAGGGTACGCGCAGATAGTGGGACATACACACGCACCTGCACCACGTCGCTTGACAGCTTCTCCTCGGTCACCTCCGGCAGGTACTTTGCAGGGTTGCGCTCGAGCGCCTCGATGAAGAGGCCCTCGGGCGTGATCTGTGTATATGTTCAGGGCGCAGGGTGCAGGGTGACCAGGTGTATGTGTGTTTGTGTGTGTTGGTGGCAGTTACTTTGCAGGGTTGCGCTCAAGCGTTTTGAGGAAGAGGCCGTCTGGCGTGATCTGTGGGAGAGTGACCAAGGTGGTGGGGGTGGGGAGGGAGGGAGATGTTTGGGGTGGAGTGGGCGCCAGTGGGTGGGCCGCGCTCGAGCGCCTTGATGAAGAGGCCGTCTGGCGTGATCTGTGCAGGGTGGCCAGGTGGTGGGGGAGCGGTGGGATGAGGGGTGGGGTGGGGGTTTCGATGAAGAGGCCCTTGGGCGTGATCTGGACCACAGGAAAGTGGTGGGGTGAGGGCGTTTTGGCACGGAACGGCACAGCATGGTACAGCATCGCGCAACCGCGCAACCACATGTGTTGCACGCGCACCTTTGCCACGCCTGGCGGTCGGCAGAGCACGCCCATGCCAACGGGGCATAACACAGCACAGCACAGCACAGCATAGCGCAGGCAACACAGCGTCGCACAGCGCCGCACAGCGCTCGCACAACCACATGTGTTGCATGCGTACCTTTGCAACGTGCCGTGGCAGAGCATGGCACGCCCACGCCGACCGCCAGGCGATGGCAAAGGTGCATTGTGTGATTTGCTGCGCTGTGCTGTGCTGCGCTGTGCTGTGTGATGCCCCGTCGGCGTGGGCGTGCCATGCTCTGCCACGGCACGTTGCAAAGGTACGCATGCAACACATGTGGTTGTGCGAGCGCTGTGCGGCGCTGTGCGACGCTGTGTTGCCTGCGCTATGCTGTGCTGTGCTGTGCTGTGTTATGCCCCGTTGGCATGGGCGTGCTCTGCCGACCGCCAGGCGTGGCAAAGGTGCGCGTGCAACACATGTGGTTGCGCGGTTGCGCGATGCTGTACCATGCTGTGCCGTTCCGTGCCAAAACGCCCTCACCCCACCACTTTCCTGTGGTCCAGATCACGCCCAAGGGCCTCTTCATCGAAACCCCCACCCCACCCCTCATCCCACCGCTCCCCCACCACCTGGCCACCCTGCACAGATCACGCCAGACGGCCTCTTCATCAAGGCGCTCGAGCGCGGCCCACCCACTGGCGCCCACTCCACCCCAAACATCTCCCTCCCTCCCCACCCCCACCACCTTGGTCACTCTCCCACAGATCACGCCAGACGGCCTCTTCCTCAAAACGCTTGAGCGCAACCCTGCAAAGTAACTGCCACCAACACACACAAACACACATACACCTGGTCACCCTGCACCCTGCGCCCTGAACATATACACAGATCACGCCCGAGGGCCTCTTCATCGAGGCGCTCGAGCGCAACCCTGCAAAGTACCTGCCGGAGGTGACCGAGGAGAAGCTGTCAAGCGACGTGGTGCAGGTGCGTGTGTATGTCCCACTATCTGCGCGTACCCTCCCCCCCCTGGCCTGCTGTCTGGTCTGTGCATACTGCGCTTGTGTGGGCTGCATGCATGAGGCATGGGGCGCCGGCTGAGCCCCATGCAGCCGAGAGCTGGACAGCCATGCACTGCCAGGCGGGGACCGTTCCAGTCAGCGCCAGTCGGCTCTGCCGGCTTGACTAGCCACAAGGCCACTACTGTGACCTAGAGGAAGGTCCTCTCCTATATGCTCCTTGCCAGACATGTCTCTCAGAGACCGCTGTTTGGGGAAGTCTAGCCGGCGGGAGCGGTAGTCTATCGGCCGGGAGCCGCGGTACTCTAGTACTTAAGTGTGCTGGAGTATCGGCGGGTGTCTCTAGTAGAAGAGTAGCCTGCTTAGCTGGAAACCCTGTGTTACTGTGTTACTGTGGGCTGCACACTGCGCTCGTGCTCGCATGCCCCCCCCCCCTGGTGTGCAGACTGCGCTCCTGCGCGCGTGTCCGCGTGCGTGGTCGATTTTACCGTCCGTCAGGCACTTAAATGGCGCAGTAAACTTGTGCTTGTGCACTCTTGTGTGTGTGTGTGCGTGCGTGGTCGATGGTACAGTCGGACGCCTGTGTTGGCGTATTGACCTGTGCTTGCGAACTCAACACACCATCTGCACGCACCGACGCCTGACTGCCCCCCCTCCCCCCTCCCCGCCTCTCCCCTTCCCCCTCTCCCCTTCCCACCTCCTAGGTCGACCTCAACAGGCCCATGGCCGACATCCTCAAGCAGCTGTCCCAGCACCCCATCCGCACGCGCCTCGCGCTCACTGGCACGCTCGTGGTGGCGCGCGACATTGCGCACGCAAAGCTCAAAGAGAACCTGGAGGCTGGGAAGGTGAGGGGAGGGGGGGGGCGGGCAGTCAAGCGTGTGTGCGGATGGGGTTCTGGGACAGCTGCTTGAGAATGTCAGCCATGGGTCTGCTGAGGTCGACGTAGGAGGGGGGGAGGGGAGAG
>VFSX01000303.1:182500-217809 GCA_016618255.1 Chlamydomonas sp. UWO 241 | reverse complement strand
CATGCATGGCGCTTGCGCTGCGAGGGGGCTTGCTGCCAGTGCACCTCCGTCGTCATGTGTCTCATGCAAGTAAGATTCGCCCTGCATGGAGAGACCCTCCATGCAGGTCACTGAAGTGCCCCGCGATTCGTGCCATAGCTGCAGTCCGTAGGCCGAAGCCGTCGCCGCAGCCGATGTAAGTAGCTGTGGCCGATGCAGATGCAGATGCCCTGAGGGCGGACGTGTAGCCTATGCGATGTGAGTGCAGATGCAGGATGTCCCTAGCCGTAGCCGAAGCCTTAGCCGATGTCAATCAATAGCCGATGCGCATAGCCGGTGCCCTGGCTGTAGCGTAGCTGCAGCCTCTGCCCGGTGCCGGTGCCCGTGGCTGCATGGGGGTACCGACGATGGCGGCGCCGACTCCTGCCAGCAGCCCGCCCTCCGTCCCCGCATGCCTTGCAGTTGCCTGCCGTATGACGCCGTGCCTCAAACAGCCACTAGCGCTCTGGATCAGGGCAAATCGGCGACATCGCCGATTTTCCAAAACCCAGAGTCGCTCACGCTGCAGCAGCACCCTGTCAGCCCAGTTGGTCCGCCATTGGCGGCGTCGGGGCGGGAGCCCCCGACGATTTTGACACCACTTGAAGTTTTTTGCGTGTGCGTGTGCGTGTGCGTGTGCGTGTGCGTGTGCGTGTGCGTGTGCGTGTGCGTGTGCGTGTGCGTGTGCGTGTGCGGTTGCGTGTGCGTGTGCGTGTGCGTGCGTGTGCGTGTGCGTGTGCGTGTGCGTGTGCGTGTGCGTGTGCGTGTGCGTGTGCGTGTGCGTGTGCGTGTGCGTGTGCGTGTGCTGTGCGTGTGCGTGTGCGTGTGCGTGTGCGTGTGCGTGTGCGTGTGCGTGTGCGTGTGCGTGTGCGTGTGCGTGCGTGTGCGTGTGCGTGTGCGTGTGCGTGTGCGTGTGCGTGTGCGTGTGCGTGTGCGTGTGCGTGTGCGTGTGCGTGTGCGTGTGCGTGTGCGTGTGCATGCATGCGTGGAGCGCAGCTCACGAGCACAATTGTCTAGCGAGACTGTGGGCGCACACTCTCCCACCCGCCGCACGCCGCACGCCACCTACTGCCATCCTATACGGCACACGCGGTCTCGATATTTAAATTCAGCATCGTGCACCGTGCATTGTGCATCGCTCCAACATTGAGCAGATGGCACCATGGACGCCAGGGGTATCGGTCAGTGATCCCCCTAGCCGTATACCGCTCTGGGCCGGATTTCCCATTTCCCAGAAAACCATCCCACACTTGGTGGGAGAGGGCACGGAGGGGTGTGTTGGAAAGATGTCGCCCAGGGCAGCACAGCGGCATGCGTTGCACCACCGCAGCAGCCACCGCAGCCACCGACTCGACAGTGCACAGTGCAGCCAGTTCCACTGCACTGTGCACTGTTCCTGCGGGAGTAAACCGGGATTATAATGTGGAAATGGCGGGGGGGGGGGGGGGGGGTAGCGACAATTTCGCTCCATTGAGTGTGAGAATCGGCGAGGTAAGACCTGGACCACTCGGACCAAGTCACACTCGGAATAACTCCCTCAGGTTAGAATCTTCTCAAGTAATCGCAAGTTGCCGTTTCAACCCAACATAGGCCAAACTTGAAAAACACGAAAACACGAAGACGGCATGCTGGTCGAAACCGCCGCACAGGGTGCTCCGCCACTGGTAATGCATGCGAGGCCCCTGGAATGGATCGCCAGTGTGTCGAGTGTGCGTGGGGAGCGTTGGGAGGCGCCATACGGTGCCCCTTCGTGTTGCGCCTGATGTCGCCCCTCGCGCCCCTTGCGCGACGCCGACTAACGGAGGAGGGTTCTCGCTCGACAACCATTCATTCCTTGAGCACTGGGGTGCTGTGGCTGCCCGCATGCGGAGCTTGAAAGGGTGAAATCGTGTTTTCGTGTTTTTGAGGTCTGTGTTGGTTTGAAACTGTAACTTGCAATAGGACCCCACCCAATATTTAATGGGGGCCTTCTGCACTACGCATGTGCCAAAGCGGCAAAAAACGGCCAGATTCAGATTCATAAACTCCCCGGTCGTGAGTTAAATACAGCGCTATCAACGTAATTTGTGTGCCCGTTGAGCTCATGTAGCTCTTTTCGGGGGAGACTGCTCTCGGGCCACTGCAAAACGCGGGGCGAAGAGGTCGCGCGCTTCAATGATGATGATGAGAGTTTTACAATCCACTTCTGGCGGTCACACGTACGGTTCCAAAGCTCCAGTGGGACTTAGAGAAACAAGGCTCAAGGCCCACAAAAGGTCAAGCTACAAGTAGCCCACGGTAACGCCATCCACACTTGGTGGCGGGCGCCAAGCAAGCAGCACCACTGTGCAGGCTGCACACCCAGCCCCTCAAATGGCCAGAGGGCGGACCCAAGGTATAAAACCATGAAGGGACCAAACAGCCCTCCCCCAGACCACCGGAAGCGGGGCTAGTAGCACCCCCGCCGCAGCACTCTACTCAGCGACCACACCGCACCCGCTTCAAGACTTTTTGCACAGCCTCCAGCTGGCCTCCAGCGCACAGTTTCGCACGGCCCCAACAACAGATCCTAACCCGCGCATCAACGCCGCCAGGTTCGTTTGGGTGTAAAGGGGCGCCTGCGAATACTAAGTCGTTAGCATCCGACGTCCTGCTCTCGACGCTCCCCTAACCCACGCCCGCCCCCACGTCGTCTAGATAATGCGTAGGGAAGGTTGCCGCACAACGGCAACGACAATGGTAACTGCAAGGCTAGACGAGGTCCTTTGGGGTTGTTTGGTGAACTCGAACAAAACCGCAAGCGGAATTGAAGCTAATATGTATGTAGAGCGTGTGGGTGCGTAGAGGGCGGGTTAGAGCGCTTGGGGGCGACTGACACTGAAGCGGCGCAACAGTACAGTCAAAAGAAAGTACCAATTACGTCACGGGTCAATCCTGCAATCGCCGCCGCACCACACAGGAAGACCCATACCACCTCCCTCCCTACCATTCAGGTGGTGGGTAAATAACCTTGGGGTATCTAATTGGCGCTTGGCGCCACTACTACTTCTCTGCCCCGCCAGCACTACTAGGCGCAGCGAGACGTCTGGCGCCTGGCGTGAGCTGACCTGCACGCAGAGGCGCAGGGGGACGAGGCGACGGCAACGAGCGGGTTTGATATATTGCTTGCTCCCACCCACCCATGGGCGATGCCGTGCTCTGGTGTGCCGATGCGCCACCGACTGGGGGCGCTAGGCGCTCGCGGGCCTCGGCCTCCTCCGGCCTCGCGCCTTGCCCTGAAGAAGAGGCCCGGCCCAGCAGGCCCTCTTTCTCGCTGAGCTCTCGCGGCTCGGGGCCCTACTCAGGGCAAGGCAGCAACCGGACATCACCTGATGACATGCTGTCGGCCACGCAGCTTCAGATACTGTCGGGCGAGTTGAGGGTGAGAGTTCTATCAGATCAGCAGATGCCATGCACGCATGGAGCCCCGTACACATGCGGCACCCGCACACATACACACGCACACACACACACACACACACACACACACACACACACACGCGCGCGCACGCGCACGCGAGCACACACCATCCCCATCCCTATCCGCAGTCCAAGAACCCCATGTCCGTCATCGGAGCATGCAGCGCGATCGTCGCGCATGGCGCGGCCCAGCGGATGCGGCGCACGTCCTCGCTCGCGATTCTCTCCCCGCCGGGCTCGCCCGCGGACCCTGGTGGGCGCAGCCCTGTGTCCATGGGCATTCTAGGCAGCCGGGCCCTCATGTCAGATGCTGCAATGGCGCAGGCCTGCCCCGGGTCCCCTCGCGGCCTCGGCACCCGCAGCTCCGTGCCGTACGACACCTCGTCTCCGGGCAGACTTTCAAACCCGGGCACCTCAGCGGCTGCGGTGGTCCGGCGCTCGTCCTCTGGTGCACTGGCCGAGGTAGGTAACAGTAACAGTAACATCGGCTTTCCAGCGAAGACTACCTTCCAGTCCTAGTACCACCACTTAGACCCAAGTCCAGTTCTGGCCCTTACTTGTGAGGGGCGGTAGCCACCAGCCGGCTGCCTGCCAACGTGAAGTCCCAAAGCAAAAAGGTGAGCTATTGTGCGACGCCTCCAAAACAGGTCCTTACTGCTTCCAGGGCAATGGGGGGTCAATTGGCGCTTGCCAATCTATTTGACCGCCGAGGTGGCCCTACCAAAATCCCAACGACCAATCCGCGCAAGTGAATGCGGTCATAACGCCCGAGACGGTCCGGGGTGCGCCTCGGGCGGTGGTGGGCGCCTGAGGTGGTCGGTGTGGCGCCTCAGGCGGTTGGGATAACGCTTAAGGCGACGCCTGAGGCGGTCGTAGATGCGCCTCAGGCGGCGCCTGAGGCGGTCGGAGCGCCTGAGGGCGGCGCCTGATCTGCGCAAGTGAATGCGACGCCTGAGGCGCCGCCTCAGGCGTTGGGAATGTGGTAGGGTGGGAGAGAGAGAGGGAGAGACAGACAGTGCACACTCTCTCGTGTGTGCAGTGTTTGCGATGTTGGGTGTGCCTGCAAGGCGCCGCATCCGTCGTGCACGTGGCGCGTGAGGCAGGGGCCTTCGGCCATCAACTTCCACACGCCATCTCCCTCTCATTTGATCGATTGTGAGCACCCCACCGCGCGGGTCTTGGCTTTGACCTTGGCCTTGTCCCTGACCTCGTCCTTGGACTTGTCCCTGACCTTGGCCGTTGACCACCCCAACGCGTGCGCGCCCCTGCCTGCCCCCCCCTGCAACTGGCCAAGGTCGTCGCTCGTGCGAGGGAGTCTGGCACACTCGCTCAGAGGGCCGCAATGCCGCCTTACCTGGTCGTAAGCACCCCACCGCCCCAGCGCGTGCGCGCCCCTGCTGCCCCCCCCCCCCCCCCCTCCCGGCAGCTAGCCAAGGTCGTCGCTTGTGCGAGGGAGTCTGGCACACTCGCTCAGAGGGCCGCAATGCCGCCTTACCTGGTCGTAAGCACCCCACCGCTCCACCGCGTGCGCGCCCCTGCCTGCCCCCCCCCCCCCCTGCAGCTAGCCAAGGTCGTCGCTCGTGCGAGTGAGTCTGGCTCACTCGCCCAGAGGGCGGCGCTGTCAGCGGTGTCGGCACTGGTGGTGCCACCAGACGCAGAGGTGTGAGGGGACGGTGTGCGTGGGGCTGAGAACCATAAATATATATATATATATACCCTGCCGCAGCCCCATCGTCTGATCCGCGCAAGTGAATGCGGTCATAACGCCTGAGGCGGTCGGGGGTGCGCCCCAGGCGGTGTTGGGCGCCGAAGGCGATCGGGGTGGTGCCTGACGCGGTCGGGATGACGCCCAAGGCGGCGCCCTTAGGCGATCAGGGGTGCGCCTCAGGCGGTCGGCGCGCCTCAGGCGCCGCCTGATCCGCGGAAGCGAATGCGCCGCCTTCAGCGCCGCCTCAGGCGTTGGGAATGTGGTAGGGACAGTGGTGGGTGTGCATGGGACTGAGGACCACCTAGCGCGACCCCCTCCCCCCCCCCCCCCCGCACACACACGCGCCTGCGGGCTCAGGTCACCTGTCATCAGTGGTGTCCCCTCCCCCCATCCGCGCCCTCTCCAAAAGCCCCTCCCTTCCCCCCGACTTTGCCGCCTCACTCTTTTACCCCACACACACCCTCTTCCCAAAGTTTGAGGTTGGCATCCTTGGTGGCGTCCACTCCCTCATCCGCGCCCTCCCTCACGAGTCCCCCGACCCCCCCTTCACTCTCTTACCCCCCCCCTCCATTTTTCAAAGGTTGGCGTCCTCGGTGGCGTCCCCTCCCCCCATCCGCGCCCTCTCACGAGCCCCCCAACTCCCCCTCTCTCCTACCCCCCCCCTCCCTCTCCCCTCCCCCGTATTTTGAAGGTTGGCGTCCTGGGCGGCGTCCACTCCCTCATCCGCGCTCTCTCCAAGGGCCCCCCCGACTCCCCCTCCCTCTCCGGCCCGGCCGCCCTACTGTTCGAGCTATCTGCTGACCCAGCCAACAACCAAATTCTCGCGGACGCTGGCACTGAGTCAGCGCTGTGCGCGCTCGCATCGGCCGCCCCGCCGGGGGTGGTGCTCGAGGACGCCATGGGGGCGCTGCGCAACATGGCGGCGTGCAGGCCCGGGCTGCTGTGTGATGCGATGCAGGTGGGCGTGCGGATGAGGGGGAGGGGGAGGGGAGGGGGGGAGGGGGGAGGGAGGGAGGGAGGGACTGAGGGAGGAGGGAGAGGAAGGGAGGGAGAGGGAGGGAGGGGGGGAGGGGAAAAGAGAGAGAAGACGCGAGGGAGGGAGGGAAAGAGGGAGAAGAAGGGAGGGAATGGAAGGGAGGGATGGAGGGAGGGGAAAAGAGGGAGAAAAGGGATGGAGCGGAAGGGAATTTAGGGACGGAGGGAGAGAAAGGGAGGGAGAGGAAGGAAGGGAGAGGAAGGGAGGAAGAGGAAGGGAGGCAGGGAGGGAAGGAGGGCGCGAGGGAAGGAGGGAGAAGAGGGCCTGATCGTGCGCGCACGGGCAAAGTGCTCTATACTACCGTTAGCCCTCCCCCCTGTGCAGGTGGGCGTGCGGATGAGGCAGGGAGGGAGGGGGGGCTCATTGACAGCATTTTGAGTGCGGACCGTGTCTGTTTGGACATCTTGCGCAAGATGTCCAAACAGACACGGTCCACTCTCAAAATGCTAGAGGGAGGGACGGAGGGAGGGGGGGTGGGACGGACGGAGGGAGGGGAGAGGAAGGGGAGGGGAAACTGCACTAGGGGATCACAGTGGGGGATAACCCCACCTGCAAGGGCAGGTTGTGAAACAAAGAGACGCTCCATTGGCAGCAATCCCTGTAAAACATGGAAGATTTCATACCCCATGCCCAGGGGGGGGGCAGTTAGCCTGATTTCCGACCCCATCATCAAAAACTTTTCCGTTTGACACCGCACCGGCGCCATGCCCTTCCCCTCTTAGAGTTACATCCATATCCACCCCTAACACAACGGTCCGCGGGGGGTGGGTCCCCCCCCAGGGTATTTTTAAAAATAAATATGTCACTTTGGGATCCGACCTTCGTTCGACATGCGGGTGGGCGCATTGGATTCCCCTCGTCAAGAGGAGTCCGAATCCACCCCGAGATCTCACACAGACCCCAGTATGTATTGCAGGGGTATGGGGGTGCGAGGGGGTCCCACACCAGGCATTTGGTGTGGACCACTGGTTCACACCCCCTGGGGGGCAGGATGCTCTGCAGACCTCCGATTGGTCTGAGAGTGGGCACGCTGGATTTGTCTGACAACACAGATGCCAAATACATGGACGTTTGTGTGGTTCATTAGTGGGAAGGACATGGAAGGGGCCTGGAGTGTGTGGTTGTACCGGGGCGCGTGGCCGCATCCTGAGGCCCGTTTCTGGTCTAGGATTGAGTTGCACAGGCACCCACTGAAACCATAGCAAGAGGATGATGTTACGAAGCTATCCACCAAGTTTCAGCTCCAACAGATAAGGCCTGGGTGTACTTGGGGGGGGGGGGGTCCCCCCTTAGGGGACTTTTCATGATAGGGTCTGAGAAAAATTATTCTGCCCCCCCCCATGCCCATGCCCCCCAAAAGCTGACTTTACTGCCGCCTTCCCCCCCCCTCAACTTCCTCGCCTATCCCCCCCCATCCTCCCCTATCCTCCCCCTCAACGCCCTCCCTATCACCCCCCCCCCTCCTCCCCGTGCAGGCAGGCGTGGCCGACGGCCTCGCGCGCGCGCTCGTGGCGTCCCGCGGCGCGCCGCCCCCGCGCGCCGCGCGCGCGCTGGTGGCGTCCTACCTGGCTGCGGGATGTGTGTGCGGCAGCGGCGGTGAGCACCAGTGATTTTTCAATTGATTTCAATTTATTAATTCTTACAGCCCGGCCACCGGCGGCCGATGTGAGAGCCATTGTGAACTCCTCTTGTCAAGCTGAGGTCGATTCCACTCAAAATTATTCAAAACGGACGATTCTACCGAAAGTTGGAGAGGCGTGCAGGCTGCCAGGGCGCCGTTGCTGGCTGCTTTGACGGCGTGTGCTGCTGCTGCGAGGGGCGCGGCGTGCGTCCCCGGGTCGCTCGCATGAACGCACCCACACGACCCTGCGCAACACACACGATGCGCCGCATGCGTGCAGGCTGCCAAGGCACCTTCGCAGTCTGCTTCAACGGCGCGTGCCGCTGCTGCGAAAAGCGCTGCGTGCGCCCCCCCCGAGTGGCTCGCCTGAACGCACCCACACGACCCTGCGCAACACACACGATGCGCCGCATGCGTGCAGGCTGCCAAGGCACCTTCGCAGTCTGCTTCAACGGCGCGTGCCGCTGCTGCGAAAAGCGCTGCGTGCGCCCCCCCCGAGTGGCTCGCCTGAACGCACCCACACGACCCTGCGCAACACACACGATGCGCCGCATGCGTGCAGGCTGCCAATGCGCCTTCGCCGTCTGCTGCGACGGCGTGTGCTGCTGCGAGGGCGCGGCGTGCGCCGCGGGCGCCCTGCGCGCACCCACATGACCATGCGCAACACACACATGCGCAAGACACACACGCGATGTGCCGCACGCGTGCAGGCGCCTTCGCCGTCTGCTGCGACGGCGTGTGCTGCTGCGAGGGCGCGGCGTGCGCCGCAGGCGCCCTGCGTGCACCCGCATGACCATGCGCAACACACATGCGCAACACACACACGCGATGTGCCGCACGCGTGCAGGCTGCCAAGGCGCCTTCGCCGTCTGCTGCGACGGCGTGTGCTGCTGCGAGGGCGCGGCGTGCGCCGCGGGCGCCCTGCACGTTGCTGTCACAGAGGCCGCGGACAGGCTCGGGCTGGCGGGGCAGCTGCCGTCCTGCTTCTACCAGCACGGCCTCGAGTACTTGGCAGCGGTCGCGGGAGGGGCGCCGAAGGTGCATGTGTTTTGGGATATGTGTGTGTGTGTGTGTGTGTGTGTGTCAGTGGTGTCCTTAAGGAAACCGAGAATGTCCTGTGTACCCCCGCGGCAACGTAGGGAATATGCCAAATTGCCCCCGCAGAATGCGTTTTTTTTTGCTGGAAAGTGTGAAAAAGCCGTTTTCACACTGTTCGGAGTGAAATTACCTCGATTCGCCCCCCACAGTTTCTCTGCAATTTTCCCGGTTTGCCCCGCAGCGGGGGCTGCGGGTGCTGCGGGGGCGCTAAGGACATACTGGTGTGTGTGCGTGCGTGTGTTGGGGGTGTTTTGTGTGGTCGATTTTACAGTCCGTCGGACACCAAAGGTGCATTTTTTGTGTGTGTGTGTGTGTGCGTGTGTGTGTGTGTGCAAGCCCTACCACAGCCCCCTCTATTGTTACCCGGCGATACAAGCTACACCCACAGTGTAATGGCTTTGTGACAACGCAATACAATTTGCGCAAATTGGGGCGCCTAAGGTGCGCGTGTGTTAAGATGTGTGTGTTTGTGTGTGTGTGTGTGTGTGTGTGCTGGGGGTGTTTTGTGTCGTTGATTTTACAGTCTGTCGGACGCCAAATGTGCGTGTGTGTTGGGGGTGTTTTGAGTGTGTGTGTGTGTCAGTGGTGCAGAAAGCCGTGACGCGGTAACGTACCTCATACGGGAGGGGTCGTTTGGCGGGACCTCCGCGTCACGCCCGGGGGTGACGCGTTTTTTGTGACGAGTGTATGAAAATCGGCGATTTTTACACTTTCGCATCACAAGATCGGCCCCAATCGCTCCGAAGCGGTCCTGCGGGGCGTGTTCCGCGTCACAAGACCGCCATGATGCCGATTTTTTTCTGCATCACTGGTGTGTGTGTGTGTGCAAGGGCATGTGCTGTCAGGACCCACGCACACAGCACCACGGCATTTGTCCCTTAGGATGTGCATGTGAACCCCGACCATGTGTGTGTGCGTGTGTGTGTGTGTGTGTGTTGAGGGGGTGGGGATGGGGCACGTGTGTGCGCAGGGGAAGGGGGGGGGGCTCACGTGGGTCACAAGGTCTAAAGGGCCAGGGCGGCACAGGACCCCCCCCCCCTTCCCCCCAAACGCCCCGCATGCCCCGCGCATGCACCTTTGAGCCGGGCGCTCTTCTCTATGGAGCTCCGCACTCCGCTGATGGCCGTACCAAACATGCACACACGCCTCGCGCGCATGCTACAACCCCACCCACCACCACATGCACACACGCTCTCTCTCTGCCCTCACATCAGCTACCCCCCCCCGCCACACACACACTCACCGCACATGCGCCTGAGCCGGGCGCTCCCCCCTGCGGAGCTCCGCACTCCGCTGATGGCCGTACCAAACATGCACACACGCCTCGCGCGCATGCTACAACCCCACCCACCACCACATGCACACACGCTCTCTCTCTCTGCCCTCACACCAGCTACCCCCCCCCACACCCGCCACACACACACTCACCGCACATGCGCCTGAGCCGGGCGCTCCCCCCTGCGGAGCTCCGCACTCCGCTGATGGCCGTACCAAACATGCACACACGCCTCGCGCACATGCTACAACCCCACCCACCACCACATGCACACGCTCTCTCTCTCTGCCCTCACACCAGCTACCCCCCCCCCCCCCCCCCCCGCCACACACACACTCACCGCACATGCGTCTTTGAGCCGGGCGCTCCCCCCTGCGGAGCTCCGCACTCCGCCGATGGCCGTACCAAACATGCACACACGCCTCGCGCGCATGCTTCAACTCCACCCACCACCACATGCATACACGTTCTCTCTCTCTCTCTCTCTCTCTCTCACTCTCCCCTCACACCAGCCCCCCCCCCCTCTCCCCCCCACACACCGCAGCTGGGCGAGCCGCTCTACGCGACGAACTGCTTTGCCGCCCCAAACACACACACACACACACACACACACACACACACTGCAGCCGGGCGAGCCGCTCTACGCGACGAATCGCTTTGCCGCCTCAAACACACGCACACACACACACACACACCGCAGTCGGGCGAGCTGATCTACGCGACCAACCGCTTTGCCGCCCCAAACACACACACACACACACACATGTACACACACACAAACCGCAGCCGTGCGAGCCGATCTACGCGACCAACCGCTTTGCCGCCCCAAACACACACACACACACATACACACACACACACACACACACACACACACCGCAGCCGGGCGAGCGGCTCTACGCAACAAACCGCCTCGCCGACGGCCCCGCACGCACCCGGGGCAGCAGGCGCTCCGCACAGGGGTTCACCCCCCATGCGGCGCCCGGCTCCCCCTTCGCACACGCGCCGCTCAGCATCATCGCGCAGTCGCCAGCGAGCGCGCCCCTGATGACGTTTGGGGCGACGGGGAGCCGGACCTCCGTCGCGGGCATCCTCACCGGCCCGCTCGGGAGCGTCCCCAACCTGACGGGGCTCGACCAGACGGGGAGCGTCCCCAGCTTGCAAGGGCTCGACCAGATGCTGCAGGACCTCGCCCGTGCACCGCCAGGCTCGCCCGCGTGGTCACCGACGAGCGCCCCGCAAGCGGCGGCGAGCCCGCCCGTCCACACCCTGGCGAGCGTGCGCAGCGGCCAACACGACGGGCACGCCGCCCCCGCCCCGCGCGCGCCGCTGTCGCTGCGGCTCGCGGCGGCGTCGGGCTCCAGCCACGCGAGGGCACGCACACCTGACCAGAGCGACGCACACAGCGTTGTCGCATGTGCGCCCCCGGCGCTGCAGCTTGCTGCCGCAGGGGCTGCCGGTGGCGGCGCCGGAGCCCCTGGGGCGGGCGTCCACCACATCGCGCGCGCCCTGTCGAGCGCCCGCCATGTTGCGGCGCGCGCGGCCGGCTGCCACAACGACGCGCGCTGCTGTCCCTCTGCCCCGCTGCAGCTCGCGGCTGCGGCGGGCGGCAGCGCCGGCGGCGGCGGTGCCGGGATGGTCGCGCCCTGCACTGATCAGGCGGTGCCCAACAGGGCGTACACCACGTTGCAGCCAGCCGCAGCGGGCGGCAGCGCCGGCGGCGGCGGCGCCGGAACGGCCGCGCCATGCACTGGCCAGGCGGCGCCCAATCGGACGTACACCACGCTGCTGTCGCTCCAGCTCGCCCACACGCACGTGAGCAGCGAGCCCAGCACGCCGGCGGCAGCCGGCGGAGCCGGCGGGCCTGCTGGCGGCGGCGGCGGCGGCGGCAGTCGCGCCGACGCAGCGGGCTCCCTCGCCGCTGGGTCGACCGCGGGCGCACGGGGAGTCGCGCAGCACTCGAGCAACAGCGCGCCGGGCACGCCCCGCTCGGCGGGGGGCTTGAGCGGGGGCGGACGAGGCTTCGCGGGCAGCTTCGTGGGGGCGCTGCTCGCCCGCGCGACGGCGGCCACGCGGGCACGCGTGGGCCACGCTGCCGGGGCTGCGGCAGCCCCGCAGCCCCCTGTGGGGACGACCCCCGCGGGTGGGGCGTGCGCCCGCGCGGGCGAGAGTGCTGATACGTGAGGAGGGTGTGACGGGTTTGAGCACGTCGCACACGCGCTGGGCGCAGCAGCAGGCAGCAAGCAGCACCGCAGTGCGGCCACCAGCATCCCAACGCTGCCATCTGCGTTGGTTAACCCCGCCCCCGCCCCCGCCCTACCACATTGACAACGCCTGAGGCGGCGCCTGAAGCCGGCGCCTGGGGCCGGCGCCTGAGGCCGGCGCCTGAGGCCGGAACCTGAGGCGCCGCCTGGGGGGGGGGCGGTTTTTGTTTCCTGTGACCAATCCGACAAGGGTTCCTCCGTTTTATTAACCGAGGATCACCCCATGCCGCACGCTTACCATACGGGGGGGCGGGCGGGGGGGGGGGGGTCATTGCTTGCTTCCAAATCAAAGGGGTTTTTGCCCCGGTGTATGAACCGGTACTCCTGCGCCCGATGGCAACCATATAGTTGTTTTTACGTTTTCGCCTCTGCGACGGTCTGAATGAGGGTTGCCCCGGTTAATGAATCGGCACCCCACGCCCAATGGCGCTTTCGAAGGAACATTGATTGATTTGCTACTACTCGTGTGAGACTGTCTGATTGATTGATTGATTGATTGATTGATTTGCGCTTCCTTTGCTGGCATGCTGCTGCCTTCTTTCACGCTTCTGCTACTGTCCGACGGACTGATTGATTGATTGATTGATTGATTGGTTTGCATAGGTGAGTCTGCTCGGTGCTGCTTGGTGCCGTGCAGCCCGAGTAGGTGTCTTGTGGAGTGGAGGCGTGGCTTTGGTGAGCTGCGTGAGCAGCACATAGGGCCCGCCCTTCCACAGCCACTGCCCTTAACAGTACCTGGGATTTCGGGGGGGGGGGGAGTTCTGCCCGCCCGTATACTTACAGAGCGCCTTTCCTTCCTTCCTGCCTGCCTTCAACCTGCTTTTTCCGCATTGCCACATTGCCATCAGACCCTTATTAACACCGAGTACCCCGCTGGCTTATGTGACGTGGCCGATGTGCACGCACGAGTCTGCACCATGCACAGATTGCGTCCCTACCAGTGATGTCCTTAGCGCCCCCGCAGCCCCGCAGCCCCCGCTTTGGGGGCCAACCGGTACATTTTTGAAGAAACTGCGGGGGCAAATCGCGAGATTTTTTCTCCGAAAAGTGTGAAGTTCAACAGTTTTGACACTTTTCCGCGGAAGAAACGCCTCCTGCGGGGGCAATTCGGCATGTTCCCTCCTGTGTTGCGGGAGCAGACGGGACGTTTTCGGTTTCCTTAAGGACACCACTGGTCCCTACCACATTCGCATCGCCCGAGGCGGCGCCCTTACTTGCGCGTTTCAGGCAGCGCCTCAGGCGCGCCGAGACCGCCTCAGGCGCCACCTTGGGCGCCCACCACCGCCTCGGGCGCACCCCGACCGCCTCGAGCGTTGTGGCCGCCTTGACCTGCGCGCCCCAGACGTTGGCGTGCGCCAGTGGTGTCATTGGCGCCCCCGCAGCTCCCGCTGCGGGGGCAAACCGGGAAATTTGGGGGCAAACTCAGGGGGCGAATCGTGGGAATTTTCGCTAAAAGTGTGAAGTTCGACAGTTTTCACACGTGCCCGCGAAAAACGCCTCCTGCGGGGGCAATTCGGTATGTTCCCTCCTGTGTTGCGGAGGTGAACAGGACATTCTTGGTTTCCTTAATGACACCACTGGCATGCGCGACCCACACGCGTGGCAGCGCTGTCTGGGCCCTGGCTCCATCTTCCAGCTTTTGCGCATACGCCCCCAGGTTTTACAGGTTTTACATGTACGCGCCCGGAGCACCCCGGGGCGTGAGTTGAGGGCTAGACGACACGTCCAGTGGAGCTCTGCTTGTAGAGCCCGCAAGGCCACGCAGCGCGCCAGCCTACCAGTATACGCCCCCAGCATATACGCCCCCCTGATCCCTGTTGGCCCACGCCCTGGAAATGAATGGCTGGCGTGTCAGGACAAGTGTGGTCCGTAGCCCGTAAACGGCGAGACGACGAGAATGCCAATCAATGCCGTTAACAATTGAATCCCTGAATTCCGCACGCACGCATGTTTTCGCTGTCATACAAAATCGTCACGCTCAAAGATGCGCGGTCAACACGCCCATGCCCAGGCGTTGCTCCCCCCCCCCCCCCATGTCGCCCCTCCCCGGTCCATTTACCAATTGATTGCAGGCTTCCAGATGAAATATGTACCGTACCTCCCTTTGCCGATTGGCAATTATGTTTTGCAACAAGAAAGCGCAACGCGAAAATGACTAGAATAAGTGTGATGTGCACCGCCCAGTTCGAACCAGTGGTCCCTCCATGGCCCGCCTCTTGTTTGAATTCAACGAAAGCCTCTCCTAATACATACAGGGCGGGCCTCGTAGGATTCAAACCCCTGGGGTGCCTTGGGGGGAACTACCCACTCAGCACGTTGTCAAAGCGCTGTGTGTGGGTGTTGAACGCGATCATCACACGGGACAGAGACGCCCCCTACATGCGTGATTGATTCTCCTGCTCTGCCATTCTCCGATTCGTATTGGTACATTGGTTTGTTCCTCACACATACTGCGCACTCTGCCGATTCATGTCGGCCTTGACGCTGGATCGCAGCTGCAAGCCCCCCCCACAGGGGGGCCCCCCCACAGGGGGGCAGCAGCCCCCAGGACGGTGCTGCTGAAATGGGTGCAAGCGGTTCTCGCGGTGTCGCTCATGCCCCTTCATGCCTGGCTTGATTTTGTATGCGCAATTTTTGTCCCCATTGCAACGCCCATGATGTAACCCCCCCCCCCCCAAGCAGTGAGCGCAACGTTGCAGCCAGTTGTGCCTGTGTGAACGCCACACTAGGAAGTGTGGGCTGTTCTCTCAGAAGGCTACGCGAATTGGGTGCAGTGGTGGCGTGGGTGCAGTTGTTGGTGTCAGCTACCCAGGCAGCGGCTATTTGGCTGGGATGTTCAAGCGATGTCCATGTGTTTAGCGGGCAGCAAAGGCAACAAGAGGTGCAGCCGTGGTGATACTGCCGCCTTATTGCACAGCTGATGTCGATACTGGGGGGCGAGCATGTATCGGTTCGGAACGCGGTGTGGTGTGGCTGCTGCACTGACACACACACAGTGCACGGTCATCTTCCAGGGGCGTCGCAACCGGCAGTTACAATGTACAGTTCACAGTCCGCTCCCTCAGGGCGTGCGATTGAGGGAGCTGCGACCGCCGCGGCAACTCTCGTTGCTACGCTCTAGGCAGGTCTTAGGTTAAAGTTCAACCCCATCACCCCCATCACACCAAACCCCGACACGCCCCATCTTCTCACCCTCCCACAGTCCCCACGCCGCCTCGGGCACACCCCTGGCCGCCTTGGGCGTTACGACTTCCGTGACTTGCGCGCCTGAAGACGGTGGGACTGTGGTAGAGCATCTTCTGGGGCCATTACACCATCATCTTCTGCGGGGCGGGCGCGGCGATCGGCGCGGCAACAACGCCAGGCAGCGCGCCGTACCACACGCCGCCGTGCACCTGCTCGTGCATCAGGGTGCGCGTCTCCTGCGGGGGGTGTTGGCAGGGCGTGTGGTGGTCAGGGGGTTGGTCACGTGTCTCGGCTGGGCTTGAACACGGAAGGGAGCGGTTTCTGTTAGGCCGGCGCACTGCGTGGCCTTGTGGGCTCTCCTAGTAGGGCTTTCTAGACGTGTCGTCTCAGCCTGAACTCGCGCTCCGGGGTCCTCCCCGCGCGTACGCGTAAAACTAGTACACCCCATTTGATCGCACCTGCGCGAGTGCGCACGGCGCGCAGAACGCGTACAGCAGGCAGTCCTCCTTGGGCGTTCCGTCGATGCCAAACGTCTCGCGCATCGCGGTGCGGCGGCGCGCGAAGAACAGGGTCACGTAAACGAAGAGGGTCAGGCCGATGGCGGCGAGCGCGATGATGGCGGGTGCCTGCGGTGGGAGGGGTGCGTCTGTGAGTGAGGGAGAGTACGTGTGTGTCCGCGCGAAGAACAGGGTCACGTAAACGAAGAGGGTGATGCCGACGGCGGCGAGCGCGATGATGGCAGGGGCCTGCGGTGGGAGGGGTGCGCCTGTGAGTGAGAGGGGGTGCGTGTGTGCGCGTGGTGAGAGCGGGCATGCAAGTTTGTTGCTGTTGTTGTGCGTGCAAGTTTGATGTCGTTGCTGTTGCTGCTGCTGCTGCTTATACGCCTCTAGAGGTGTCACTGACTGTCATATCCATCATCAGGCGGTGGTGCTAGGACTTTTAGATGTACAACTCTGACAGCGCCAGGCACCCACCACGCGCGCGATGCACTCCTTGGGGATGCCGTGCGGGCCCTCGGGGCCGTCGTCACCGAACATGGGGCCGTCGTGCATGGGGCCGTCGTGCATGGGGCCGCCGTGCATGGGGCCGTCGCGGTCGTGCATGGGACCGTCGTGGTCGTGCATGGGGCCGTCGTGGTGCCAGTCGCCGTGGGGGCCTGTGGGCAGCGAAAGAGAGGCGGGGCGTGTGGCGTGCGTGGGTTGTCGGTGGAAGGGTGTGTGGGGGGTGTGGGGGGTGCGGGGGGGCACGGAGGGCAGGAGGCCGCCGTCGTGGTGGTCGTGCATGGGGCCGTCGTGCATGGGGCCGTCGTGGTACCAGTCGCCTTGGAGGGGAGGGGGGGGGGGGCGTGCAGTGAAAGAGAGGTGCGTGTGGCGTGCGTGGGTTGTCGGTAGAATGGGGGGGGGGGTACAAAATCAATTTAAAAGCATAAATAAATAAAATCACTGCCACCCACCGTTCACCATGTCGCGTCCCTCGGGGCACATCGCAATCATGACGCCGCACGACGTGACGTGCATGAGCGCGAACACGCCGAAGGTGATGAGGACAAAGCGGGCCATCTCGCGGAAGAAGGACATGCCCATCGCGCGGCTCTGCGCGGCGGCAGCAAGGCACGGGGCAGGGCTTGATGGGTGAGGGGGGAGTCGCGGCCTAGGCGACGTGCATGAGGGCAAACACGCCGAAGGTGATGAGCACGAAGCAGGCCATCTCGCTGAAGAAGGACAGGCCCATCGCGCGGCGAGAGATTGGCGGTTGGCGATGCACTTGCCTCTCGTTTATGTTGCCCCACATGCGCTCACCTACTTCAACAAGCGTTTGCTGCCGGTGCGGTAGGGGACCTGGGGGTGCGCCCACGCTCTTTGCAGAGTGGGGGTTCCCTACCACCAACAGCCGGCCATCTCATCAAGGTGCACGGGCCATAAAAGCTGAGCAAGGTCTTACACAGGCAGAAGAGGTGTCCCCGACTGTCACATCCATCCATCATCAGGCTTACCTGGTTCCACGACCACGCGATGAACGGCATCTTCCACGCGAGCAGGCACGACACCACATCCGGTGCAGAGCAGTCGCCGCAGACGGCGTACCACTTGCCGCGCCACCTGGAGAGGGGAGCAGGGCGGTAGGCGGGTTGGCATGGCGGGCTCGCGCACAGGTCGCCAGCCTCGAGGGTGCGTGCAGTACTGTAAACTTGTCCGCGCATGTGCCACACATGGGACGTGGAGCTTTGGTCGCATGGGGCAAGCATGCAGCGGTTGGCATGCACTAGTGTACTCATGCTCACACCAGCCGCATGGGCGCATGCTGCAAACCAGAGTGTGCGTGTGCGTGTGTACACGTGGTGTGCCTGGCAGCTGAGTGAAGCCCTACCACTGGCGTCCACTACCCGCGTTGTGCACGCTAATAATATGTATACATGGGCAATCAGCCACCAGCGAACCAGAACCAGTCCATCACCGTGCGCAAAAAGGGCTCTGGCGTAATCGCCCTCGTCCCCCCTTCCTCACGCACGGTGGAAGCCCCTCTGCAAACCGAAGCCTTCTTGGCATTGGTCAACCGTCGACGCTTGAGGCAACATACCTTCCCGAGGCTTCCAGAGGGAGGGCACTTGCCACTCATCGCCCTAGCACACTGCGCCCCTCTCCCCGCGTCAACGCATGCTCGCATGACTCTCATCTACGCATTAATATGGAAGTATAGGCAGGGGAGGGCACTCACTCGCGGGGCGCCTTGGCGTCATTTGAGGGGAAGCCCAGTGCCGGACTGGCCATAAGCAGAGACGCGCTCTCCTCCTGACTGGGCTTTGACATTTTGTTCGTTGGGATGAAGGGAATTCTTGGACGAATTGTCTGCCTCGGAAGTATTGCGATCTACCATATATTGGTGTGAAGAGTGTCAACCCTTACGATGAATACACAGACACTCTCATCCTGGGCAGCATGTGGCACGCACGCACACCCAGACGCCCTCCCTCCCAACACACACACACGCACATGAGTTGCTGTCGTCCAGAGCAAGAAAAAACTTTGGGTGTTGTTGCGCAGTGTTGCAGTGCCCCCCTCCCGGTCTTCCAGCCTACCACTTGCCAACATACATGGCACTGGTGGAACTCTCCATCACAATCAGAGAGCATTTTTTCACTTAATCTAACCCAAAACGCGGGCACTGCGTGGGGAGAACGGGTGAGAGAAGAGCCCAACAGACAGCCCCAGTCCCGGTCAGCGGCGGCGGCAGCGGCGCGCAGCACTCTCAGCATTCCACCGCAGCCCGGCACCTATGCTCCTGGGTGCCCGCCAGGCTGGGTAGGGAGAGACGCATCGGTGTCAGCGCGCGCCGTGCGTGGATAGGCGGAAGGTGGCGGAGAGCCGAGTGGGCAGCCCCGTGGCTAGCAATGCGGCGGCAGCCTCACGCGGCGCGCGCGACGCTGCAGCTGTCCAGTATCCGTGCTTATTGCCTGGGGGGGAGAGCAGCAGGGGTGGGCAGCGCGCGCGCGCTCGCACAGAGCGCAGTGTGTGCATGGGCTGCAAGGTCGTCAGCGCGCTCGTCAGCACACAGATCCCATCTGCCACCGCTGCTTCTGCGAGCCTGGCGGGGTTGCCTGCCTATCATTCACTGCATTTCTGGGGGCAGCAGCAGCTGGGCTGGTGATTCGATGCCATCTGCAGGCACACAAATCAACTCGTTCTGGCGCCCTGGAAGGCAGTAGCTCACAATGACGGTTGATCGGTAGAATTACTACACATGTGGCGGCCTCGTACCCCGGTTCCTATCTAGAAGGCACAGGCTTCCTTTCTAGCTACTGGAAGGCTTTAGGAGGTAGTCTGTGACAGGGGCTTTGGCATGTACAAACAAGGTTCATTCGTGGTTGGCATCACAGCCCCCTCTTCCCCCACCCAATGGGAAACAGTCCACCAAAAGGTGCAGGGGGGGGGGGGGAAGGGGGAGAGGGAGGGGGGGGGCAACACATGTGGGCGGGCGGACTGATGAAAGCCTCGAGCTTGACGATTCTGTTGCAGCGTCAGTACAGGCAACAATAACCCAAATCGGGGCGTTACTGAAGCCAGCGAGTACCCAGGGTACTCCCTACAAAGGGCATTTGATGAATGGGGTCCTCACGCAGAGGGGTGGGGGTGGGGGGGTCTGGAGGGGTCCACACCGGAACTGAACTAACTATGAGCCATGCTCACGGGACTCCCCACGTGTTGTTGGTCTTCACGGGGGGTGACAACAGGGACTACTGCGGACACAAAACAAACAGGGGCTGCGGCCGCTACCTCGAGACCTTTGTTTCAAGGCCGAGTTTCTTGATTAGGGGCGCCTCGGGTGTCCCTCAGGGACAGGGCAATCCAAGCTCGATTTTGACCCCCCCCCCCCGGACATCCCAGGCCCTCCCCAGGATGCCCTACCAGGGCCTGCCAGCGGGCTTGCTGACTTATCTGGAAAAGAGCCTGCACATGTGCTGTACACTGTAGGGTGCTGTACAGGTGCAGGCATTGGTGGGGCATTTAGCAGCCCTGCCACAAGTATTGATGCCCAGCCACAGCATGGGTGCCTTAGCGGCCCTGCCCCAGTCGCTGCTCCGGGGTAACGCGCCCTACGGCCCTTCCACATTCACAACTCCTGAGGTGGCGCCTCATGCGTCCTAGAAATGGGAAATCCGGCCCCGAGCGGTGTACGGCTCGCACGGGGATCACTGTCCAGAAAGCTGTGCTGCGTGCCGCTCAGCGCCGCCGCCGTGCTCTGCGTGCCGCTGCGCGCTGCTGCGCGCCGATACATGCCGCCACCACGCTGTGCATGCCGCTGAACGCCGCTGCACGCGGCTGCATGCCGCTGCACGCCGCTGCACGTCAACGCAAGCCCCGCGTGCCACGTCATGTAGTGTGCGGCCCGCCGTGGGCCGCCGCGGCGGCGCGCCTGAGCAGGTCCCCAATGTACACGCGCGAGTCGCTGGTCGGCGGGGGGGCAGCTGGGTAGGGCGCGCTGTACGCTTGGCTCATGGTTGCGCTCATTGCTGTGCTGGAGGCCCCGAAGGAGACGCGGGATGCGCATGATGGGTGCCTGGTGAACCGGAGGCCGCACGAAGAGGCGGGTGCGGAGTAGATCGGCTCGCCCGGCTGCGCGTGTGTGTGCGTGTGTGTGTGTGAGTGTGTGTGGGTGTGTGGGTGTGTGCGTGTGCGTGTGTGTGTGTGTTTGTGTGTGTGTGTGTGCGTGTGTGTGCGAGTGTGCGTGTGTGTGTGTTTGCGTGTTTATGAGTTTGTGAGTATGTGTGTGGGTGTGTATGTGTGTGTGCGTGATGCGGGATGGGAAGGGTGCAGCAGCGGGTGTGACGGGAGAGTGTGTATGTGCATATATGTGTGTGTGTGTGTGTGAGCATGTGTGTGAGTATGTGTGTGTTTGCGTGTGCGTGAGTGTGTGTGTGTGGGTGTGTGTGCTGGGGAATGCGAAGGTTGTGGCAGCGGTTGTGAGGGGAGAGCGTGTGTGTGTGTGTGTGTGTCCCTCAGTGCATCCACATTGAAGCCAGGCGGAAGCTGCACTCCAAACACATACATGCACGCACCCCCCCACACACACCTTCGGCGCGCTGCCCGCGACCGCGGCCAGGTACCCCAACCCATCCGCGTAGAAGCACGGAGGAAGCTGCCCCTCCAGACCCAGTCGGCCCGCGGCCTCCGCGACCGACGCGTGAAGCGCGCTCGCGGCGCGCGTTGACCCATCGCAGCAGCACATGCCGTCTCAGCCTGTGGAGGGTTAAGGGGTTAGGGTTTGGGGTTAGGGTTTAGGCACCACAGGTTTGCGGGGTGTCATTTTGTAGGTTTAGGGTTAAGGGTTAAGGGTTGAGGGGTTTAGGGTTAAGGGTTTCTAAACCCTAAAGGGTTTAACCCTAAACCCCAAACCCCAAACCCCAACTCTATCCATGTTTGCGTGCTCACCGCCTCTGCCGCACACACACCACGCAGCCATGTAGGACGCCACCAGCGCGCGCGCGGCGCGCGGGGGCGGCGCGCTGTGCGACATCGCCAGCGCGCGCGTCAGACCATCAGCCACCCCTGCCTGTAGAAGGGATGGGGGCGGATAGGGGAAAATAAGTTTGTGGTGGTGGTAGTGGCGGTGGTGATGTGGGGGAGGGGGGGGAAGTGCAGGTTTGATCACCCGACCAAGACTCACACACACCAGCAACATCCATGCGCGGGGCCCCCCAGGGGGCACATGAACAGCAATGGCAGCAGAGCCACCGGCGGCGCCGCAGCCGCCGCAGCAAACACCCACCAGACCCTGGCTACAGGAGCTCCGCTCCTGCAGCATCACCCATCCACCCATCCGTCCAGAGGACCACCACAACACACACGGAGGGACTGCACCGAGCCCCAATGTGGTGGGCAGGACCCCAGGCCAGTATGGGTCGTCACGGCTACGCCCAATTTGATGGTGAGAGTTTTACAATCCACTTTCTGGCGGGCACACGTTCGGTTCCACAGCTCCAGCAGGACATAGAGGGAGCAGTCTTGGAGACCGCCAACAAAAAAGAGGGGGGGGGACCCACGGCAGGTTGCCCGTGCGCGCACAATGAGCCCCCCCCCCCACGCAACTGTTGAGATGAGACAGAGTGACGGCAGAGCATATAGCGCTAGGCTGGCACTGACTTATCAACAGCAGTCGCTGGGGAGGTGATGTGCAAGGGAGCAATCTTGAGGACATTCCTTTTTTTGAGATGAGACTGATAGAGCAGCAGTGAGGCCTGTGAGGCATCCTAGCGCTAGGATGCCTCACAGGCCTCACTCAGTGATTCCCCTGCGAGCCGTATACCGCTCCGAGCCGGATTTCCCATTCCCCAGAAAACCACCACACACTTAGCGGGAGAGGGCGTGGAGCGGTGCGTTGGAAAGCTCATGCCGAGAGCAGCCCAGCGGCATCCGTTGCATGAATACCCGCTGTGTATTGTGCCTGGTATGAGCGGTCAAAATTGCTAGAGCCGGCAAAAAAACTAATTACTAAAATCCTTCCCAGGGACCACTGGCCTCACTGCTGCTTGATCAGCCTCATCTCAACAGCAACATCCGACAGCTCTGACGCTGGTTGTCATCCGGCAGCTCACAAAAAGACACCCTAGATGCCAACTGCCATCATGCTTGACACGTATGGCACACATGCATACACATCGGGTCTGATGCGCCATCAAAGGCGTCCGACGGACTGAAACATCAACCACATAGCAGGCATACGTACATAAGAGGCATACACCCAACGAGCGCGCATACACGCTGATGCACAAGAAAGTCAACGGAGCCAAGACAAAGCAAACATAACTAAAACCCCTCCCCTCCCCTCCCCCCTCTCCCCCTCTCCCTCTCCCTCTCCCCTCCCCCCTCTCCCCTCTCCCCCTCTCCCCCTCCCCCCCTCCCCCCTCCCCCCTCCCCCTCCCCTCCCCTCATCTGCCCACAACTGCATTGCATCACACAGCAGCCCAGGCCTGCACTCCCCCCCCCTCCCCTTCCCCCCCCTCATCCGCACACCTGATCGCGTCACACAGCAGCCCGGGACTGCACTCCGCCATGTTGCGCAGGGCCCCCATCGCGTCCTCGAGCACACACACCCATCCACACCTGCATCGTGTCACACAGCATCCTAGGCCTCCCCTCCCCTGCCCCCCCCCTCCCCCTCATCCGCACACCTGCATCGCATCACAGCAGCCCAGGAACTGCCCCCCTCCCCCTCCCCTCCCCGTCCCTCCCCTCCCCTCCCCTCCCCCTCCCCTCCCCTCCCCTCCCTCACCGCTCCCCCTCGCCCCTCCACCCTCGCCCCCTCCCCCTCCCGCCCCGCCCCCTCCCCCTCATTCGCACACCTGCATTGCATCACACAGCAGCCTGGGCCTGCACTCAGCCATGTTGCGCAGCGCCCCCATCGCGTCCTCGAGAACCCCCCCCCCATCCGCACACCTGCATCACATCACACAGCAGCCCGGGCCTGCACTCCCCCTCCTCCTCCCCCCCCTCATCCGCACACCTGCATGGCATCACACAGCAGCCCAGGCCTGCACTCCGCCATGATACGCAGCGCGCCCATGGCACCTTCGAGCCCTCCCCCCTCCCCCTCCCCCCTCCCCCTCCCCTCCCCCCTCCCCCCTCCCCTCACCCTCCCCCCTCCCTCCCCCTCCGCCCTCCCCCTCCCCCCCCCTCATCCGCACACCTGCATCGCATCACACAGCAGCCCAGGCCTGCACTCCGCCATGTTGCGCAGCGCCCCCATCGCGTCCTCGAGCATCCCGCCCACAGGGGCAGACGCCACGAGCGCGCACAGCGCTGACTCAGCACCAGCGTCCTCGAGAATTTGGTTGTTGACTGGGTCAGCAGATAGCTCAAAGAGTAGCGCGGCCGGGCCGGAGAGGGAGGGGGAGTAGGGGGGGCCCTTGGAGAGGGCGCGGATGAGGGAGTGGATCCCGCCAAGGACGCCAACCTTTGGAATGAGGGGTAAGGAGGGAAGGGGGGGGGGGTAAAGAGAGGGAGGGGGAAGTCGGGGGGCCCTTGGAGAGGGCGTGGATGAGAAGTGGATGCAACCTGAGGACGCCAACTCTTTGGATGAGGGGTAAGGAGGGAAGGGGGGGGGGGGGTAAGAGAGGGAGGGGGAGTCGGAGGGGCCCTTGGAGAGGGCGTGGATGAGGGAGTGGATGCCACCGAGGACGTCAACCTTTGGAATGAGGGGGAAGAGAGGGAGGGATAGTCGGAGGGGCCCTCGGAGAGGGCGCGGATGAGGGAGTGGGTGCCACCGAGGATGCCAACCTTTGGAATGAGGGTGTGTGTGTGGGGGGGGTAGAAGAGTGAGGCGGCACAATCGGGGGGCGGGGGGCTTTTGGAGAGGGCGCAGGTGAGGGGAGGTGAGGGGACGCCACCAAGGATGCCGACCTTTGAAATATGGGGGGGGGGGGGGCAGCGAGGTGAAGGGGGGTGAATCGGGGTGGGGGGGCTTTTTAGAGGGCGCGGGTGAGGGAGTGGACGCCGGCGAGGGCTGCTGCCAGTGTTCCTCAATTGATTCAGATGAATTGATACCAACCACCTGACCACCAGCGAAAATCCTGATTTGCTGTTTTGGCGTTTTTTGAAACCGCAAATTTCACACTGTTTGACCAGAATTGTCGCGATATTGGCTGGATGTAGGCGGTGAGCTGCACATCGAGGACTTATAAGTATCGCCTGCTGACCGCCGTTGGCGGTAGACCGCCTCGTTGAGGAATCGCCCCTGCCACATTCGCAACGCCTGAGGCGGCGCCTCAGGCGTCCCATTCCATGGCGAGGATCAGGCGTCGCCTTGGGCGTTATCCAAACCGCCTCAGGTGCCACCCCGACCGCCTCAGGCGCCCACCACCGCCTGAGGTGCACCCCAGACCATCTCAGACGTTATGACTGCATTCCATGGCGCGGATCAGACGGCATTTTGGTAGGGGCACTGGCTGCTAACTGCCGGAAACAGCCAGAATTTCACTCGAATGGTTGCAGTCATTTTGTTTTGGGCTCCTGGGAGCCATTGGGAGCCATTTGGCTACTGACGATCCCATCAGATAGACTCAACCAACCAAAATGTCTGATGGCCTGACAAACCCATCAGACAGAGCTTGTCAAGACCTTGAAAATGACCTTGATTTGATCAACGGTCAACGCTAAGGCATCGGTCAAGGCGGTCAATGGGACGTTGGCCCGCGCGCCGGCTCCCAGAAAATAACAAAAAACTGAAAACAAAATCACTGAATGGTGTAAGACAACAATGAAAAACATAGCAAACTACTGATGCCCCCCACCCCCTGCCAAAACCCCAACGTCTGACCCGCGCAAGTGAATGCGGTCATGACGTCTGAGACGGTCCGGGGTGCGGTGGTGGGCGCATGAGGCGGTCAGTGTGGCACCTGGGGTGGTTGGGATAACGCCTGAGGCGATGGGTGGGTGCGCCTCAGGCGGCGCATCAGGCGGTCGGAGCGCCTGAGGCGCCGCCTGATCCGCGCAAGTGAATGCGCCGCCCGAGGCGCCGCCGCCTCGGGCGTTGTGACTGTGGTAGGGACCAACACCGTCCCCATACCAGTGGTTCCACTAAGAATCTTGGGGGAATGACGGCTCAACCCGGGCCTCACGCTCGTTCCGCGAATCTTTACCCAACAGACGATTTTTTGCAGGAAAAGTGTGAAATGACGATTTTCACACTTCTCGCGTCGAATTTCGCGCAATCTCAACCTGACGCGCCAGCCCAAATCGGCCAATCTCAACCCGAAAGTGCATTTTGTCGGGTTGCGGGTTGGCTAACGAAACTTGCAGGGTTAAGGGTTTCGGGTTTCGGGTTAAGGGTTTAGTGGGTTTCGGGTTTCGGGTTTCGGGGGGTTTAGAAGGTTAGGGGTTTCGGGTTTCGGATTAAGGGTTAAGGGGTAACCCGCCCCACACCTCTGCGTCTTGCGGCACCACCATTGCCGACACTGCCGACATTGCAGCCCTCTGAGTGAGTTCGCCCCACTCCTTGGCGCGCGCGACGACCTTGGCCAGCTGAGGGGGGGGGGGGGGCAGGCAGGGGCGCGCATGCGTTGCGGTGGTCAAGACCAGATAGGTCGTATTGAAGCCCTCTTGAGCGGAGTTTGCCCGATACGCCCGCACGCGCGACGACCTTGGCGAGCTGCAGGGGGGGGGGACAAGTGTGTGTGGATTGCCCATGGTGGCAAGTGTAGGTGGATGGCCCATGGCCCTCTCTCTCCCTCTCTCTCTCTCTCTCTCTCTCTCTGTCTCTCTTGCTCTTTGTCTCTCTTTCACTGTCTCTCTGTCTCTCTTTGGCTCTCTTTCTCTCCTCCTCTCCTTCTCTCCCTCTCTCCCTCTCTCCCTCTCCCTCTCCCTCTGTCACCTCGGCCAGTGCACTTGAGGACGAGCGCCGCTCGATCTCATGTGCATCAGCTGAGCCTGCACTGGATACTTTCTTCAGAGTGGAACCAGACGGCAGGGAGCCACGGCTCATGCTTGGAGTTTGTGTTGACACAAGGTGTGTCCGCAGCAGGGTTGCACGGCTGTCTAGACCGAGGCGATGCATGGGCGACACAGGCATGAAGCAACTCGTCATCGAGGACGGGCGCCGCGTCCGCTGGGCCGCGCCGTGCGCGACGATCGCGCTGCACGCGCCGATGACAGACAAGGGGTTCTTGGACTGCGGATGGGGATGCGGGCGTGTGTGCGCACGCGCGCGTGTGTGCGCATGCCGTGTGACCCCCCCCCCCCTCCCCTGCGTGTGAGACATTCGGCGCAGGGCTGCGCATGCACGGGTGGCAGTGACGGGCCTCCCGCGTGGCTGAGCATTCGAGGAGAGCGCCGCCGCATTGGGGCGGTAGCAGCAGTACAGAGATTCGGGAAATCTTAGCTTTGCAACACCCCTGACACTTGCCTTGAGCTGTCCCGCAACCGCGCTCATCTGTGTAGTAGAGAGGCAGTCGCTGGCGCGCTCGCTGGCGCGGTTGCTGGCGCCTGTGCTACGGTCGCTGAAAGCTATGAAAGAGTCCGGCTCAAACGGGCTCTCCTTCACCTCCCTCTCCTCACGGCTCCCCAATACGAGTCGAGAGGGCTTGGGTGGGCTGCAGAACCCGTCATCCCTCGGAGGCTCTTCCGCGCAACACAGCGTCGCCGGTATGGTATCGTCCATGATGTTGCCTGCACCATGCGCCGCCCCAAACACAAGTATCAGCGCGGTCGAGCAGAGGAGGTCCGGAACGTGAGAGGTGACGAAGGACTGCACTCTGGTACTCATTTGCATATGTGACCCCTGGAAAATGTGGATTTGTGTGGAGTGAAGCAGGGGGTGAAGTGGGCAGGGTGGGTATGCCTTGAACACCCCAGCACGCACAGCTAAACTATGGATTTCTCAGGATTGTCCCGACTGAAGCGCGCTGACGTGTGCAACATGTTGTGTAACAAACCCTTTCAACTTCCAACTGACGTCCAACGCAGCAAGTGTGTGCGAGACATTGCACGCCCCCACGCTCCTCCTCTACAGTGATTCTTCTCCTGGACTCAGGTGCTATGTTACCATGTGTGCCTGCTGGGACCCTTGGGGACGTCTCGTTCTCTCTCCGTCCTCTCGGGTTGCGATTCTCAATGCCAGCAGCATTGTGCCTCCTGCCCTTACACGTCAACTACTAGGCGCCAAACGCGCATGCAGGGCCGACACAAGCGCCCTACAGACAACGTCCATCTGACGCGAATCATCATCACTTGGTAGGTTCCCAAAAACTCATGATCATCCGACTTCCACGAAGTTGTGTTGTCGCCCTGCAGCCACGCAGCTCACACCCCTGCACATGATTGACTGGTGACGTCGTTACAACCAACCAAGCGTGGAGGGGTGCCTGAGCCAGCACAAGCCAAGCACGGCAGCGCAGCCTGGCAGCCACCACAACCTGAAGCACAACTTAACGGCTGCAGGCACAACTTCACAGCTGCAGGCAAAATCTCACAGCCAGCACAACCTGAAGCACAGCTTACCGGCTGCAGGCACAACTTTACAGCTGCAGGCAAAATCTCACAGCCAGCACAACCTGAAGCACAGCTTACCAGCTGCAGGCACAACTTTGCAGCTGCAGGCAAATCTCTCTGACGAGGGCCCCTCCCTTCCCTGAGCTCAATGAAATCCCGGGGACCGCGGATCACACACACACACAAGAGAAGACGCCAATGGGAGCACGTGTCTAAGCACGCACACCCCGCGGGCGTTGCAACTGTTGGGTAGAAGCGCGCGCGCTCACTCTACTCGTTCTTGGCCACAGGGTGCGTCTTTTTGACAACAAGGTCCTCCACCTGGGTGTACAGCTCCTTGGCCTGAGGGGTGGAGAGAGGTGCGGGTGTCAGTGTTTCTCTCAGGTTTTACAGGTTTCAAAGGTATGCACCAGTGTTTCCATTAGTCAACCTGCAAATTTCACTTTCGGGTTGAGATTGGCCCATTCGGGCTGGCGCGTCGGGTTGAGATTGCGCGAATTCCGGCTCCAAAAGTGTGAAAATCGGACTTTAACACTTCCCCGCCAAAGTTCGCCTCCGTCGGGTTGAGATTGGCGAAATGAGCGTGAGGCCTGGGTTGGGCCATCATTTTTCCAAGATCCTGAACGGAACCACTGGTACGCACACGGGGGACCCCTGGGCGTGAGTTAAGGCGTTTCTGTCTCAAGACTATCAGTAGTGCTTCTCGGGGGCAGCCGACAAGTGGGGGTTGGCTGGAGGGGACGGGGGCCCCTCCAAGGCGGCGCGCCGCAAGTGGCGCGCCATGGAAGCCCTGCACTTGCAATCTGTGCGCGAGGCCCTCCGTATTCGCAGGTGTGGGCAACAGCTATCGCTGCTGGCGACGGAGGTGGGCTGGCGACCGCTGTCGACCGACTGGCTGCGGCAGGCGGCGCGCTTCTGGGCGAAAGCGCTACGGCGGCCGGATGGCGATCTGCTGAAGGCGGCAATGCGGGAGAGCTGGGAGCTAGCGGCGGGTGGCGTGCGAGAGAGCTGGGTGGCACAGCTGAGCGAGTGCCTCAGCACAGTGGGGCACACGCTGGTGTGGGGCCAGGAGGCGGGGGGCATCGCCCGCCTGCTAGAGACAGCAGCGGCAGGTTGGCTGGCATCAGAGACCAGCACACCAGAGCTGCCAGAGGACGCCAACCAGCTCAGCGTCGTCCGCTCAGTGCCTGACTCATGGTCACACCGCTTCAAGATGCTTACTTACTTGCGGTGGATGGCAGACGACTGTGGCGGCGCACCAATGCTCTGGACGGGGCTGAACAGCGCCGCCCAGATCACGACACTCGCACGCTTTAGAATGGGGCTGCATGAACTGCAGATAGAGAAGGGGCGCCACACGGCGCAGGCAGAGCCACGCAGCCAGAGGCTCTGTCGCCTTTGTGGCATGCGGGAGGATGAGGCACACGTGATTTTTGAGTGTCCAGCGTATACGGAGACACGCGTACAGTTCCACACCCTTTTCCTGAGCGTCCCTGGGGACGATAAAGGCTTGGATGCGAAGATGCGGGCGTTTATGAACCCCAGCCCGGGGCTACTTTACCCTTGTTTTTGGCGTGACATGGCCAACTTTCTGGTCTCGTGCCTTGATATACGTAACACAAGCCTGGAGATGGTAGAGGATCGGGAGGAATAATTGACCTGAAGCGAACGATGTTTTGAATTAGGAGTCAATGAGGCAGCCACGATAGTGGCGGGGACCCAAGCGTGGGTTCCCGAGGAGCTGCGGTGGACTGTGCCGTTTGCAGTGCACCGCAGCTGGCGCACCTGAGAAATGCCCACGCTGGGTCTCACACGTGAAAGCTGCCTCAAAGATGACGACCTCAAAACGGAGTATGCAGAAGGAACATATTTATCCGCTATAACCGGGGGGCAAGCTTGCTTTCTAACCTATCACCAAATCCCACACTGTTGGTCACTACTGACCGCCTTTTCCAGCCCCTTTCTAGGTAGTTAGGCTTAGGGATGTGCCCCTCACCGAGTCCTTCTGTGCCTCCCCCCTTCAGCAGGGGGGGGGCCTGCGACACGTCCAATGTCGTGCTCGGTGCAACAACAAGGGGTCAGCTTCTGCTCAGAGCCGGGTTAAGGGTAACAGGTTGAGAATCCTGTGAATGCTGGTTGAAATCCCAGTTAGAAAACCCCTTAACACGTTAGAGGTTGCGGCCCGGCTGGATATCCTTTTCGGCCACGTCTTGGCCTTTCTCCCCACGGGGGGATGTCTCTTCTGGCAATTGGCGACGAACCTGCCTTGCGTTTTCCGTTTCCCAACATGCGCTCACCGACTTCAACAAGCGTTTGCTGCCGCTGCGGTAGGGGACCTAGGGGTGCGCCCACGCTCTTTACAGAGTTGGGGTTCCCTACCACCAACAGCCAGCCATCTCAGTAAGGTGCTCGGGCCATATGGCGCCGAGCACGGTCTTATACGCCTTTAGAGGTGTCCCTGACTGTAACATCCATCATCAAAGAGGCGTATGCGACTGTGCTCGGCGCGTATGGCCAAAACACCTTACTGAGATGGCTGGCTGTTGTTGGTAGGGAACCCCAACTCTGTAAAGAGCGTGGGTGCACCCCTAGGTCCCCTACTGCAGTTACAGTTACATCGGCTTTCCAGCAAAGACTACCTCTAGTCCTAGTACCACCGCCTAGACCCAAGTCCAGTTCTGGCCCTAACAATTACTTGTGAGGGGCGGTAGCCACCAGCCGGCTGCCTGCCAACGTGTAGTCCTTTTCGGCTACACACAGCCATTTGGCTGTATGCCGCCTGAAATTTGACCTTGCACAGCTCAACCCACCCAGTGGATTGTTGGTCTAAGAAGCCCGCCAGACAGAGCATGTCAACATCTTTCAAATTACCTATGTATGAGGCCAAACGGTCAACGGGAGGTCAACGGTCAACGCGGTCAAAGCAAAATCCGGCTGTGGAATCATTAATTGAAAATCCTGAAGAGAATCACTGGCCTCAGGCGTTGTGAATGTGGTAGGGACTGAGTACAACTAGGTCTCCCGAGTACCACACACATGCCATGACGGCCTTGCGAAATCCCAAGACACTGACCTTCTTAATGAGCGCGTCGCACTCCTTCTGCTTCTTGGTGTACACGGTTGGGAGTGTGAACGCGAGGAGTGTGGCGAGGTAGACCAGCGTGAGCAGGTTGGTGACGCCGAGGAGCTGCACGTGTGGGAATGTGTGGGGAAGTGTGGGGAGTGGTCAAGGTCGGCTTGATGCATGGGAAGGTCGCGTGCACGTGAATCCCCCACCCCCCTTCCCCCTACTGAGCCTGTGGCCCCCCCCCCAACGCCTCCACACCCACTTCCACACACCAAATTCCACACTTCCACACACCTTGAACGCCACGTACGCGCACGAAGTCTCGCAGAGGGCCAGCTTCAGGCATGGTGCCGTCGCTTGCACGCGGGGCGCACCCCCATCGAGCCCCTCTTGAAAAGCCCCCCCCCCCCCCCGCGCTCGCCCACGTCCCCTCTTCCACACTTCCACACGGCCCTTCTTCCACACTCCCACACTTCCACAAACCTTGAATGCGACGTACGCACACGCCGTCACGAAGAAGGTCAGCTTGATGTCCTGACCACTCATGACCCTGCCCATGAAGCCTGCGTGTGTGTGTGTGTGTATGTGCGCGTGCGTGTGTGTGTGTCCGTGTGTGTGTGTGTGTGTGTGCGCGCGCATGTGTGTGTGTGTGCGTGTGTGTGTGCGTCTGTGTGTGCTTAATGTCCTGCCCACGCACGACCCTGCCCATGAAGCCTGCGTGTGTGTGTGCGTGTGCATGTGTGTGTGTGTACGTGTGCGTTTGTGCGTGCTTGATGTCCTGCCCACTCACGACCCTGCCCATGAAGCCTGCGTGCGTGTGTGTGTGTGTGTGTGTGCGTGTGTGTGTATCCGTGTGTGTGTGTGTGTGTGTGTGTGCTGTGTGTGCAAGCCTGCCCACTGATGACCCTGCCCTGACGCCTGTGTGCGTGCGTGCGTGCGTGCTTGCGTGTGTGTGTGTGCGTGTGTGCGTGTGTCATACACCCCCCAGCCATACCTCTCCTCTAGTGAACACACACACACACACACCGGTGATACGGAAGATGTTTGGCATGATCGCGGTCTTGCGACACGGAACGCACCCCGCAGGAGCGCTTTAAAGCGATTGGGGTCAATCTCGTGACGCAAAAGTATGAAATCGCTTATTTTCACACTTTGCGCACAAAAATGCGACGCGCTCCGCGCTCTGGCACGACTTTTGCGGACATCCCCCCAAACGACCCTCTCGTGTGATGCACGCAATCGTGTCACGGTTGTCTGCACCACTGACACACACACACACACACACACACACTACACTCACTCAGCACGGGGTTGACGTACGTCAGCATTGAAGCCGCAATGTCCTTTGCGCTCGACTCGCTGATGCCGTGCTTGAGCAAGTCGGGCGTGAACATGTCCCTGTGCGTGTGTGTGTGTTTGTGTGTGTGTGTGTGTACCACCCCTCTGTGTGTGTGTGTGTGAGTGTGTGTGCGAGGCTTGGCGGCGCGCGCCACACTCGTCATCAGCCAGCCGAGCAGTTGAAGATACATATGTGATTGATCAACGTGCCAGCCCCAGCTGACGCCATGTTCTATGTTCTAAAGCTTTAGAACGTCGGGCGTGAACATGTCCCTGCGGTGTAGAGGGACGCGGCAGGGTTCAGGTGTGGTCGATTTTACAGTCTTGTTGGACGCCTTTAATGGCGTATTAGACTTGTGCTTGCGCACTCAATCCCTGAGGCAGGCAGGTACTATCACCCGCACTAGTCCACTGAGTGGATGCACATTGACTGTGTCCATCCCACCATCTCTAGTACATCTGGTCGCGGTGTGGTGTGTGTGTGTGGGGGGGGGGGGCTTGGCAGCGCGCCAGCAATGCAACGTGCGTAAGCGCAGCCAGCCATTCAGTCGTTGCGGGGCGTCTGCCCCACTGATGCCATGATGACGCCGGTGGGCCGCATGCACATGCACACACGCGCATGGCTCGCATGCGCACGTGGAAAACGCCACACTCGCGGTGGTGGCCTCCTGGCGCACACACGCACATGCCTGAGACCATTGCTAGGGGTGCGTGGAGAGGCTGGGGGGTGAATTGAGGGGAGGGGTGAGTACAGGATGGGCGCGTGAATGGAGGGTGGTTGATGGACCATGGGGTTGTTTGTGATGGCCACTCACTTGCAGAGGCCGCCGCCGACATAAGGAGCGGCGATGGAGTAAGCCCAAGAGATAGGGACAAGAACCAACACACATAGAGCCAGCATTTGCTCGGTCGACGTCTTCACGATGAAATTTGTTCCGAACAGGCTCCAGACCACTGTGATGAGGCCCAGGACCATACCAGACTTGAGCTTGTCCTCCCACATCATCAGAGACTTGGCTGCGATGCAAGGGGGGGGGGGGGGGGCGGCAACGTCATGCGGCGCATGGCAATTTGTTGCTGGCACAAATTAGCCTCCCTCCTCCAGCCACAATACCAGACCGCCGCCTCACCTGCGGGAGGAATAGTGAAAGTCATGGTGGCTGGTGGCACGACAACGATGCTGTATGAGGAGGCTGTCTAGTTCCACATCAGAGACAACCCTGGTTACACCTTTTGGGTAAATCTCAACTGATCCGTCCAGATTATCCAGATCTCGCGTAATAGCTCGCAACGATGGCGACATTAATAGCGAAAAGAGCCAAATACACGACCCCAGCGAAGACGACGGTGATGGGCGTGTGCTCGGTGGGGCCGAGCAGGGTCAAATGGGAGCCGGAGGAGAAGGGAGCGGCCGAGTCGGTGCTAGTGGTGCTGTCGGCGATCACGAGTGAGTCCTGCTGTTGCATATGCATGGGCCCATGCATGGGGCGTTTGCATGGGGCGTTTGCATGGTTTCGATGGACGCGTACGCACGCGCATCCATACGCATGTGCGTGCTTGCACTATGTGGCATGATACCTGCCATGCATGTGGCATGCGTGTGCGTGATGCGCGTGCACGCCTTGGTTGCACGAGCAGGGCGGCCGTGGCCGCAGCCGCAGGAGTAAGCGACGCGGGTCGCCCCCCCCCCCCCCATGCCTGCACGCGCGCAAAAGGGAGCCCGCTCCGGCGCCTTGCGTCTCCCCTTCCAACCACCACGGCCGCCACCACAGCCTCCGCCACTCACAATCACCAGCACCACTTCCACTACCCCCCCCCCCCCGTGCCCCCCCCCCCCTACCACTACCACTACCACCACCACTACCCACTACCACAAAGTACCACCACCACTACCACGATCACAACCACGATCACCACCTCCCCCCTACAGAGCAGCACCACCACCACCGCAATCACCACCACTACCACTACCACCACCACCACCACCCCCGCCACACGCACACAACACTACCACCACCACTACCACCACCACCACCACAATCACAACCTCCCCCCTGCAGAGCAGCAGCAACACCACCGCAATCACCACCATTACCACTACCACCACCACCACCACCACTACCCCCCCACCCCGTCCGCCACCACACACACAAACACCACTACCACTACCACCACCACCACCACAACCACTACCACCACCACCACTACCACTACCATTACCACCACCATCATCACCACTACCAACTACCACCACCACTAACACTACCACATCCACAACCACTCCCCCCCCACCACCACCACACACATAACACTACCACTACCACTACCACCACCACAATCACAACCTCCCCCCTGCACACTAGAGCCCCCCCCCCCCACACACCCACCCACCCACCACTACCACAACCACAACCACAATCACAACCTCCCCCATGCAGAGCAGCAGCAGCACCACCGCAATCACCACCACGACCACTACCACTACCACTGCCACCACCACCACCATCCTCACCACTACCTACTTCCACTACCATCATCACCACTGCCCACTACCACAAACTCCCACCACCACTACCACAAACTCCCACCACCACTACCAGTACCACCACCACTACCACTACCACTACCACTACCACTACCACTACCACTACCACTACCACTACCACTACCACTGCCACTGCCACTACCACTACCACAGCCACAACCATCACCCCTCCCCCCCCCACCACCACCATCACCGCCACTACCACCACCACAACCACCACTACTACCCCACACCC
>VFSX01000303.1:165000-170000 GCA_016618255.1 Chlamydomonas sp. UWO 241 | reverse complement strand
CAACGACGCCGGTGTGCATGCATTGGAATCAGTGAGTCCCCTGCGAGCCGTATACCGCTCCAAGCCGGATTTCCCATTTCCCAGAAAACCAGTCCACACTTGGTGGGTGAGGGTGTGGAGCAATGCGATGGAAAGCCCTTGCCGAGAGCAGCACAACGGCATGCGTTGCATGAATACCCACCGTGTATTGTGCCTGGTATGAGCGGTCAAAGTTGCTGGAGCCGGCAAAAAACTAATTACTATAATCCCTCCCAGAGACTGCCGATTGGAATTGCTGCCTCTCCTTGTCCTTCTGTTTCATCCCCCCCCTTGCGAGCAGTTTCCTTTGGACCATGCACATGCATACATGCACATGCATACACATGCATACACATACACATGCATACAGATGTGTACATGCATACAAAATTTCTCCCTCTCCTTCTCCTGCTGTTTCATTCACCCCTCCCCCTCGCGAGCAGTTTCCTCTGAACCATGCACATTCACACACGCACACTCGTACGCACGCAGGCAGAGCTCTTCTCACACACACACACACACACACACACACACACACACACACACAGAGCTTTTTTCACACAAGGCGTACGCGGGAGGGACTAGCGGCGGCGGCAAGCGGGTGGCGGCGGCGGCAATCATCTCATCAGTCACAGCGGCGGTGCGTTTATTGCGTGCGTGCATGTGTATGTATGTGTGTTGAAAAATAGAGAGAGAAATAGAGAGAGAGAGAGAGAGAGGGAGAGGAGAGAGAGGGGGGGGGGCAGGTGCATGCGTGATGACAAGCAGGTGGCGTCCGCGGCGGTCATTAGCTCTGCTGACACAGCGATGCGTTGATCGTGGGTGCGTGTGGGCTTTTGTGAAAAGAGAGAAAGAGAGAGAGAAAGAGAGAGAGCAAGAGAGAGTGTCAGACAGAGAGGCAGACAAACGCGCGGCGTCCGCGGCGGTCATCGTAACTCTGGTGCTTTGGTTGCGTGTGCGACTGTGCGTGTGCGTGTGCGTGAAGAAAGAGAGTGGGGGTCAAATAGGCAAGCAGGGGGCATCTTCAGCTGACATTACAGTTTATGTGCAGGGAGAGAGAGAGAGAGAGAGAGAGGGAGAAAGAGAAAGGAAGAGAACGGGGCAGGCAAGCGGCAGAGTACGCGGCGGTCATATATGTTGCCACTCCGACGGTCGCGCGCGTGTGTTGCTTGCATGTGCGTGCGCGCGCGTGTTGGGGCATCCCTGCATCCCTGCAACCCTGACCCCCCCTCCCAACCCCCCTTCATGCCAATACAGGGCCCCGAGAAGCGAAGCAAGCTGGCGAGAGTCGACCCGGTGGTGAACCTCCTCGCGCACTTCCACGATGGATTTGCGGTTGCGCCCGGCTCTTCGAAGGTTTGTGTGGGCGTGTGTGTGTCGGAGGGGGGGGGAGTTGGTGTGTGTGTGTGTGTGTGTGTGTGTGCGCGTGTGTGTGTGTTGCGCGCACTTCCATGATGGATTTGCGGTTGCGCCAGGCTTTTCAAAGGTGTGGGGGGGGCGTGTGGGGGGAAGGGGGGGCGTGTGTTGGCGTGTGTGTGTGTGTGTGCGTGTGTGTGTGTGTGTGTGTGTGTGTGTGTGTGTGTGTTGCCGGGGTTTGTGCTCTAGTTAGCACAGGCAAGAGCCGTAATCCAGGTTGACCGTGCAGTGGGAACTGTGACGACTGTGTATCTCTATCTCTCATGTGTGCGTGTGTGTTGCACGCACTTCCACGATGGATTTTCGGTTGCGGCCGGATTGTCAAAGGGGTGTGTGTGTGCGCGTGCGCGTGTGCGGTCGATTAACAGTCCGTCGGACACTTATCCGGACTCCCATGCTGGCGTATTATACCTGTGCTTGCGCGCCCTAGATGATCAATTTGTGTGTGCGTGTGTGTGCGCGTGCGTCCGTGCTTGCATGCGTGCCTGTGTGGGCTGGTTGGTGGAAGGGTGGATGGCTACCAGTGGTTCCGGCCCGGCGACGAGAACGCGCCTCCGTTAATCGAGTCCCAAAGACGACTTGGTGCCAAACAAAAACACTAGAAAAGAACGCAGGCGCACGTGCACACACATAGTGGGGCGGTACACACACACACACACGCAAACACACACACACACACAGCCGGCCGCATGACGCGCTCCCGGGCCAGGCGTGCGGCTTGGTCAACGACTTGGTGCCAAACAGAAACACAAGAAAAGAACGCAGGCACACGTGCTCACACACATAGTGGGGCGGTACACACACACACACACACACGCACACACACACACACATACACACACACACACACACACACATACACACACACACTCACACACCCAGCCGGCCGCATGACGCGATCCCGGGCCAGGCGGGTGGCTTGGTCGACGACTTCGTGCCAAACAAAAACACAAGAAAAGAGCGCAGGCACACGTGCTCACACACATAGTGGGCGGTATACACACACACACGCGCACACACACACACACAGCCGGCCGTAGGACGCGCTCCTGGGCCAGGCGGGGGGCCTGGCCGATGACTCGGCGCCAAACGAAATATGAGAAAAGAAAACGCAGGCAATCGTGTGCACACACACACACGCGCTCCTTGGCCAGGCCAGGAGAACCCTAGGTTCTGGCACGAGATGGCTGACTTCCTTGTCGCCTGTTTTGAGACACGCACCGCGTGCAAAACAATCATGATGGCAGATGGCATGCTAGGGGTCTAATTGTGACAGCTGCCGGCGTCTTTCCTAGGGTCTAACGCGCCATCAAAGGCGTCCGACAGACTGTAAAATCGACCGCGCGCGCACACCCTGCCGCCCACAGGACGCACTCCTGGGCCAGGCGGGCGGCCTGGCCGACGACTTGGTGCGCGACATCAACCGCCACGCTGAGGTGGTTCTCGACGGCGTGGACGCGCTGAGGGCGGCTGGCAGCGCGGCGGCAGAGGCGCAGGTGTGTCTGAGTTCACAGTCTTGTTGGGGGGTTGGGTCTGTCGAGGGGGGGGGTCTTGTTTGGGGAGGGGGGAGGGGGCCGTCGGGGGGGGGGAGCGTTGAGGCGCTGAGGCCGGCAGGCAGCGCGGCTGCAGAGGTGTGCGGGTGGGTGCAGCCCTACCACATTCACAACGCCTGAGGCTGCGCCTCAGGAGTCGCATTCACTTGCGCGGATCAAGCGGCGCCTCAGGCGCTCTGACCGCCTGAGGCGCACCCAAGATCGCCTGCAACGTCGCCTTGGGCGTTATCTCAACCGCCTGAGGCGCCACACCGACCGCCGCAGGCGCCCACCACCGCCTGAGGCGCACCTAGGACCGTCTCAGACGTTATGACCGCATTCACTCGCGTGGATCAGATGTAGGGATTTTGGTAGGGCAGATATGTAATAGCGACTGCAATGCTGCGCACAGGCACCCGACATTGTGGCGGCAGCGTAAGAGTTGGCGCTGGAGGGAGCTGCCCCTCCACACACCCACCCCACCCACCCACCCACCTGACTGCTCCATTTGACCTGCAGGCAGTGATTTCCTTTTTGGCTGTGCACAGCCATTTGGCTGTGTTCCGGCTGTGCTTCGACTTTGAGCACAGCTTAACCCATCCAGTAGATTGCTAGTCTGGCGAGCCCGCCAGATAGAGCTCTTCGAGAGCTTTCAAATAACCTATATATGACGACAAAGGGTCACAGGAGGTCAACTGTCAACACGGACAAAGCAACATCCGGCTGTGGAACATTTTTGTATCCTGACAAGTAGGTCACGGCCTGCATTTCAATTGGATGCTAAGTGGTGGCCCAAAGACTGTTACACCCATCACAGTGATGTCCTTTTCGGATGTGCACAACCATTTGGCTGTATTCCGGCTGTACTGTGACCTTGAACACAGCTCAACCCATTCAGTGAATTGGCAGTCTGACAAGCCCGCCAGACAGAGCACGTCAAAAGCTTTCAACTGACCTATGTATGCGGACTTACGGTCAACGGGAGGTCAACGATCAACGCGGTCAAAGAAAAATCTGGCTGTGGAAGAATATATTAAAAATCCTGAAAAGAAAACACTCACCCATCACGAGACTGTAAAATCCACCACTCAATGCAGCTACAAACACCCATGCGCCCTCTCCGCTATGCTCAGGCTTCTGGTGACCAGGCGGGCAGCAGCGGAAGGGATGGCGCCGGAGAGGGGGGAGCCGGCGCCTCCCTCGTCCCTCCCTTCCGACTGATATAGCTGCTTATTGCTTTACCGCGTGGTCTTAACCAACGCTCCACTCACACTGCCAATACATCTCCCACGTGCTGCTGCGCATTGGCTTTCGCCGACCAGGCGGGCAGCAGCGGAAGAGGCGTGGCCGGAGGGGCAGGAGCACGAGGCGGCGCCTCCCTCGTCCCTCCCTCCCGACTGATATAGCTGCTAACTGCTTTACCGCATGCTCTTAAACAACGCTCCGCTTAAACGACCGATACATCCTCCACGTGCTGCTGCGCAGGCGGCCGCTGACCAGGCGGGCGGCAGCGCACGAGGCGGGGCCAGAGGGGGAGGCGGGGCCGGAGGGGGAGGCGGCGCCTCCCTCTTCCCTCTGTCCCGACTGAAATAGCTGCTCACACTGCTTTACCACATGCTCTTAACCAACGCTCCACTCACACCACCAACACAACTCCCACGTGTGCTGCTGCGCATTGGCTTCCGCTGACCAGGAGGGCAGCGGCGGAAGAGACGGGGCCGGAGGGGGAGGAGCAGGAGGCGGCGCCTCCCTCTTCTCTCTCTCCCGACTGATACAGCGTCGTACTGCTTTACCGCATGCTCTTAAACAACGCTCCACTTAAACAACCGATACAACCCCCGCGTGCTGCCGCACAGGCCTCTGCTGACCAAGCGGTCAGCAGTGGAAGAGACGGGACCGGTGGGGGAGGAGCCGGAGGCCAGCACCTCCCTCGTCCCTCCCTCCCGACTGATATAGCTGCTTTACTGCGTATTCTAACCCCAACGTAACCCCCACGCGTGCTGCTATGCAGGCGTCCGCTGACCAGGCGGGCTG
>VFSX01000303.1:145000-160000 GCA_016618255.1 Chlamydomonas sp. UWO 241 | reverse complement strand
GTGCGTGCCAGCGGGGGGCATCGCCCCAAAGGCAGACAAGCTGGCACGGCTGCACGCAGGTGTGTCGCACAGGCAATAGCAGTCCTCGTATGCCCGTGTCCCAGGGTGTGCCCGTGTGCGTGTCCCCTGGTACGTGGGTGTCATGCCTGATCGTGCGCGTGCCGGCTGGTGGCAGCGCCCCAAAGGCTGTAACAAGCTGGCACGGCTGCACGCAGGTGTGTCACACAGGCAATAGCAGTCTTTGTATGCCCGTGTCCCAGGGTGTGCCCGTGTCCGTGTCCCCTGGTACGTGGGTGTAATGCCTGATCGTGCGCGTGCCGGCTGGTGGCAGCGACCCAAAGGCTGTGACAAGTCGGCACGGCTGCACGCAGGTGCGCCGCAAACACGATAGCAGTCGCCGTATGCCTGTGTCCCCTGATACTTCAGGATTTAGGGTTTAAATGGAGTTAAATACCCTCCCCCCATGAGCCCTGTACCCGGCACACAAAGCACCTGCCTCAAACCTTAAACTGACCGCGCCTCTTCTTTTGTTTTGCAGAGGCCGACAAGCGCTACGACAAGGTCGAGGCTATGTGCAGGTGAAAAGGGGGGCCTTGTGTGTGTCAGTGATTTCGTTTTCGCCATTTGGGGCCGTTTGGGGCCATTTGGCCCCCCAAAAAGTAAGTCGAGGGTCCACTTTGGGGGCCATGGGGCGGGGCCATTAAGTGTGTGGCGGTGTGGGGCAGTGTGGGGCTTTGGAGGCACCTCCGCACTGGTCAACGCTAAATCAGCGGTCAAGGCGGTCAACGGTATGTTCGTCCGTGCGCCGGCTGGCCCCCCAAAACAACTTAAACAGCTGAAAACAAAATCACTGGTATGTGTGTGTGGGGGGGGGGCTGCGTTTTCATGCACACGCTCACCCTGTGCGGCGCTGGGCGCGGCGCACGCAGGGATTTTCTTTTCGCCAGATTGTCAGTCAAATGGCTCAGGAATGTTGCTTGAAAGAACTGGAAAGGAGATCACCGGGCACACGCCTCGCTCCGTCCTGCGGTGCGCTTGCTGGGCTCCACTGCTGGTGCACCGCAAACTTCCGCAGATCCCTCCCCCCCCCTGCCCCCCCCCCCTCCACACACACCCTCCGCGCCTTTGATTCACTCCCCTCCGACCGCTCCACCCCACTCCACCCACTCCACGACCCACCCACGACCCCCACCCCCTCCACCCCTCCACCCCTCCACCCCACCCCACTCCTTAACCTAAAACCTAAATCATAAAACCCTCAACCCTCAACCCTCAACCCTCAACCCCTACCCTAAACCGCCCTCCCCCCCTCCACCCCTTCCCCCCTTGCACCCGCACAGCGCGGCCCCACCCACGACGCGACGCGACCCCACCCACGACGCGACGCGACCCCACCCATGACCCTCCACCCGTCCCCCCTTGCGCCCGTAACACTACTCTCTCTTCTTCCCTTGCGCCCGCACAGCGCGGCACAGGGCCCGGAGCGCGCGGTCATCCGGCAGCTGCTGAAGCCCGTGCGAGACATGCTTGACGCCCTGATCGACCGGTACAAGCTGGACGAGGCTCCGCGCGGCAGGGCGTGGTAGCTCTCGCAGGGGGAGCTGGAGATGGCCACACCACAATCCCAACTTCTGAGGCGCGCACGACAGGGCGGTCATGATGCCTGAGGCGGTCGGGGGTGCGCCTCCATCGGCCGGCGGTGGTGGGTGCCTAGGCGGTCGGGGGTGACGCCTGAAGCGGCGCCCGAGGCGGTCGGGCGTGCGCCTCCGGCGGTCTCGGAGCGCCTGATCATGAGGTGCCGGCTTATCCGCGCAAGTGGAGGCGCCGTCTCAGTTATTGGTACCGTGATAGGGCGGGGGCGGGGTTGTTCACGGCAGCCAGCAGCGCTTTGATGCAACGCTAGTGGTGTTACGGGACCAGGGGTCCGGCCTAGGCTGGCGCCTAGGCGGCTGGTCGAGTAAGTTAGCTAGTAGGTGGGAGTCCCCGGTGGACACCTACTCGCTCCGAGCGGGACGAGGATGAGTGGGCGGCGGCTCGCTGTGGCAGGCGGCGGCTGTGCAAGCGAGCAGCGGCGGTGCAAGGCGACGGGCTGTGGTCAGCTGCTAGGCGTGCGGCACATTTGTGAAAGCGCCGCACTTGCGCTAGCGGTAGGTGCTCGTAGCTGGTAGGGCCGCGCCCTTACCATTCCGTGTGGGCACCTTGGTAGGGTTAGCGGAGGGAGGCGCTGCCTTCCCTTGCCGACACTGTGGCGGATGCCGCTCCTCAACGCTCGCAAGGAGCCCATCTGGCGGCTGTGGGTGAGTGGTTTTCACAAGCAGGCTGCACTAGGCGTGCCCGAGTGCCCCTGCGGGTGGCGGTGCCGTGATGAGGACGGGCCGCCGGCGACGGCGTGGCGTGCGCACAGCTTCTGGGGGTGCCCGGTGGCGGAGGCGGTGGTGGTGGCGGCTGCTGCTGCCCTCCCTGCTCCTACGCCGGTCATCACGTGCTGCCAGGTGTGGCTGCTGCAGCCTCCCGCTGGGGTGCGTGCTGGTGTGTGGGCGGTGGTGGCAGCGCTCGTGGTGGACGCCATGGAGCGAGGCCGCCGCCACTTGTGGCGCATTACGTGCCCGCGTGATGGTGTGCAGCCCCCTGCTCGCTCGGTGGCGGTTGAGCGGGCGAGGGAGCTGGCGACGATGGATCTGTGGGACGCGCTGGCGTCCTTTGCTGAGGGCGGCGGGATGCCGCGCGGGTGGGCGGGTGTGGTGGGCCCGACCAGTGATGTCCTTAGCGCCCCCGCAGCCCCCGCAGCCCCCGCTGCGGGGGCAAACCGGGAAAATCGGGGGGAAACTGCGGGGGCAGACGGCCGGCGTAGCCGGCCGTCCCCCCGCAGGCGGGGGCAGATACGTTTTTTGAGAGGGCGCGTGGAGCGCCAGGGGCCGCCTAGGATTGCACCTCAGAGCAAGTTCATTGCTGCCTGGCGACCCAGATGGGGCTAGCGGGGATCGGTCAGTTACCGCGTCGCTTGCGCACTGTGTGTCCGCGGTCGCGTTAGAGGGGAGGGCGCGGACTGAAGGTGTGCTACGCGAGGGAGAGGGGTCTGAACAGTGCTAAGGATGCGCGCATGGCATGGCATGGACATGGTGCCCCTGTGCCCATGTGCATGCATGCATGCGCATCTGCGCGCACCCGGCGCGCACCCATCTGTGGCGCACGCGCGCGCGCACGCACGTGTGTGTGTGTGTGTGTATGTGTGTGCATGTGTGTGCGTGTGTAATGTGTGTGTGTGGTGTGTGTGTGTGACACCCTGCTATGTGATACACAACCATGTGTGTGTCACACCCTGCTGTGTGTGTGTGTGTGTGTGTGTTGGGTGTGTGCGGGCGTGTGCGCGCGCGCTTATGTGGGTGCGCGTGCATGTACATGCATCTGTGTGTGCGTGTGTGAGAGACCATATAATAAGAGCTCGCCTGGGGGGGGCTTGGCTTGGCTGAATTGCCACGTCGCTCCGCGGCTAGCTCAAGACCTTGCCGGGGCTGTCACTAGCAACAGTGTGGCTAGTAACCCAAGTAAGCGTTTTGCGTAAGTATACCGAAAGAACAAAAAAAACTCCGCTGCGCTGGTTTCAGTGTCTTTGGCATCAGTTTTTTTTTCTGGGGCAAACGGCCAGCTTTTAATAATGGCAGGCTCTTACGGCCGTAACAGTAACCTCGGCTTTTCAGCAAAGTCATCCTTCTAGTTCTAGATTAGCTAGGACTCTTGGTACCACCGCCTGGACCCAAGTCCAGTTCTGACCCCAGCAATCACTTGTGAGGGGCGTACCATGGGGCGTACCCACCAGCCGGTTGCCTGCTAATGCTTAGTCATAGTCCGCATAGCGCGCAGCCCCGTGGGAAGCGGCATGCGCGAGTGGCTGCTGCTCGCCAAGCTGGCCTTCACTCTGGTGCCCGGAGGAGGAGAGGATGTTCGCCACCATGAAGTTCCTGAAGAACGTCCAGCGCAACCGGCTGCTGGCTGAGTACCTGACTGCTGCGGCGCGGCTGTTCAAGGCCCCCAAGTACTTGGTCGACAACTTCGACTTCCCAAAGGCACTCAAGTTCTGGCACGACAAGAAGCTGCGCCGCACGGACGCGGCCAAGAGGCGCAAGGCTGTGCTGCAGCGGGGGCAGAGCTAGGTAACTAGCTAGAAGAGCAGGTGGAGGTACATGTAACTTTGCTGGTTCTGGCCTCACATTTCTTGCCTCACATGTCATCTCAACTCAGTTAGGTAAGCGGGGGTCCGGGGGCGCAGCCCCCGGCCGCTGGCTTGACCCTCAGATGGCGGCGGGGGCAAACCAAGGTTTCGGCCGCGAAGCGGCGGGGGCAAACACGACTTTGTCATTTTCCTTAGGGACACCACTGGGCCCGACCCACCCCTTTGTTGGAGTAGTGGACGGCGGGCTCACTCTGAACAAGACGTCCTAGATCCCTGAGAGGATGTTTTCTTTTGAGGGGAGGTGGCGCCACATGCGCGCGCTGGCGGGTTGTGATGTGGTAGCTGAGCGGAGTGCTGCGGCGGGTGTGCACAACGGCCCCGCTTCCGGTGGGTTGAGGGTGGGCTTTTTGGTCCCTTCATGGTTTTATACCTTGGGCCCGCCATCCGTTTCCTGGAGGGGTTGAGTGTGGAGCCTGCACTGTGGTGCTGCTTGCTTGGTGCCGCCACCGCGTGTGGGTGGCGCTTCCGTGGGGCATCCCCCCTTTTTCTGTTGGCAGGTCTTCAGGACTGCTTCCTCTAAGTCCTGCTGGAGCTTTGGAACCTAACGCGTGCCCGCCAGAGAGTGGATTGTAAAAACTCATCATTCCCTTGCTGCGGGATGTGCCCCAAGTACAGCACTGTATCAAGTGTGCTGGTTTGGGTGGTGGTGTGTAATGGAGCCGTGTACCGTGGATGTGGCAAGCGTAACTCGTGTTACTCAGAACCGCTTCTTGCAGAGGCCCTTGTGTACCTGTCATCGTCGTTGAATGCGGGAGAGGGAGCGGGAGGAGGAATGCCCAGACCCTGAGTAAAAACAAGACCCGCAAAAGCTAGTAGCCCCCAACTATGGTTTGGTTTCCTCAAACTGTGGTTTGGTTTTTTTTGTCAGGTGTGTCGGTGTCTGGAGAGAGTCGCAGCACTAAGAAGGGATCGCCCCATGCAACGTACTCTGCTCTTACCCCCTGGGGTGCCCTCGTTGGAAGCCAGAGAGGTGCTGGTGGCGTGTAACGTTGCACATAGACGGGCGCATGTCAATCAACTACAGTGGAAAATCCAACGCCCAGCTGTGGGCACCAGTGGCGTCGCTGGATTCTCGTTGGTGGTTTTGTTCGTGTTGGGGTATTTTCAAACATTTTTCAAACCTATCACCCGACCCCATACGCTCTCACTACACATCCCCGCACGTGGCGACGCCACCTTTGTCCTTTGTGGTTCGTCGGGCCTTCAAGTGATCCTCCTTCAAGCGATCCTCCTGCGACCTGCTCGGACACCGCCTCGGCGGACGCGCCTCGTGTGCTAGCCCTGCCAATCACTACCGACAGACGCGAGTGGCTCGCGTGGTGCTGGCCATGGGCATGCGGCATGGGCATGCGTGAACGCGTTCGAAGTTGCATGGATCCATGCCTGCATGGATACTACAGCAAAGTACAGACACCATGCGGAGTGAACACCATGCGCAGGGCGCGCATGCCCTGCGCTGCGTGCCTTGTGTGCCCTGCCAGGCTGGCTCATCATCGTGCAACCCCCTCTACCCCATGCACGGGTGCATGCCATGCACCCATGCACGCGCCCTGCGCGCCCTGGCTCATCATCGTGGCCCCCCCCCCCTCTACCCCACAGCCGCGTCTCACCCTGATGCCTGTGATTGCCCGCCGCGACCTGGTCAAGCTGGTGGGCAAGCTTGGCGCGAAGTCACGTCCCAGCCAACAGATACAGGCGCTCCGTACGATTCACGCCGTGTGCAGTCGTGCGGAGCCTGGCAGCTCGGACGCCTGTGACATCACTGCTGCTGGTGCCGTCCCTCCAATCATGCTTCTGCTGGGGCCAGGATCCTCGGCTGAGGTGCAGTTTCATGCAGTTGGAACGCTGGCCGAACTGGCTCGAACTGCGGAGGTCTCGGTCGCCATCGCTTCTGCCGGGGCCATTCCTCCCCTCGTGCGGCTGCTGGGTTGTTTTGGTCTGAAGGCAAATGCAGCCAAGGCACTGTGGGCGCTCGCTCAGATCGAAGACAACAGAGTTGGCATCGCTGATGCCGGTGCCATCCCTCCACTGGTGCGGCCTCTGGCGCACGAGTTCGGAGCCGAGGTGCAGCAGAACGCAGCAGGCGCGCTGAGCTGCCTTGCTGCAGATATGGACATTGGCTACCTGATCGTTGCAGCTGGCGCCATGCCTGGTCTGGTGCGGTTGCTGGGGCCTGGCTCCTCAGCTCTTGCTGGCTGCTTGGGCATGGGTCTGGCACAGGAGACGGCAGCTTGCGCGCTGAGCTTCCTCTCTGAGTGGCCGCAGAATGCGGCCGCGATCACTGCAGCTGGTGCCATCCCGACACTCGTGCAGCTGTTGGAGCCGGGCTCGAGGTGGCAGTTGCACGTGCAGTGCACTGGAGTACTGGGGCAACTCGCTAGCAACGCCGAGATTGCGGTCACCATCGCTGCTGCCGGAGCCATCCCCCCTCTCGTAGCAATGCTGGGGCCTCGCACTCCAGCTGACGTGCAGCAAAATGCAGCAGGGGCGCTGGCGCATCTCGCTTGCAACGCCAAGATTGCGGCCACCATCGCTGCTTCTGACGCCATTGGTCCACTTGTGCGGCTGCTGGCAAACGGCTCTGAAGCGAAGGTGCAGAAGGGTGCTGCAGGGGTGCTGCGTCGCCTAGCGGAGGATGCTGACATTGCGGTCATGATTGCTGAAGCCGGTGCCATCCCTCCACTGGTGCGGCTGCTGGGACCCGAGTCTGGAGCTGATGTGCAGGCAAAGGCAGCAGGGGCACTCTGGTTCCTCGCTGCGAATGCCGCGAATGTGGCCACCATCGCTGGATCTGGTGCCATCCCTGCCCTCGTGCAGCTGTTGGGGCCCCACTGTGCACCTGTGACGCTGCATAAGGCAGGAGGAGCCCTAGTCGAGCTCGCTCGACACACAAAGATCGCGGTCGCCATTGCTGCCGCTGGCGCCATCCCTCGACTGGTGTGTATGCTGGGGCCGCACTCTTTAGACGAGGTACAGCACGCTGCCGCTGGAGCACTGACGTCCCTCGCTTGCGACGCTGGAATTGCGGCCACCGTCGTTGATGCGGATGCCATCCCAGCACTGGTGCTGCTGGTGTTTGAGCCTGGCTCCGATCCTGGGAGCCGGCAGGACAAGGCGCAATCAATACTGGAGCGCCTCGCTGAGAATGTGGATGCCGACGCCGGTCCGATCGAGCCGCAGCAGCTGCAAAAGATGGCACTATCACTGCACCCCAACCGCCGTGCGGCCTCTGCCGCCTTTTTCGCATTAGGCGCACTCGCCGCCCGGAACGTCGAGAGCCGCCCTGTCATCGCCGCTGTGACGGCCAGTGCGGATCTGGAGAGGGAGTGGCTGCGGCTGTACTGCCCGGCGGGCGTGAGCACGCGCCGGCTTGGGTTAGCGTGGGTTAGCGTAGATTGCGCTTCACAGCCATTTTGACGGGGGTCGACGAACCGGGAGAAGATAAAGCGTAGGTTATGATGAAGCGTGGGTTGCCGTCCATATTGTTTGCCTTCGAGGGGGGGGGTCGAAACTATAGTTGTTTAATGCAATTGCGGGCAGGGGGGGGGCAGGTAGCCTGATTTCCGACCCCATCCTCAAAAACTTCTCCGTTTGACACCGGACTGGCGCCATGCCCTTCCCCTCTTAGAGTTACATCCATATCCACCCCTAACAAAACGGGCCGCGGGGGTGGGGGTCCCCCCCCGGGTATTTCTTTTTAGAAATTATGTAACTTTTGGATCTGACCTTCGTTCGACATGGGAGTGGGCGCGTTGGATTCCCCTCAATGAAGATGAGTCCGAATCCACCATCAGATCTCACACAGACCACAGTATGTATTGCAAGGGTATGGGGGTGCGAGGGGGTCCCACAACGGGCAGTTGGTGTGGACCACTGGTTCACACATCCTGGGGGGCAGGATGCTCTACAGACCTCCGATTGGTCTGGGAGTTGGCGCGCTGGATTCGTCTGGCAACACAGATGCCAAATACATGGTCGTTTGTGTATTTCATTAGTTGGGAGGGAGTGCAAGGGCCCTGGGAGTGTGGGGCTCTACCGGGGCGCGTGGCCGCCTCCTGATGTCAGTTTCAGGAGTCGGATTGAGTTGTACAGTCACCCACTGAAACCATAGCAAGAGGATGATGCGACGAAGCTGCCCACCAAGTTTTAGCTCCAACAGATAAGGCCAGGGTGTACTTGGGGGGGGTCCCCCCCCAGGGGACTTTTTAGAAAAAAATGGAGGATGGGGTTTGAAAACTATCATTCTGCCCCTCCCCCCCTGATTGCGGGGGTCGTTTTTCGTCGGTTTTTAGTCATTTTGACGCCCCATATCGCGATTTTTCGACGATTTACACTAGTTTCTTAACTTCGCGGGGGGCAAAAAACGATAAGTATATGCAAAGGCTAACCGCCCGGACGGTATTATCATTATTATTGTCGCTTGCCGTCCGCAGCACTGTACCTGCTTTGTGTGCTGCGGTGTGTTGGGCTTTGTAAAGTGCAGTGTGTTTGGCAGCATCCATGGGCTCTCAGGCGTAATACAACTGGAGCGCCTAGACTCTGAGTAAAAACACGAGACCAGAAAAGGCTGCGCGGGGCTCACAGTCGTCGTCGTCGTTTGCATAACACGACGGGAGCGCCTAGACCCTGAGTAAAAACACAAGACCCCAAAAAGCTACAGCCAGCGAGGCGATCACACACACAGCCCCCCAGCACAGTCCCCCGTTGTGACTAACCGCAAAGAAATACTACCCACACGGTTCTGAGAGCCAGTTGCGGGAATGCAAGCCCATGTCCACACTCGACAATCACTGAGGCGGCGCGCCCCTAACTCGTTCCCACCTCAACTCCTCCGCCACCCCCAGGGCCCCACACGGCCCGGAGTGCCTCAGCACCATCCCTCTCCCTCCCCCTGACAAAGGGAGCATTGCCCCCCGCTGGAGGGTTGCGTCGCGTAAGCGGATCTTGCAAAGGGGCAAAACCAGAGCCAGAGAAAGTCAGGGACCCTCAAGCCAAAACACCCCGGTCCGCAAGGGAACCCCGGGGAGTACACACATATAGTTAGGCTCCCCCACACACAAAAGCACTGGACATGTTTGGATACTCGAATAGCCCGCCAATGTTGACAAGCCACATATGGCTTGGAAAGTCAGAAACAGGCCAGCAGCAAAAGCTGGGGCCTTAATGATGATGATGGATGTTACAGTCAGGGACACCTCTAAAGGCGTATAAGACCGTGCTCGGCGCGTATGGCCCGAGCACCTTACTGAGATGGCTGGCTGTTGGTGGTAGGGAACCCCAACTCTGTAAAGAGCGTGGGCGCACCCCTAGGTCCCCTACCGCAGCGGCAGCAAACGCTTGTTGAAGTCGGTGAGCGCATGTTGGGAAACGGAAACGCAAGGCAGGTTCGTCGCCAATCGCCAAAAGAGACATCCCCCCGTGGGGAGAAAGGCCAAGACGTGGCCGAAAAGGATATCCAGCCGGGTCACAACCTCTAACGTGTTAGGGGTTTTCTAACTAGGATTTCAACCAGCATTCACAGGATTCTCAACCTGTTACCCTTAACCCGGCTCTGAGCAGAAGCTGACCCCTTGTTGTTGCACCCAGCACGACATTGGACGTGTCGCAGGCCCCCCCCCCCTGCTGAAGGGGGGAGGCACAGAAGGACTCGGTGAGGGGCACATCCCTAAGCCTAACTTCCTAGAAAGGGGCTGGACAAGGCGGTCAGTAGTGACCAACAGTGTGGGATTTAGTAATAGGTTAGAGAGCAAGCTTGCCCCCCGGTTATAGCGGATAAATATGTCCCTTCTGCATACTCCTTTTTGAGGTCATCATCTTTGAGGCAGCTTTCACGTGTGAGACCCAGTGTGGGCATTTCTCAGGTGCACCAGCTGCGGTGCACTGCAAATGGCACAGTCCACCGCAGCTCCTCGGGAACCCACGCTTGGGTCCCCGCCACTGTCGTGGCTGCCTCATTGACTCCTTATTCAAAACATCGTTCGCTTCAGGTCAATTATTCCTCCCGATCTCCTACCATCTCCAGGCTTGTGTTACGTATATCAAGGCACGAGACCAGAAAGTTGGCCATGTCACGCCAAAAACAAGGGTAAAGTAGCCCCGGGCTGGGGTTCATAAACGCCCGCATCTTCGCATCCAAGCCTTTATCGTCCCCAGGGACGCTCTGGAAAAGGGTGTGGAACTGTACGCGTGTCTCCGTATACGCTGGACACTCAAAAAGCACGTGTGCCTTATCCTCCCGCATCAATAGGCAGTCAGGGTTTCAGCTCGCAGGCGCGGGCACAGGCAGCCGTCAACAAACAGGCGGGCCCGGTGGAACTGGGCCTTCTGCCCAGACGCGCGGGCCGCCTCGTACGCCACAGCGCCTTGTGCTGCGCCCGCCCGCGGTCACTTAGCGCCTCGAAGATGGAGGAGCCCGAGCCCTTCAGGCCACAGCGGGAGCGGCCCACCGCGACAGCCACGTCGGCCGAGCCAACCGTGAAGAGGATGCGAGCAGCTCCGCCGGTGCCGTCCGGGCGCGCGCCAAGGAAGTTGGCGTCCACCACCTGGTCAAGGGAGCTCGGCCCGAGGCCATCAGCCGACTTGCCCGGCAGGGACTGGAGAACACTGTGCACCACGGCCATGGCCGAGCTGGCACTGGCCACGGCGGTGACGTGCAGGATGAAGGTGCGCCGGTCGCGCTGGGAGGCCGCCAGGGACCGCCAGCGGCACTGCCTGGGCGGCGCGGCCAGCGTCGCGGCCGGCGGCAGGTTCCCTCCCTTGGGGGCAGGTGAGGCAGCCGCGGCGTAGGAGGGATTGGCTCTCCCACCCGCGGCGCCCGGTTGCATGGTGGCAGGCTGCATGGCCTGCATGTTGAAGGCTCACAGGCAACACTTACCACCCAGATTTGGCGCGCCCCACACCTTCCTTCACACCTCACCCGTCAACTGCACGGCTCGCATTCCACGCCAACGCCTCCTAGCTGTACCGCTCGCAGCTGCCTGCCTGTCTGAGCGTGGTGCACTTACGTATACTGGCCGACGCCTGGTGCTCCGACGTGCTCCGACTCTGCTCTCCATCGTCGCCCAAAGACGTGTCGTGTGCTACAGCATCGTGCGCAAAGGCCTGAAGTGAGCGCTCACAATTTACATGCCTCTGATCACATGCTTCTGTGCGCATGCACGAGCGCGTGCATGCGCTGGCTTCCGTTGGTATGGCGCATGCCATGCAGCTAAAACCAGGGGCTAAAACAAGACCAGGCAGATCTGCGCTGCCTGGGAGGGTGAAGCTTGCCATGCGTGCATTCCCCTGCGCCACGTGCATGCACGTGCACAGCCACATTGACACACATGCCCACATGCGTGCCCCGTGGCTCGACTCTTGTGCATCCCCTCTCCGCCTCCATACCCGCAGCCTCGTCACAGCACACGATGCCTGTCATCCCGCTCCGCGATGTGAGGACCTGGGTGCGTCAGCTTGGTGCTGACGCTTGCCCTAGCCAGCAGAAGCAAGCACTCCTCACTCAGGATGGGCTGTGCGTGGAGCGTCGAGAACATTGCAGCGATCGCTGCAGCTGGCGCCATCCCTCCGCTGGTGAAGATGCTGGGGCCCAGTTCGGTAGCGGATGTGCAGGTGATGGCAGCAGGCGTGCTTGGCTGCCTCGCAGACCACCCTCCAAATGCGGACGCATTCACTGCAGCGGTCCCTCCGCTGGTGCGACTTCTGGTGTCTGGCACCCCAGTGCATGTACAGCAGAATGCAGCAGTAGCACTGATGTCTATCATCAAGAATGATGAGATGTCGGCCGCCACTGCTGCTGCTGGCGCCATCCCGCTGCTGGTGGCACTGCTGGCGCGTGGCGCTTCACCCCTTGTTCAGGCACCTGCGGCATTCGTACTCAAGAGCCTTGCGCTGATCAACCAGGGCGCCGTTGCCGCAGCCGGGGCCATCCCTCCACTGGTACGGCTGTTGGAGACCCGCTCTGCGGAACTGGTGACGAAGGCTGCAGTGGGAGCACTGAGCTTTCTCGCGTCAGACGCTGACAACCAGGTTCAGATGTACTCCGCCGGTGCAGTCCCGTTGCTGGTGCGGCTGCTGAGGCCCGGCTCTCCAGCGCAAGTTCAGGAGAGTGCCACAATGGCGCTGGCCCTCCACGCTCTGAATGCTGGGATCGCCGTCAGGGCTCTGCTGCTGGTGCCATCCCTCCGCTGGTGCAGCTGCTGGGGTCTGGCTGCCCACCACAAACGCGCGCAAATGCGGCGTGTGGGCTGGCTGGCCTTGCGGAAGACGCGGGCATCGCCGTCACCATCGCCTCTGCTGGCGCCATCCCTCCACTGATGCTGTCACTGGGGCCTCGCTCTCCAGCGAAGGTGCAACTCCAGGCAGCAGGAGCTGTTAAGGCCCTTTCCAAGAACACTGAGATTGCCGCCACCTTTGCTGCCGCTGGCGCCATCACTCTGCTGGCGTACCTCGCCGTGTCTGGTTCTCAGCCTGTGATGCAGCAGGCGGCAGAGGACGCACTGAGCGCACTTGGGCACGACAGCGTCGACAGGGCTGCTGCCATTGCCGCTGCTCACGCCAGGGAGCCCAGCAGGCTGCTGAGCAGGCTGCAGTAGATGAACGATCAAGGGGTCTGGCTGGCATGGGGGAGGAGGGTGGGAGGGAGGGAGGGAGGGACAGAGGGAGGGGGCGCACAGCTGGCGCGCCAAACGGACGGCGCCACCACATACATACGCTGCCGTTGCAGAGGCAACGCGAATGAGAAGAGTGCTTTCCTATTACATGATTGTATGTGTGTGTGAGCACGCACGCAGCCTGTCATACGCAGGGGGGGGCGGGCAGAAACCTGCAACAGTAGAAGTCACCGCAAAGCCCGCGCAGGCGAGTGCCGCGGTGCAGGTCATTGTGCAAACATAGCGTAGCTTACTACTTCATCTGGCTCTTTCTTATTCGTGAGTTATGTGCATGCCAGCGGTAGTTTCGGCTGCAATCAGGAGCAGTACGGTATCGCAGTACGGTGGGCTGGCGGGTCGCTGGTCACGCAGCAGATTGGGGCGGGTGGTGATGGTGCGGATGATGGTGGGCTGCGCGTGCGAGCTGAACTTACAACCCTTTGACTCTGTAACAATGTGCGTGATGACAGCATCTTGCTGCTGTGGATGCCCCAGGAACTTTCACCTCACCCTCAGGGCCTGAGACACGCACTGGCATGCGTGCGCGCTCGTACTGAAGCGAATGCTTCCTGGATAGATTCTCATTGATATTTTTTTATGCCGGAGGCCAGCCGGAGGCACCGAATGCAGGAAAGTGTGGAAATCGTCGGTTTCACACTTTTCGGCCACTGACACTGACCGCCGCCATACCGCCCAGGGTATACTGCCGCCCCGAGGAAGCACTGGCTTTGGTGGCGCGAGTTGTGTATAGTGGGGTTGATGGCGCGGAGAAACGGTCGCTGTAAGACTTTGATTTGACTCTGTTCGAACAGAGCAGGATTCAGGTGCGCGCGACAACCTCTCCCTGTTGGATGTTGGGTTATGCGCGCCGCTTGCAAGTCACCGACCTGCCCTTGCGACGCATGTATACACAGGTGTGCGCGCGCTCGTACGCGCTCATGGCCACGGCCATGGCCCACAGGTACAGGTGCCTGGTGGCTTTTGTGGCAGGGCAGGTGGCGACGAGGCCGGTAGCGGGTAACACCAGTTTACAGTTGACAGTACGCAACCTCGGGGCGTGGGACCCATGCAAGCCTAAAGGATGGGCAACAATCCAACGGCAGGACACAAACTGCTTGGTTACTTATCCAGCCAACGGCCACTTCGAGCGGTTTTGCCTCCTACCCGCTCACTGAGCTGCCGTGAGGGTATGTTCCTTCAGCTCCTCACATGAGCTCCTCGCATGAGCTCGCAAAGGCATCAGCCCAGGAAACTTTGAGCCGGAATGGTGTTGCGATCGATAGCCAGCACAGACCCAGCCACCTGCAGACCAGCTAGCCAGGCCCACCTGAACCAGCCTAGACGTATCCTTGGCTTTCTTCATATGCATGCGCCCCTTGGTGGCCTTGCGTGCCTCAAGCCCCTTCCACGCAATGTCGCCAGCAGCGGCGCACCCGCCACTCGTACTGTGCAGTATACATGCGGCGCTGCCGACCGCACAACCTGCGCCGATGTCGCCCGTGGCGCTAGTGGATCGCAGAGCGGCAATCTGCTGCTGATTTGTGTAAAGCGAGTAGATCTCCATTACATGATCTTACGTGGTACATCACGATCACGGTGATCCTGAGCATGGATCAAGCGAGCACGTGGAAACAGCCAAACACAGGGTGGGCCGGCATCCGGATGCGAGTGCTCATCCGACGCGCGTGTGAGCCCAACATCTCGAACTGTAAAAGGCCGCGCGTCAGCTTAATGGCTCCACAGCGCCCCGGCCGTGGCCGTGTGCGTCCTCAGAAGTTCTGGGGGCGCCAGTTTAGGCCGAGTGGCACGCACGGCGCTGGTTTTACGGGTCACACGTACGCGCCCGGACGACCCCGAGGCGTGAGTTCAGGGCTAAACTAGACTACCCATTCAGGGGAGCTCTATCACGGCGCTGCCCCGAGTGGGTCTGCGCGTGGCGGTCGCGACCCGCGCGTGAACGGGATCCTCTTGTACAGCCACTGCATGATCGTCCCGAACGCGTCGTCCTCGAATTGGTGGACAGGCGCCTTGGCGTCCTTCCCCCCCTGCTCGCGGTGCTTGTCGACGATGATAGCGCGCACGGGCTTGGTCCGGGTGTAGGCAAATCGGTGGGCCACGCGC
>VFSX01000303.1:127500-140000 GCA_016618255.1 Chlamydomonas sp. UWO 241 | reverse complement strand
TGTGCATGCATGTGTTGAGGAGGTGCGATCTGGAACAGTGTGCTGCCCACTTCAACGCTGGGATCACCAGGACCTGTGGGGGGGGATGCATGCGTGTGTGTGTGTGTGTGTGTGTGCGCATGGGTGCATGAATGGGTTGAGGAGGTGTGAGCTGGAGTAGTGGGCTGGCCTCTTGAACGCTGGGATGACCAGGTCCTGTGTGTGTGTGTGTGTGTACGGGGGGGAGGGTGTGTGTGTGCGTGTGCATGTGCGTGTGTGTGTGTGTGTGTGCATGCATGGGTTGATGAGGTGTGAGCTGGGGTAGTGGGCTGGCCTCTTGAACGCTGGGATGACCAGGTCCCGTGTGGGAGGGATGTGTGCGTGTGTGTGTGTGTGTGTGTGTGAGTGTGTGTGTGCGCGTGCCATCAAATGCGTGTGTGCGTGTGCCATCCAAGGCGCCTGACGGCCTTTAGATCGACCACACCACATTCACTGTGCTTGGCGTGTCGCACGCGTACCCTTGATGGACCAGGACCTCCCACCACACCTCCACATACACACACACACACAAGCCAAACACAATGACATTGAAAATGTGTCTGACGGCCTTTAAATCGACCAAAAAACTCACTTTTCCTGGCGTGTCGCACGCGTGCCCATGATGGACCTTCCACCACACCTCCACATACACACACACACACACAAGCCAAACACGATGACATTGAAAATGTGTCCGACGGCCATTAAATCGACCAAACACCCCTCACTTTTCTTGGCGTGTAGCACGCGTGCCCTTACGGACCTCCCACCACACCTCCGCACACACCCAAGCCTAGTACGACATGCAAGGCGTCCAACGGACTGTACAATCGACCACATTCCACTCACTTTGCTTGGCGTGTAGCACGCGTGCCCTTTATGTACCTCCCTCCAGACCCCCGCACACACCTCCATACACACATCCCCACCACCACACACCCAAACCTAGTACGCCATGCAAGGCGCCCGACGGCCATTACATGGGCCACACCCTACTCACTTTGCTTGGCGTGTAGCACGCGTTCCCTGTAGGGACCTCCCTCCAGACCTCCACACACACCCCAGCCTAGTACAACATTCAAGGCGCCCGACGGTCATTAAATCGACCACACCCCATTCAATTTGATTGGCGCGTAGCACGCGTTCCCTGTATGGACCTCCCTCCAGACCTTCACACACACCTCCATACACACATCCCCACCACCACACACACCCAAGCCTAGTACGTCATGCAAGGCGCCCGACGGCCATTAGATCGACCACGCGCCACCCACTTTGCTTGGCGTGTAGCAGGCGTGCCCTTTATGGACCTCCCTCCAATCGACCGGCTGGTACTCTGGGTGGATCAGCGGCTGCGGTGTTGGGTGTGGAGACGGTGTGGAAGTGTGGAGTGTGGCCACGGTGTGGAGTGTGGAGTTTCGGCGGGGTGCGGACCTCCCTCCAATTGAGCGGCTGGTACGCAGGGTGGATCAGCGGCTGCGGTGTGGGGTGTGGAGATTGTGTGGGAGTGTGGAGTGTGGGAGTGTGGGCGGGGTGTGAACCTCCCTTCAATCGACCGGCTGGCACTCGGGGTTCCAATTGACCGGCTGGTACGCAGGGTGGATCAGCGGCCGGGGTGTGGGGTGTGGAGGCGGTGTGGAAGTGCGGAGTGTGAAGTGTGAAGTGTGTGGGGGTGTGCGGTGTAGGCGGGGTGTGGAACTCACAATCGACCGGCTGGTACTCTGGCTGGATGGCCTGCCGCCTGGCTCATAGAAAACTGTGTGGACGGCGTGCCGCAGCTCAAACCCTGTACCCCGCAGAGTGGGGGGTCCCAACAACAAACACCCAGCCATCTCATCAAGGTGCTCGGGCCATGCGCGCCGAGCACGGTCTTATACACCTTTCAGATGTGTCCCTGACTACAACGTCCACCATCCATCACCCCCCACCATTACCAGTGATTTCCTTTTCGGCTCCCCACAGCCATTTGGCTGTATTCTGGCTGTACTTTGACCTTGAACACAGCTCAACCCATTCAGTGGATTGCATGTCTGCTGAGCCTGCCTGACAGAGCTTGTCAAGAGCTTCCAAATTACCTATATCTGAGGGCACACGGTCAACGGGAGGTCAACAGTCAACGCGGCCAAAGCGAAATCTGGCTGGGGAATAATTAATTAAAACTTCCGAATAGAATAACACTGACCATAACCCTTATAGTCCCTCCAAAGGGCGACAGTTACCGACTTTGCGGGGGATCTCACCCCTCATTTAACTCCTTATAAGTAAGTAAGTAAGTATAAGTAGGTAAGTACAAGTAAGTATAAGCAAGTAAGTACAGTTACATGGCATTCCAGCTAAGACAACACTAGTCCTAGTGCCACCGCCCTGTGAAGGACGATAGCCACCAGCCGGTTACCTGCCGTCTAGACTACCGCTCCCGCCGGCTAGTTTAGACCCAAATGAGTCCCTGAGGGACATGTCTGGCAAGGAGCGTATAGGAAAGGACTGTCCTCCTCCTGGCCTTTGAGGCCAACCACGCCGGCTGTGCCGACTGGCGGCGCTGAAGCAGAAAAGTCCCCGCCTGGCATGGTGCATGGTTGTCCAACTCCATGCATGGGGCTCTGCCTGTGCCCCATGCGTCATGCATGGCCAGGTCCCACCCTCCAGGGGGGCCTGGGCAAACAGAGTCGTCATGGCAGGCTGCCTGAAGACCAATGCCGACGCCAGTCACCGGCAGACGAGTGCCCCGAGGGTGAGCGCGGTGACAAACGCTGCGATGGTGAAGCGGATAAACTCTGTTGTTGCCTCGGCGGTCACCACCGCTGAAGCCCTGATGGTAGCTCGCCCCCACGAGCAGCCATCTTGACCGATGTCCAGCATGCATTGACGGGCGCCAGCTCCTCCGCTCGTCGATCTCGTCGAGATCGGTGCCGCATGGCGTCCTGCATGGGAGGAGGATAAGGGCCGTCTCCCAGCACGGGTCGCGGCAGCGCCGCGGCTGCTCGCCAAGCCATGACAGAGCCGGGCAAGCCGCTCCTGTAGTTTCCACCGAGGGACAGTCTAGCAGGAGCCAGGCCAGTCGTATTTTATCCCGCTCGTCAGCGGCACGGAGATCCTAGTCACCAGCAGCGCCGCATTGCAGGGTCCAGGGCTCGGCGACGAGAACGCGCCTCCGTTAATCGAGCCCCATGCAAGTAAGTAAGTAAGTAAGTAAGTTTAAGTAAGTAAGTAAGTAAGCAAGTATAAGTAAGTTAGTTAGTTAGTTAGTAAGTATAAGTAAGTAAGTAAGTAAGTATACATAAGTGAGTTTACTCACTTACGTATACGTGTACTTACAAGTACAAGTAAGTAAGTGAGTAAGTAAGTAAGTAAGTAAGTATAAGTAAGTAAGTTATCACCCTCAACCCTGAGCGGCCGTAAAACCCCAATACAACCCTCACCCGCGAGTAGTTGTCCCAGTCGAACGCCGACCCGCACTGGTGGTCGATGTCCATGCGCCCCCAGTGCGTGAGCATGATGGACGTGTCCACGATCTCAGTGGGCCACCAGCACGCACCCTGGTTGTGTGTGTGTGTGTGTGTGTGTGTGTGTGTGTGTGTGTGCGTGTGTGTGCGTGCGTGCATGTGTGTGTGTGTGTGTGTGTGTGGCCGATGTCCATGCGCCCCCAGTGCGTGAGCATGATTGGCGTGTCCACGATCTCAGTGGGCCACCAGCACGCGCCCTGTGTGTGTGTGCGTGTGTATGTGCGTGCGAGTGTGTGCGTGTGTGCGTGTGCGTGCGTGTGTGTGCGTGCGTGTGCATGTGTGCGTGTGTGCATCTACGAGTGTGTGTGTGTGTGTGTGTGCGTGTGCGCGTGTGTGTGTGTGTGTGTGTGTGTGTGTGTGTGTGGGCTCCTGTGTGGACTCCTGTGGGCGCTGCGCCCGCGCAGTCATCGCCGCCGCCTACGTCGACCCCCCTTCACCCATGCCGCCGCCGATTCTCGCCGCCTCTCCTCCTCCGTACGCCCCTGTCGTCGGGCTGCCAATTCAGCAGCCAGTCGACGCATGCATTTCCCTCCCCCCGCAGCTCTGCAGCTTCAGACAACGGAGCCCAGGTATCGCAGTGCCATCACTTCGACCGCTATGCGGCCCGAGCCAGCGCTCAACTTGAGCTACCGAGTTCCTCCAGCCGCCATCGTCCCGCCCACCGCCCACCGCCCAGTCGTTCATTCGACCCCACGCCCCACCTCAAGAGACCCACCGCTTATCCCACTGCTGCCCCGTCGACCTCCATATACCCACATGCTCGTCACATGGAGTTGCCCCTCCCCATGCGCCCCATGCGCGCACATGCACCCCATGCACCCCCCCATGCTACCAGCGCCTATGTATGCGTCATGTGGCCGGGCCACAGTGTGGCTCCCTCCTCTCTCCCCTCTCCTCCCTCCCTTCTTCCACCCCTCCATCCCCACTGCACCCCAACCCATCCTGTGCCCCCCGCCCCTCCTAACCCTCCCCCGCCCTCACCCTCTCCCTCCGACTACCCTCCCGCTGCCTCCCTCCCACTGCCCCCACTTGCACAACTACCGCTGTTCGGACACGACTTCGCTCTATGCCGGCGGCGCCATCACCTTCTTCCGGCTCACGCCGGTGACTTTTGCGCCCACTCCGTCACGTTCTACGCCCTCCGCAAACATCCATCTCTTCAACTTCACACGCGGCATCCCCGAGCGCCCCGAGTTCGCTGAGCGAGTCACCACCGAGTGGATCATCTTAGCATGATTTCCACAACTGTGGAAGTCCTTCTGCCGACACCTAGTTTAAACTCAGTCGAGGCGGATTGACGAACACAGCCGTCAATGACCCGCCACTGCCCCTTTCCCCCACTGCTTTACTAATGAGGTTGTTCACCCTCTTGCTGGCGCACGGTTGGTCTCCCGCCTTCAAACGGAATCTCCTCAGTTGATGACTAGAAACAGCCTATCTAGGTCTGCCGAGCAGAGTTCTCTGTAACGATCTCTCTCTCTCTCTGTGTGTGTGTGTGTGTGTGCGTGTGTGTGTGTGTGTGGTGTGCACGCACGTGTGTGTGTGTGTGTGTATGCGTGTGTGTGTATTCACACAGCAGAAAGTGCATACCCTCGTACCTCATCGTGGAGAGACGTCCAGATGTGGTGCGCGCCGTGTATGCACGCACACACACACACACACACACACATGCACACACGCACACACACATACACACACACGCACACATACACACACAAACACACACACACACAGACACACACACACACACGCACACACACACAAACAAACTGCGTACCCTCGTACCTCATCGTGGAGAGACGTCCAGATGTGGTCCGCGCCGTTGGTGCGATTCCAGTAGGGGTACGTGGCCTGTGTGTGTGTGGGGGGGGGGGCATGCGTTTGCTTGTGTGTGTGCTTGTGTGTGTGTGTGCGTGTGTGTGTGTTTGCGTGCGTGTGTTTGTGTGCGTGTGTGTGTGTGTGTGTATGCGCCATGTGGCCGGGCCACAGTGTGGCTCCCTCCTCTCTCCCCTCTCCTCCCTCCCTTCTCCTGTCTTCCACCCCTCCATCCCCGCTGCACCCCACCCCATCTTGTGCCGCCCGTCCCTCCCTAACCCTCCCCCGCCCCTCCCCCTCTCCCTCCGATTACCCTCTTGCTGCCTCCCTCCCACTGCCTCCCACTTGCACGACTACCGCTGTTCGGACACGACTACGCTCGATGCCGGCGGCGCCATCACCTTCTCCCGGCTCACGCCGGCGACTTTTGCGCCCACTCCGTCACGTTTTACGCCCTCCGCAAACATCCATCTCTTCAACTTCACACGCAACATCCCCGAGCGCCCCGAGTTCGCCGAGCGAGTCACCACCGAGTGGATCATCTAGCATGATGTCCACAACTGTGGAAGTCCTTCTGCCGACACCTAGTTTAAACTCAGTCGAGGCGATTGACGAACACAGCCGTCAATGACCCGCCACTGCCCCTTTCCCCCACTGCTTACGAATGAGGTTGTTCACCCTCTTGCTGGCGCACGGTTGGTCTCCCGCCTTCAAACGGAATCTCCTCAATTGATGACTAGAAACAGCCTATCTAGGTCTGCCGTGCAGAGTTCTCTGTAACGATATCTCTCTCTCTCTGTGTGTGTGTGTGTGTGTGTGTATGTGTTTGCGTGCGTGCGTGTGTGTGTGTGTGTGTGTGTTTGTGTGTGTACATGCCCCCCCCACACACACACACAGCAAACAAACCCGCAGCAGACGCTTGATGTCCAGCAACATATTGGTCACGTGCAGCAAGTGGTTGGGACACACGCACACACACGCACGCACACGCACACCCACAAACACACACACACACACACAAGCACATGCACACACACATACACACACACACACACACACACACACACACACACACACACATAAACTAACCTGCAGCAGCCACTTCATATCCAGCAGCATATTGGTCACGTCACGCCCCTCGCTCTATACAGTATATATACTGTATACATACTGTATACATATATACGGTTATATATGCACCGCCGACCCTTAGTCACGTGCAGCATGTGGTTGGGACAAACGCACACGCACGCATGCACACGCACACCCAGACACACGCACGCACACACAATCACACGCACGCACGCACACACACACACACACACACACACACACATAAACCAACCTGCAGCAGTCACTTCATATCCAGCAGCATATTGGTCACGTGCAGCATGCGGTTGGGACACACACACACACACACGCACGCACACGCACACCCAGACACAACGCACGCACACACAATCACATGCACGCACGCACACACACACACACACACACACGCAACATACCTGCAGCAGACGCTTGATGTCCAGCAGCATATTGGTCACGTGCAGCATGCGGATGGTCGTAAGGGGTCCATGCCACCATGGGAAATCCGCCCATGCAAAGACTGGGTGCTGGTAGCACGTCGCAAAAACGGGAACCTGCGTTACGGGGTAAGGGTTGGTTGTGGACTTGAGGTTTCAGCATGTGCATAAACGGGTGTGCGTGTGCGTCAGTGGTGTCATTAAGGAAACCAAGAATGTCCTGCTTGCCCCCGCAGCATAGGAGAGAACATGCCGAATCGCCCCCGCAGCAGGCGTTTTTTTTGCGGAAAAGTGTGAAAGTCGAATTTCACACTTTCCGGAGCGAAATTCCCGCGATTCGCCCCCGCAGTTTCCCCTCAAATTCCCCGGTTTGCCCCCCGCAGCGGCGGCTGCGGGGGTGCTAATGACACCACTGGTGTGCGTGTGGTGGTGGTAGTAGGGGCGTGGGTGCGCGTGTGTGCGCGTGTGCGCACGTGGTGCACACAGTTTGGAGGGAAGGGGGTCTTCTGTGTGCGCATGCGCTGTGGGTGCGTGTGTGTGTTGGCTTGTGTGTTGGTACTTGCTTATTGTTGTTGTGTAGTGCCTCCCCCCCTCCCCCCCTCCCAGATTCCTTCTCAGCTCCTCACGCGTTGTGAGCGCGTGTTTGTTTGTGCGGGGCTGCAAGTGCCCCCCCCCCCCCCCCCCCGCCCCCAAAGGCACGACAAAAAACGGCCAACGCTCACGCGCTGTGAGCGCTGTGTGGTTGTGTGTGGTTGCAAGGCCCCCCCCCTCCCTCCCGCCGCCAAAGGCACGACAAAAAACGGCCAACGCTCACGCGCTGTGAGCGTGTGTGTGGTTGTGTGTGGTTGCAAGTGCCCCCCCCCTCCCCTCCCGCCCCCAAAGGCACGACAAAAAACGGCCAACGCTCACGCGCTGTGAGCGCGTGTGTGGTTGTGTGTGGTTGCAAGTGCCCCCCCCCTCCCCTCCCGCCGCCAAAGGCACGACAAAAAACGGCCAACGCTCACGCGCTGTGAGCGCGTGTGTGGTTGTGTGTGGTTGCAAGTGCCCCCCCCCTCCCCTCCCGCCGCCAAAGGCACGACAAAAAAACGGCCAACGCTCACGCGCTGTGAGCGCGTGTGTGGTTGTGTGTGGTTGCAAGTGCCCCCCCCCCCTCCCCTCCCGCCCCCAAAGGCACGACAAAAAACGGCCAACACTCACGCATTGTGAGCGCGTGTGTGGTTGTGCGGGGTTGCAAGTGCCCCTACCCTCTCCCTCCCCCTTCCCCCAAATGTAAGACAAAAAAACGGCCAACGCTCACGCGCTGTGAGCGCGTGTGTGGTTGTGTGTGGTTGCAAGTGCCTCCACACACCCTTCCCTCCCGCCCCCAAAGGCAAGACTAAAAACGGCAAACACTCACGCGCTGTGCGCGCGCGTGTGGTCGTGTGTGGTTGCAAGTGCCCCCCCCCTCCCCGTCCCCCTCCCCAAGTGCAAGACAAAAATGGCAAACGCTCACGCGTTGTGAGTGCGTGAGTGGTTGTGTGTGGTTGCAAGTGCCCCCCACCCACCCTCACTTCCCGAAAGAAACCAATTAACCCTTGCAGGCAGTTACAGTTACATCGGCTTTCCAGCAAAGACTACCTCTAGTCCTAGTACCACCGCCTAGAAGCAAGTCCAGTTCTGGCCCTAACAATTACATGTGAGGGGCGGTAGCCACCAGCCGGCTGCCTGCCAACGTGTAGTCCTTGCAGGCACTCATCCTAAACCCTAAAACCCACAACCCTAAACCCAAAGAACATAATGCCTAAACCCCAACCCCCCTAACCCCTTGCTTTAAATCACTCACGTAGAAGTAGTCTGCCTCTTCAGGGTCGAACGTCCTGCATTTTGATGGCCGAGGCACAGTCACAGGTTAGCGTGTGTTAGCAAGGCTTGTGTTGCGGTGCTAGTGTGGCCCACACCCTCCCCACACAAGTGTGGCCCACACCCTTTCCAACCTCACCCATCACAACAACCTGTGTTTGGTCTGCAGCATCAGCTCGTGCACTGCCACAAATCCACACAAGTGTGGCCCCACCCTCACTCACCCACACCCACGCCTTCACACATCCCGATGCTGCTCGGTCTGCAGCATGAGCCCGTGCACTGCATCAAGTCCACACAAGTGTGGCCCATCCCTTCACACAAACCCATCTGTGCTCGGTTCGCAGCATGAGCCTGCGCACTGCCACAAGTCCACACAAATGTGGCCCCACCCTCGCAACCCACACCTTCACAAAACCCGATGCTCGGTCTGCACATCAGCTCGTGCACTGCCACAAGTCCGCACAAGTGTGGCCCCACCCTCACTCACCCACACCCACACCTTCACACATCCCAATGCTGCTCGGTCTGCAGCATGAGCCCGTGCACTGCATCAAGTCCACACAAGTGTGGCCCATCCCTTCACACAAACCCATCTGTGCTCGGTTCGCAGCATGAGCCTGCGCACTGCCACGAGTCCACACAAATGTGGCCCCACCCTCGCAACCCACACCTTCACAAATCCCGATGCTCGGTCTGCACATCAGCTCGTGCACTGCCACAAGTCCGCACAAGTGTGGCCCCACCCTCACTCACCCACACCCACACCTTCACACATGCCGATGCTGCTCGTTCTGCAGCATCAGCTCGTGCACTGCCACAAGTCCACACAAGTGTGGCCCCCACACCCATAAACGCCAAACTGCCACCACCCCGCACATCTGCTGCAGCATCAGCTCCTGCACTGCCGCTTGTCCACACAAGTGTGTCTCCACACACACACATGCACACACACACACACACACACACCCACACACACACACATGCACGCACGTGTGCTCGGTCCACAGCATGAGCCTGCGCACTGCCACAAGTCCACATAAGTGTGGCCCCACCCTTCACACAAATTCACACCCCCACACCTGTGCTCGGTCTGCAGCATCAGCTCGTGTATATAGTTCTCAGTGCCATACAGGTTGTGCTTCTGCACGTGTGTGTGTGTGTGTGTGTGTGAGTGTGTGAGTGTGTGTGCCCCTCAGGCCCCCATCGTCCCCCCTGGCCCTGCAAGCCAGGCAGCAAAGGCCGCCCTGGTCGGCGTGTCCGAGGTGGTGAACGCCGCCGCACAGGCCGCCTCCAAGCGCGCCCGTTCCCCACCTGGCAAGCTCGTTTGCTTCGAGCAGCCTGCCGCCGCCGGGCCCTCTGCTGCCCCCGCCCCCAAGCCTTCCGCCAACTCCTCCCCCGCGCCTCCCGCCGCCCCTGCCCCCAAGCCTTCCGCCAACCCCTCTCCCGCGCCCTCCGCTGCCTCCCCCAAGCCTACCGCCAACTCCCCCCCCGCGCCCTCCGCCGCCCCCCCTCCCAAGCCTTCCGCCAACCCCTCCCCCGCGCCCTCCGCCACCCCCCCTCCCAAGCCTTCCGCCAACCCCTCCCCTGCGCCCCGCGCCACCTCCCCTCCCAAGCCTTCCGCCAACCCCTCCCCCCCCACGCCCTCCGCCGCCCCCGCCAACGCCAACGCCACCCCCGCCATCGTCACCTCCGGCCCCAAGACGTCCCTCACCCCCCCTGTGACTTCCGCCGCCCCCCTCGCCACCACTCCCGCCGTAAGGCCCGCCAAATTTTCCGAACGTGGCCAGTCGACCTCGCCCGCGCGCCCGGACGCGCGCCCCTCCACCACTTCCACCGCCCCCGCCGCGAAGCCTGCCAAGCCTGCAGCGCGCGGCCGGTCGGCCTCCTCTCTCCGCGCCCTCAACGCCGCTGCCAACGCCGTTGCCGCAGTCGCATCTGCCGCAGCCGCCGCCCTCCTCCCCACCTCCCTCACCCCCTCTGCCCCGGCATCCCCCACCTCCACCACTCCCGCCCCCTCCGCCGCCCTGGCCGCCCCCACCCCCGCCACTGCAGGCTCACCCTCCTTCCAGGGGTGGGACCACGCAGCCGGCACCGCCGACTCGCCCACCACCCCCCAGAACGCCCTCACCACCACCAACGCGCACACACCCTCCGAGCTCTCCAACCCCGACACAGGGTTCGCAGACTACGGCGGCCCCTCCACGCACGAGTCCCCGGCCTTTGTCACCCACAAGGGCAAGGGCTCGATGATCGAGGCCATCAAGATCTGCGAGGCATCTGCAGGCATTGGTCAGCGCATCACCCGCTCCATCACCCGCTCCATGTCCCTTGAGCAGCTCTCCCCCTCCGGCCCCGGGGTGGGACAGGAGTAAGCGGGCCCCACCCAACCGACGGGCAGGACGACTAGCCAACGTCCCTGCACCTTCCGTCCCCCCGGCTACCAATCGCCCCCACCTCCTTCACCCACGCCACGAGCTCATCGCGGCCACCTACAACTGCTGCACTCTCTGGGATGCAGCAGATGGCTCACGCTTCAACCCCATGGCACACCCCCTTGCTCTCGCCAAACACCTCGCACACCTCCGCATAGACATATGCGGCCTCCAAGAGGTGCGGCACCCCGGCTCCGGTAGCCAGCCGCTCGAAGAGAATGGCTACCACTTCATCTGGTCCGGTGGGACCAAACACACCCACGGCGTCGGCGCCCTCCTCTGCCCTGCCACCGCCAAGCTCCTCCTCAAAGAGGGCGGCTACGCCGCACTCAGCGACCGCATCCTCGTCCTACGCTTCCGCCCGCCGGCGCCCCTCCCGTCACCGCAGTCATCGCTTACGCCCCCACAGACGCCGCGGATGACGCAGTCGCCAAGGACGCGTTCTACGAACAACTCCACCGCGACGTGCTCTCCCAAACCCCCTCAAACCACTTCCTTTTGGTCCTAGGCGACTTCAACGCCAAGATCACAGCGGCATCCCCCGACGCCCACCCGTCGGTGGGTCCGTACGCCTGCCCCCCCTCCACCGCCCCTCCTCCTTCTTCCCTCCCTACTCCCCCCTTGCCGGGTTCCACCACAAACCTGGCATCAGCGACAACGGCCACCGGCTTCTCGACCTGTGTGCCGCCCACAATCTTGCCGTCACCTACACCTTCTTCCCCCATCCCCCTTCGAGCGTATTTTCCTGGTACAGCAACACCCAAAAGGATTGCAACATCCCAGACTACATCCTCGTCCGCCGCCCTCACCTTGGCTCCGTGCAAGACGTGCGAGCTCGATGCCCCAAGACCCGGGGACTTGACACCATCGCCCGCTCTGACCACGCCCTTGTCACCGCGCGCATCCTCTTCCGCTTCTCCAGAGCCTGGAACATCACCCACTCCCGCCGTCCTCCTCCGCCCTCCCGCTATTTCACCGACCTGCTCCGAGACCCTGACACGCGGCTCCACTTCGCGGCAGCAGTCGAGGAGGCCCTCGCCACCCTCCCCCCTTCCCCGACCCCCCCCACCCTGGACCAGATGACGAGCCACCTCACCGCGGCCATCCACTCAGCGGCCAGATCCACCCTTGGCCCCCGCCCACGCGAGGTCCCCATCCACTTCTACCTCCCCCCCGAGACTCTCAAACTCGCCCACGACCTTCAGTCCATGCGTTCCGACAGTGCACTGACTGGCAACCGTGACGCCCCCAAGGAGGCGCGCATGACTGCCCAGCTCAAGTCCGCCATCGCACGCGCCACCAACAAGCATTGGGACGGTGTCGCTCAACGCGTGCAACACGATTTTGACGACAACAACCCCCAC
>VFSX01000303.1:60000-120000 GCA_016618255.1 Chlamydomonas sp. UWO 241 | reverse complement strand
TTGACGTCCCAAATCGCGATTTCTGACGATTTATATTAGTTTCTTAGCTTCGCGGGGGGGGGAAAACGATAATTACACGCCAAGGCTAACCGCCCGGACAGTATTCTGTTTGTGTAATTCTGTTCTTTTTCACTCCCCACACTTCAGACACCATTCACAACCACGCGTGCTCAGGCTCGTCAGCGATGCAGTAGCCCTTTATTTAAATCTGGGGCGCCGGCTGAGCCCCATGCAAACGAGAGCTGGACAGCCATGCACTGCCAGGCGGGGACCGTTCCAGTCAGCGCCAGTCGGCTCTGCCGGCTTGACTGGCCACAAGGCCACTACTGTGACCCTGAGGAAGGTCCTCTCCTATATGCTCCTTGCCAGACATGTCTCTCAGAGACCGCTGTTTGGGGTAGTCTAGCCGGCGGCAGCGGTAGTCTATCGGCCGGGAGCCAGCGGTACTCTAGTACTTAAGTGTGCTGGAGTATCGGCGGGTGTCTCTAGTAGAAGAGTAGCCTGCTTGGCTGGAAACCCCGTGTTACTGTTACTTTTACTGTTACTGCTATATATAAAAAAAAAGTTTCTTCGTTTTCTCTTCCCACACTTGAGACACCATCCACACCCACGCATGCTCCAGCTCGTCAGCGATGCAGTAGCCCTTCATTTCCATCACATTTGTTTTGTTTATTTGTTTGTTTGTTTCATTCGTTTCTTCGTTTTCTCTCCCCACACTTGAGACACCATCCACACCCACGCATGCTCCGGCTCGTCAGCGACGCAGTAGCCCTTTGGTCCATACAGCTTGTCGTAGGGCGTGTTGCCCCAGTCCAGCTTGTCACCTTCAGGGTTGGTCTTTGGAAAGCAGTGGTCTCCGAGCATGCGGCCCTGTGTGTGTGTGTTTGTGCGTGTGTGTTCGCCATCCTCACGCATGGCCATTTCGCGGTGTGTGTGTGTGTGTGTGTGTGTGTGTGTGTGTGTGTTCCGGGTGTGTTTATGGAAAGCAGTGGTCTCCGATGTTGGGATTGTGGTAGGGTGGGTGTCGGTGTTTCCGGTAGCCAACCCGCAACCCGACAAAGTGCACTTTGGGGTTTGAGATTGGCCGACTCGGGCTGGCGCGTCGGCCAATGAGATTGAGCGAATTCCGACCCGAAAAAGTGTGGAAATTTGCATTTTCACACTGCTTCCGCCAACATTCGCCTCCGTCGGGTTGATATTGGCGAAATGAGCGTGAGGCCCGGGTTGAGCCATCATTTTTTCAAGATCCTCAACGGAACCTCAGGTGGTTTTACCTGCTTGATGGGCGGTGTGCCAGGGGCTGACCCGACCGGAGCTGAGATGTGCCCGTACTTGTCGCCATCACAGTAGCATGCTGCGATGGTGTCGTCACACACACCGGGGCACCTGTGTGGGTGAGTTCGAGAGTGACAGAGAGTGAGACAGAGTGAGGAAGTGACAGTGAGAGAGTGAGGAAGCGAGAGTGAGAGAGTGTGAAAGTGAGAGAGAGGGAGAAAGTGAGTGCGCAAGGGCGAGTGAGAGAGAGTGCGCGAGATAGCGTTAGAGAGAGTGAGAGAGAGAGAGAGAGAGAGTGCGCGAAAGAGAAAGAGAGAGTGGGTACGGGTGTGCGATCCTGTACTTGGCAAATCGCAGGAGCATGCTGCGATGGGCTTACGCAGACATCCGGGCACCTGTGTGGTTGAGTGAGAGGGAGTGAGAGTGAATGCGAGTGACGGAGAGAGAGGGCGCTAGAGATAGCGCTAGAGAGTGAAAGAGAGAGTGAGAGAGAGAGAGAGAGAGAGAGAGAGAGTGCACGCAAGAGAGAGAGAGTGGGCACGGGTGTGTGTGCCCGTACTTGTCCCCGTCACAGTAGCACGCAGCGATGGTGTGGTCGCAGACACCGGGGCAGCTATGTGGGTGAGTGAGAAATATGAGAGAGAAAGTGAGAGAGAGTGTGTAAGCAGTGGGTAAGAGATGAAAAAGTTAGTGGGCAGACCTGTGTGTGTGTGTGCCAGTACTTTTTGCCATCGCAGTAGCTTGCTGCCATGATGTCATCACACACCGGGGCACCTGTGTGGGTGAGTGAGAGAGTGAGAGAGAAGAGTGAGACAGAGGGAGAGAGTGGGAGAGAGAGGGAGAGAGAGAGAGGGAGAGGGTGAGAGAGGGTGAGAGTGAAAGAGAGGAAGATAGCTAGCAGCGTCTTTTGGGGGGGTCCAGTCACACTGGCAGTGGAACCCCTTGCACTTTGGAGAGAAAGAGTGCGTGAGAAATTGAGAAAAGGAGCGCACGAGAGAGTGAGATAATGAGAGAGTGGGCACGGAGGGGGGGGGGGGCGGCAATCCAGGTCGCCACACTCCCCACTCTCCCCACACTTCCACAATCATCCCCACCTGCTCGCCGTCCACCCCGGCACCGTCCAATCCAGGTCCCGCCCATTCACACGAATGTGGGACGCAGGCTGACCCCCACCCACAACCACAACCCCACACACACAATCCCATCCCCCCCCCCCGCATCCCCACACTCCCCACACCTCCCCACACTTCCACACCTGCTCATCCATCCACCCCGGCGCCGTCCAACCCAAATCCCGCCCACCCCACACCCCACACCCCACACCCCACACAGCCCCAAATCCCACACTCCCACACCTCCCCACACGTATCCCCACCTGCTTGCCATCCACCCCGGCGCCGTCCAACCCAATTCCCGCCCATTCATGCCATCGTGGGATGCAGGCTGCCTCCCCCCGCCCCACTTCCCCACCCCACACCCCACACAGCCCCAAATCCCACACCTCCCCACACCTCCCCACACTTCCACACCTCCTTCCCACACCTCCTCCCTGCACCTCCTCCCCACCTCCCGCCCATTCATGCCAATGTGGGACGCAGGCTAACCAACACCCCACCCCCCACCCCCACACACCCCACACCCCACACAGTCCCAACATGCCCACACTCCTCATACCTCCCCACACTTCCGCACCTGCTCGCCATCCACCCATGCGCCGTTCAATCCAAATCCCGCCCATTCATGCCAATGTGGGACGCAGGCTGACCCCCCCCACACACACACACCCCACACCCCACACAGCCCCAAATCCCACCCCCCACACATCCCCACACTTCCGCACCTGCTCGCCATCCGACCCGGCGCAGCCCAATCCGAATCCCGTCGATTCATGTCAATGTGGGACACACACCCACCACCCCACCACCCCACTCCACACCCCACACCCCACACAGCCCCAAATCCCACACTCCCCACACCTCCCCACACTTATCCCCACCTGCTCGCCATCCACCCAGGCGCCGTCCAACCCAAATCCCGCCCATCATGTCGATGTGAGGACGCAGGCTGACCACAACCAGCACCCCCCACACCCCACACTCCACACAGCCCCATATCCCACACTCCCCACACCTCCCCACACCTCCCCTTCACCTGCTCGCCATCCACCCCGGCGCCGTCCAATCCAAACCTCGCCCATTCATACCAATGTGGGACTCAGGCTGACCCCCCCCCCCCACCACCCCCACTCCCCACACAGCCCCAAATCCCACTCCCCACACATCCCCACACTTTTCCCCACCTGCTCGCCATCCACCCAGGCGCCTGCCAATCCAGGTCCCGCCCATTCATGTCAATGTGGGACGCAGGCTGCCTCACGCCCCCCCCCCCCAGACACACACCCCTCACCCCACACAGTCCCAAATCCCACACTCCCCCCACATCTCCACACTGATCCCAAACTGCTCGTCATCCACCCTGGCGCCGTCCAACCCAAATCCCACCCATTCATGTCGATGTGGGCCACAACTTCCACTCACCCTCACACCCCACACCCCACACAGCCCCAAATCCCACACTCCCCACACCTCCCCACACGTATCCCCACCGGCTCGCCATCCACCCATGCGCCGTCCAATCCAAATCGTGCCCATTCATGCCAATGTTGGACGCAGGCTGACCACCCCCCCTTCCCCCCACCCCATACCCCCCAACCCACGCAGCCCCAAATCCCACACTCCCCACACCTGCACACGTATCCGCACCTGCTCGCCATCCACCCAGGTGCTGTCCAATCCAGGTCCCGCCCATTCATGTCGATGTGGGACGCGGGCTGCGCGCCCGTTTCACGGTAGCGGTTGGTGCAGGGGCGCAGCACCAACTTAGAGCACTCATCACCCATCCAGCCTGCACACGCAAAACGAGATGGGGAGGATGGCAGTTGGTCAGGGGTGAAAGGGATGTGGGGCGGCGGTAGCGGTAATTGCAGCGGTAACGGTAGTTGAAGTTGCGGTTGAGTGGTAGCGATTGATGCAGAGGGCGCAGCACCAACTTAGAGCAGTCGTAACCCATCCAGCCTGCAAGTTGGTCAGGGGTGAAAGGGATGTAAGGTGGCCACCCCATCGCCAGCGACAGCGGTTATTTCAGCGGAAGCGGCAGCTGTAGACGGAGTGGAGTGGCGGCGGTTAGTAGCAGGGGCGCAGAACGCGCTTAGAGCATTCGTCACCCACCCAGCCTACGCAAACAAAACGAGATGGAAAGGATGGAAGTTGGTCAGGGTGAAGGATGTGGCGATAGCGGTTACTGCAGCGTACACGGCAGCTGTGGACGGAGTTGCGGTGGGAAGGTGCAGGGGCGCAAAATGAGCTTGGAACAGTCGCCACCCATCCAGCCTATGCATGCAGGGGATACGATGTCAGGCTGGTTGTAAGTTGCTGTGGGTGTGTGGTCTTGGCGGCCCTAGCAGTAGATGGGCGGTGGCAATTGGCGCAGAGGGCGCAGCACGAGCTTGGAACATTCGTCACCCATCCAGCCTGCAAACGTAGGGGATAAAAGACGTGAAGATGGTCGTAATTTGGTTGTGGCATGTGGTCTTGACCGCCGTCGCTAGTGGGGCGGTAGCAATTTGTGCAGGGGCTCAAAACGGGCTTGGAGCAGTCGCCACCCATCCAACCTACGCAGGGAATGCGATGTGAAGTTGGCTACGGGTTGGTTTGGGTGTTGTGGTCTTGACGGCCGTCGCAAGTGGGGCGGTAGCGGTTGGTGCAGAGGGCGCAAAACGAGTTTGGAACATTCGTCACCCATCCAGCCTACGCACGCAGGGGATGACGGACGTGAAGTTGGTCGTAATTTGGTTGTGGCACGTGGTCTTGACTGCTAGTGGAGCGGTGGCGGTTGGTGCAAGCAAGGGCGCAGCAAAAGCTTAGAACAGTCGTTGCCCATCCAGCCTGCGCACGCACGGTGCTTTGATACGGTTTTGGCAGTTGCAGTTCCACGCAGACAGACAGACAGACAGACAGACAGACAGACAGACAGACAGACAGACAGACAGACAGACAGACAGACAGACAGACAGACAGACAGACAGACAGACAGACAGACAGACAGACAGACAGACAGACAGACAGACAGACAACAGACAGACAGACAGACAGACAGACAGACAGACAGACAGACAGACAGACAGACAGACAGACAGACAGACAGACAGACAGACAGACAGACAGACAGACAGACAGACAGACAGACAGACAGACAGACAGACAGACAGACAGACAGACAGACAGACAGACAGACAGACAGACAGACAGACAGACAGACAGACAGACAGACACAGACAGACAGACAGACAGACAGACAGACAGACAGACAGACAGACAGACAGACAGACAGACAGACAGACAGACAGACAGACAGACAGACAGACAGACAGACAGACAGACAGACAGAGACAGACAGAGACAGACAGACAGACAGACAGACAGACAGACAGACAGACAGACAGACAGACAGACAGACAGACAGACAGACAGACAGACAGACAGACAGACAGACAGACAGACAGACAGACAGACAGACAGACAGACAGACAGACAGACAGACAGACAGACAGACAGACAGACAGACAGACAGACAGACAGAAAGACAGACAGACAGACAGACACACACACATACATACATACGTGCCATGCGATCGGGATGGACGCGCACAGCCTCGTTGACTACCACATTGCCTCACCGGCGCTGGTGTTTAGCGAGGCGGGGACCCCACGGGAGGGGGCAGCGCTCAGGGTGCATGGAATCGACACTCTGCCTGAGGGGACCTATGATCACTGCCCAGTGGTACTGTCCATGGGCGACACGGCCGGCTCGGCGCCGGCGCCACAAACCACCATGCCATGCAGCACACCGACTCGGCTCGAGTGGCCAGAGGGGGGGGGGGCATGAACATGTACGCGCGAGCACTGCTTGGGGTTAGCGCTAGCATTGCGAGGGCGCGGGAGGCCACTACGGTGGACGAGGAGCAGAGCCGCCTAGAGAGCGCGATGATGGAGGCAGCACGCGCAATGCATTAGTCGGGGGAAGCAGGCAAGGTGCTTGTGAAACCAGCGGGGGGGGACGGGGGGGTGCGGCCACACGTGTGGTACACAGACGAGTGCAAGGACGCACGGCGAGCTGCGCGCAATGCACAGCGGGTGCATGGGGCGCAATCGCTAGTAGCCAAGGAGGCAGTTGGGGAATACAAGAGGGTCACCACGAGTGCACACAAGGCATGGGATGCACAAGAGTGCCGCGACCTATTTAGGGATGTGCACAAGTCACCTCGGCGGCTCTGGCATAAGTTCAAACCGCAGAGCAAGGGAGATGAGCTGAGGGATGTGGAGGGATGGACGACGTACTTTCAGGGTCTGATGGGGGGTGAGCAGCCCACGGGGTGGTAGGGGAGGGGGACAGCCCGTTCCAAGACCCATCGGAAACGAGGCGGCAGCGGGCGCAGCAGCTCAATGCCTGGATCACCGAGGATGAGGTGCGCACTTCCCTCATGGACATGGCAGCGAACATAGCGCCGGGCACAGATGGCGTGCCGGTAGAATTCTACCAGAAAGCATGGGTTTGGGGTGCGGGGGAGACTGGAGATGGGCCTGAGGATGAGGGAAACGTAGGGGCAGACGTGCGACACGCACTACTCAAGCCGATCACACACCTGCTCTATCGGGTCTTCCGCGAGGGGTACCCGACTGCATGGCGTATGGGGGCAACGACACCGGTGCCAAAGAAAGGCAGCTTAGACGAGCGGGACAACTACAGGGGCATCACAGTGAGCGGGGCACTTGCGAAGATGTGCAGCCTAGTGCTGCTAAAGCGGCTCGACAGTCTGGCAGAGCAGGAAGGATACCGGGCACGGGGGCAGGCGGGATTCCGTAAGGGACAAGAGACATCTGACAATGCTTCTATCCTGCAACACCTGATTGAGAAGCGGCGCATCCAGCTCAAACCGCTGTACGCGGCCTTCATAGATCTCCGCAAGGCGTACGACTGCGTGCACCGCCAACTCCTCTGGGAGTGCCTGAAAGGACTGAGGGTGGGGGGGGCCTGCCTGGCAGCGCTAACTGCAATGTACGACAACGCTGGCATGTGCGTGCGCATCGATGGGAAGCTAGGGCCAGGTTTTGACACACAACAGGGGGTCATGCAGGGCGACCCCATGTCGCCGCTCCTATTTGGACTCTTCATTGACTCGCTGGAGGGGGAGCTTGACGCTGCCAGGAGATGGTGTCCCCATGGGGACCGCTAGGGCGTCTCCTGCGCTTGCTGCTGTACGCTGACGATCTGGTGCTCATGGCGGAGACACCTGAGTCGCTCCAACGCATCTTAGACGCGCTTCATGCGTTCTGCAAGTCGCACGCACTCACTGTGAATGTACAAAAGTCTGAGGGGATGGTGTTCAATGCTCAGTTCTGCCCAGTCTCGAGCATGGGGGGGGAGGTGACTCTGAAGTATGCAGGGGCAGAGCTGCCCATGACGTGTAGATTCACATATCTGGGCATGCTCTTTGACCACCGCACGGGGGTCCAGGGGGGGCCGCGAAAGGCATCGTGCCGGTGCGCGTGCAATGGCGTCAAGCGCGACTGCTATGCCAAGAATCTACACAACGTTGGCATCAGGTCGCACCTGTTTAACTCACTCGTGCGGCCTGTGCTCAACTTTGGGTGCGAGGTTTGGGGGCCCGGAATCATGGCAGAGGCTGGAGGGCGGGAGGGTATGTTCTCGGGCGTGCAAGCTGGTTGAAATCCCAGTTAGAAATCCCATTATAACGTTAGAGGTTGCGGTCCGGCTTTTCAACCTTCTCATCATTTCAGGTCACTTATTGATCAGATCCACGTCCCTCCTGACACACAATGATCAGTAGCCTCTGCTGCCGCTACGGTGGAGGTCTAGGGGAAACGATCCCGCGGGCTTGTGATCCCAGGCCGTGCCCCCACGGGGAGGAGTCAGATCTTGGGCCCGAGTGCCCTGTCTAGGTCCAGCCCCGACCCACTAGCCCCCCATCACCAGTAGCCAGCCACCCGTCTGTAGCGCTCGGACGTTGTACGCCGAGCAAGCCGGTAGGCGCGTCACACACGAATGTAAAATCCATCATCATCATCACATGCACACACATACGCACACACACACACACACATGCACTCGCGCACACACACACGCACGCACACACACACAAACACACACCTGCCGGGCAGTCGCACATTCCGGTGTCATAGTTGCAGTTCCCCACTCCGCTGCAGTTGCCGGGGCAGGGCGTGGAGCCCCGGGGCGCGAGCTTGTAACCAATCGGATCTTGATGGAAGAACTTTCCGCACCATGCGCCGCGGGTGAGGCGGCAGCGCATGCGCAGGGCTCGGCGGAGGTCTGGGGAGGGGGCGGGGCGGGGAGGGCATGTGGGCGAGGGGCATGTGGGGGGGAGGGGGCATATGTGTGTATACGTGCGTGCGTGTGTGCGTGTTTGTGTGTGTGTGCGTGTGTGCGTGTGTGTGTGTGCGTGCGTGTGTGTGTGCGTGCGTCCGTGCGTCTGTTAGTTGGTCTCTCATCTGACAGGATTCGATTCGATGTGAGTTCATCGACACACCATGCGTCACGGAAACGCGGCAGCAGAGACGGCACCAGATGAAACGCAAACACACACACACACACACACACACGTGCACACACACACACACACACACATGCATGCACAAGCACACACACAAACACACACACACTCAGACACGCACGCACGCACGCACACGTGCACACACACGTGCACACACACACACACACACACCTGGCTAAGGCAGATCCCCTAGATCCTGCCGCCGCCGCCCAACCACTCGCACACACACACCCACACACCCACACCCACACACATACACACACACACCTGGCTTGGGCAGGTCCCGTAGGTCTTATGGCCGCCACCCAACCACACTAACACGCACACACACACACACGGACACACACGCGCACCTGGTTGGGGCAGGTCCCCTAGGTCTAATAACCGCCGCCCCCCGTTCGCCGCCTCTTCATCTTCCTCCTCCTGGGGACACGTTTAGGGTTCAGGGTTCAGGGTTCAGGGTTCAGGTTTTAGGGTTCAGGGCTCAGGGTTCAGGGTTCAGGGCTCAGGGTTCAGGGTTCAGGATTCAGGGTTCAGGGTTGGAGGTTTGGGGTTTAAAGTCGGAGAGACGGAGCAGTGGGCAAGTGCAGGCCCTGGACAGGTTTGTCAGGGTTTCGGGGTGGGGGGGGTTAGGGTTTCTAAACCCTAAAGGGTTTAGACAAACCCTAAAGGGTTTAGACACAGAAACCCTAAACCGTACAACCCTGAACCCTAAACCCTAGGGCAAGTTGAGGGCAAGTGCATGCCCTCCTCCTCAAGATTCCTGTGGCACACTCACATCCAGGTCGGGTGATTAAAACATCAGTGGGGATGGGCGAGCGTGTGAGTGAGCGAGCGAGCGAGGGTGTGGGTGGGTGGGTGCACGCTACGCGTCTCTTCAATTTCCTCCTTATGGGGACACACCAAGACCCAGCCAGGTCAGGTTATTAACACATCAGTGGGGATGGGCGAGCGAGTGGGTGAGCGAGCGAGCGAGGGTGTGGGTGGGTGGGTGCACGCTACGCGTCTCTTCAATTTCCTCCTTATGGGGACACACCAAGACCCAGCCAGGTCAGGTTATTAACACATCAGTGGGGATGGGCGAGCGAGTGGGTGAGCGAGCGAGCGAGGGTGTGGGTGGGTGGGTGCACGCTACGCGTCTCTTCAACTTCCTACTCGAGTTAATCTCAACATTTGAACCGTGCACCCCCTCCTGGGACAGACAGTCCACATCATGCGCTCACACGTGCACACACACACACGCACACGCACACATGCATAGGTCAAATACGCCAACATGGGCGTCCGACGAAAGGTAAAACCAACGACACACACACACACACACCTGCAGCTGCAGCAGCGCCCTCTGTGGCACTGTGTTGGCCTCCACATTCCCAACGTCGCTCTGCATACACGCGTGTGTGCGTGTGGTGTGTGCGTGGTGGGCGTGGCGGGGGCTGGTGCACTTGTGCACACGGCCAGCCCCACCATCACAGGCACACCGCCACTAGGATCTGTCGGACAACGCCCTCGCGTTTGGAAGGCCCGCATGTGCCTCCGTCTGATCTGTGCGTGCACGCACCCGTGTTGTGCATGCAAGTGCAACTAAAATGGCATGCACACAGCGTGCCATGCGTGCCATGCAGCGCCATGCAAACAGAAGCCTGGCATCCACGCTTGATTTTTGCACGTGCGACACGCACCAGGTCCACGTCTAGGTGCTTGTGCGCCTCCACTGTGTATAGCGACGCCTCTCGCCGCCAGTTCCACTCTGCAGCATCGGCCACCCCAAAGAGAAGCAGGACCATCGTCGCCATCTCCAGTACACCACTCGTCCGCCAACATGTGCAACTCATCGCGTTCGCTCTTGTCCCTCTTGCTGTTGCGCCTGGCGCTGGAGATCGCGTTAGCTGCTCATTCCCATCTCGCGCAGGGGTTTGTTCTCGCGGGTCCCTGCATCCCCACTCTCCGTCTCCCCTCTAGCGTGGGGACAGTGTCAGATCCCTCAGATAAAAGGCCTGGTTGCGTTCAGATCAGGGGGCTCACACCCCACACCCAGCACGCACGTTCAGAATCAAAACCAGATCTGCACAGCTGGTTGAGTGATGTGTGCACAATCCAAAGAACCAGCATGAGAGATCGAGTACGAGGCCCCCAAAGGTTAATGCTACACAAGTAGCGCCACCCACATTCGGCGGTCAGCGGGTGAGCATTGGTGAGCACAACAGTCCAGGCACCGGAGTGCAAGCCCCAGGTAAAAAAACGTATAGGGATCATCTCAAACCACCAGAAGCGGAGCGGCCGGGCATCACCGGCCGCATCACCCTACTCAGCGGCCAAACCGCACCCGCCAACCAACACGTGCGGCGCCACTTCCCCTTCACACCTTCCCGCAGGTGTGTGGTGTGAGTGTGGGGGGGCAACTAGCAAACAACTGCCACTCGCTCGCCGCCAATCACAGGCACAATTGGTGGAACTGCGCCCACTCCCCTGCAGCCTGGGCGGTGAGGACTCCAGCTCACAGCGCCCGGTGCTGAGCCTCCTTGTGGTCATGGTGGACGTCGAAGATGGCAGCTGGGAACAGGTGGTGCAGTTTGCGGTGAAAGCGCACGCCGGTGTTGGTCACGGTGAAGCGCACAAGCAGCATGCCTCCGCGGCGCGGCTTTACACCAGTATCACAAACTGCGGCCATCTGGCGTTGAGCAGCATTGTGCCAGTGGACACCACGCTATAACCAGCCAGCAAGCGCTGCTGTGCACGAAGCGCGCGAGAGTCCTAGTGGCCGGGTAGACAGGCAGGCCATGCGCTGCATGCATGCAGTTCACACACCCCGCCATTCTACCCCCTCACAAGCAGCACACCAGCTACAGCATGAGCCGCAGCAGCATGTGATGCATGGACAGCACGCCATGCGTCTCGCCGTGACGTTGCATACATGCATGAAGTGCACATACCACGCAAGCAGCACACCAGTTACAGCATGGGTCATAAGATGCATAGGCCACCACGTGCATACTTTCATGAGTAAAAAACAAACTGAGTACCTCGGGCATCGCGTGACGCGGCCTTGAGTATCCCAGTGGCCGGGTAGACAGGCAGGCCATCCTCTGCAGCGGACCATACAGCTGCCGCCGCTGCCCCCTTGGAGTCAACGCATTTGCAAACATCTTCACCTGCGCGGAGCTTGATGGCAGCCACATGACTGGACAACACAGCCCAACGAAGAAGGCACAACTTCAGGGTTGGAATCCTTGAGGTGGTGGAATTCGCTGCCGCATCAGCCATCACTTCTTGGGGGGCGTGCTGCTAGGGGCGTGCTTACAGGGGGCAGAATCCACAGTGAAAGCTGACACCCCTTCAGACCACCACAGGTGCGCCACTGCGCACAACCCACCTTACCGGCGGTGAGCGAAGGAGCGCAGCTGGAACGGAGGGGGCCAGCATACGAAGGTCCGGCTATGCCAGAGCTCTCTCGCAGCGGCGTCGACCCCTGTGCCCGCTTGGCGACGTGCATCCAGTCGCTGATCGCTTACCTCATTACACTCGTGGACACGCGCGTGATGGCCCTGACTGACTAGGAGTCCTAGCTAGCCGGAAGTCCTTGCCTGCGCGTGTGATGCTTCAAGCACATGCCCCCCCCCTGCGTGCCATCGCCCCCAAACGCAAACTCACACCCACAACACCCTGCACCCACAGGGGGCTGTGTCCAACTCCCCCCCGCTCCCCTGCGCCCACCCCCGCGCCCTGCGCCCCCGCACACGCTCCCCGGGCATTGAGAATAATACCACGGGGTGGTGAGACGGACCAACAGATCTCTAGGCGTGTGGCGACATGATCCATTCAGACCGAGCTGCTCTCGCGCAAACACTCTGTGTCTACGTGATCTTGAAAATCTTCTTGAGCTTGAGGACCAGGCGCCAGTCGTCCTTGGTCATCTCGTCAAGGAAGAACTCCTGCGGGCGGAGGCGGGTTCGGGTTTAGAGTTTGTTAGCAAGGGCGTGGGGTTACGCTGGGGGCCTAGTGCCCTGTCTAGACCCAATGCGTGCGCCCATGTGGGGGTTTACCCTCACCCCTACCAAAAAGCCGGCCAGTTTCAGTCAAGGTGTCGGGCGCAAGCGCCAACACAGGTCTCATACATCATAACTGGTATCACACAGACTGTCAAGTCCATCATCAATCAAGGTACGGCTAGGGTAAGGGTTCATGCAAAGGTTTGAATCAGAATTTGCGGTTGATCATCTCGTCCAGCAACAGCTGGGGGTTGAGCGGGGGTGAGTGTGCGCGCCCCCTCCCACCACACACCCACACATCCACACATCCACACATCCGTACCTTGAGTGCATCGATGCTCTCGCGCGAGATGCGCGACGTCAGGGCGTCGTTGAAGTCAAAGTGGCGGCCGTACAACCCCCTCCCTCCACCGCCTCCCACCACCCAACGCACCCAGGCACACAACACACACATCCACACATCCACACATCCGCACCTTGAGTGCGTCGATGCTCTCGCGCGAGATTCGCGACGTCAGCGCGTCGTTGAAGTCAAAGTGGCGGCCGTACAGGCGCGACGACTGCTCCGCGTTGGTCGACTCAATCTTGAGCGCGACGCTCTGGCCGGCGCGCGCCATGTCGACCGCCTGTTTGGTGCGGTGTGTGTTTGTGTGTGTGTGTGCGTGCGTGTGTGTGTGTGTGTGTGTGCCTGTGCATGTGTGAGTGTGTGTGTGGTGGTGAGTGGGGGGTCGTTTGGCTTGGGGGTTTGTTGGTCGTTGGTCGACTTGATCTTGAGCGCGACGCTCTGGCCGGCGCGCGCCATGTCGACAGCCTGTTTGGTGCGGTGCGGTAAGCGTGTGTGTGTGTGTGTGTGCGTGTGTGGTCGTTGGTGGGGGGTCGTTTGGCTTGGGGGGTCGTTGGTCGACTCAATCTTGAGCGCGACGCTCTGGCCGGCGCGCGCCATGTCCACCGCCTGGGGTGCGGTGCGAGTTGAGCGATGTAGGAGGGTTCGGGCGGGTTAAGTTGGGATTTTAGTAAGTGCTATGTTGGGCAATGTTGGCGTTGGTCGACTGAATCTTGAGCGCGACGCTCTGGCCGGCGCGCGCCATGTCGACAGCCTGTTGCAGTTATGTGCTGGGAGACGGCCCTTTTCCTCCCCCCATGCACGACGCCATGCGGCACCGATCTCGACGAGTTGATCGACGAGCGGAGGAGCTGGCGCCCGTCAATGCATGCTGGACATTGGTCAAGATGGCTGCCCGTGGAGGCGGGCTACCATCACGGCTTCAGCGGTGGCGACCGCCGAGGCAACACAGAGTAAATCCGCTTCACCAATCGCAGCGTTCGTCACCGCGCTCATCCTCGGGGTCGCTCGTCTGCCGGTGACTGGCGTTGGAAGGTCTTCAGGCAGCCTCCATGACAACTCTGTCGTCCATGCACCCCTGGAGGGTGGGACCTGGCCATGCATGAGGCATGGGGCGCCGGCTGAGCCCCATGCAAACGAGAGCTGGACAGCCATGCACTGCCAGGCGGGGACCGTTCCAGTCAGCGCCAGTCGGCTCTGCCGGCTTGACTGGCCACAAGGCCACTACTGTGACCCTGAGGAAGGTCCTCTCCTATATGCTCCTTGCCAGACATGTCTCTCAGAGACCGCTGTTTGGGGTAGTCTAGCCGGCGGGAGCGGTAGTCTATCGGCCGGGAGCCGGCGGTACTCTAGCACTGAAGTGTGCTGGAGTATCGGCGGGTGTCTCTAGTAGAAGAGTAGCCTGCTTAGCTGGAAACCCCGTGTTATTGTTTTGTTTATTGTTTACGTGCGGTTACTGTTCTGTAACTTGCAGCTACTGTTACTGTTACTTGCAGTTACATGCAGGTACTTGCCTTGTGGTTGAGCTCAATTGATGCGATGCGGCCGAGGTCGATTCCTCCCTTGCTCGGCACGCAGATGGGAGTGCCAACCTGCAATTTGTGGGATGTGTGAGCGTATGCATACGTACGGTTCGATTTGAACTGGACAGCTGAGAGCGAGGGCTGTCCACAACACCGCTTGGTGTTCAAATCGTTGCATAACTGAAAGAGTTGTGGGGCCTGGGGACGCTCCCGCCCTTGCTGGACTTGCAGATAGAAGTTCTGACCTGCACACGCGCGGGGTGGGTGCGAGATGCGACATGCAGTCCATTTGCATTGAAGAGCTGACAGCAAGGGCTATCCAGGTGACTGCTCGGCGTTCACATCGTTGCATAACTGAGGGAGCTGTGGGGTCTGGGTTAGATCCCGCCCTTGCTCGACACAAATAAGTTTGACGAGCGGTCTCCATGAGGCACAGATGGTGCTGGTGCGAAGCCTCGAGCGGCTGAGTGGCGCTGCGGGTGTGCTTGAAAACCTTGTGGACCTTGGGCATGCCCTCCACGATTTCGATGCCCATCACGATTGAGTCCTTGGCGTTAGGGGATGAATTCTGGGAGGGCCTACAATTGGGGAATCATAACTGACCCTGTAACTGCCCTAACCGCAAGCCTAGTTGAATTCAAATCCAGCCCAACTTGAGCACGCCCTCAGCGATCTCGACGCCCAGCACGATTGGGCCCTTGGCGTTGAAGATGCACGCCGTAAGGACCCTCAATTTGGCGATCCATAAGGGCCCTTTTGATACACAAACTAGGTGGACACACAAACTAGGTCGTTCAAAGTAGGTAGTTCAAAGGCGGTTACAAATTCGAACCCAGCCCACCTTGAGCACACCCTCCACGATCTCGACGCCAAGCACGATGGGGTCCTTGGCGTTGAAGATGCACGCGGGAAGGATCTTGAGCGTGCATGGGAACACGGCCTCCAGGCGCGCGGCCTCCTTCTCGTGCTCCCGGATCTCGGCCATGTACTTGGTGAACTGCGAGCGTGTGCATGCACGCATGGGGAGGGAGAGGGGAGTGTGAGGCCTGAGCAAAAAACAGGGTTTGCATGGTCCCATGCTGATGTATGCCGACGATTTATGTTTGTTCTCGCATGACCCAGCTCAGTTGGCGCTTATGCTGAAAATCCTTGAAAAAGTGTCCTCTAGCTTTGGCATGCAAATCAACGCCGCCAAGACAGAAGTGATGATTTTGCCAGCAGATTTTGACGCGGATCTGCCCACGTTTGCGCTGACTGGTGGTGAAGTGAAGACCGTCTCTGCATTTAAGTATCTAGGGAGTTGGATAACCCAGAGTGGTGGTGTGGAAAAGGAGATCGGTGTGCGTGTCGGTCGCGCGCTGGGCGTGTTTGCGTCTTTTGATAAGATTTGGGCCAGCAAGAAGATGCAAGTGCAGTCTAAGATGCGGGTTTACAACACTTTCGTGCTGCCCCACTTTCTGTACGGCTGCGAAACATGGGCCCCTACTAAAACACAACTGACTCGATTGGAGGTTGCCCACTCTAACTGCCTTCGTCGCATTCTGGGTGTGCGCCTGGTCGACCGGCACAGATGAACTTATATTCGGCAGGCGTGCAACACTGAGCCGATTGGGAGCCTTGTGGCAAAGCGCTCAATGCAGTGGCTAGGCCATGTGATGCGCATGCCGGCTTCTCGTTTTCCTCGTACGACTTTTGATTGCACAATGGATGTGGCTCGGCAGCAAGGCCGGCCTCCAGCCTCCTCCCGACACTATTTCCTTAAGCTACCGATTCAGTAGCTAGGCGAAACTAGTGGCACTCGTTCTGAGTGGAAGACTTTTTCGGACACGGCGTTTGAGCGTGCTCAGGATAGGGTCGGGTGGAGAGCCGTGGTGTACGGTCCGGCTGCCCCTCAGGCGCCGGCCCCTCCACCACGGCGGTCAAGTAGATTGGCAAGCGCCACTTGACCCCCTATCCCCTAGAAGCAGTTAGGACCTATTTTGGAGGCGTCACACAATATCCCTCCTTTTTGCTCTGCGACTACACGTTGGCAGGCAGCCGGCTGGTGGCTACCGCCCCTCACAAGTAATTGTTAGGGCCAGAACTGGACTTGGGTCTAGGCGGTGGTACTGGGACTAGAGGTAGTCTTTGCTAGAAAGCCGATGTAACTGTAACTGTATGGTCCCATTTGGGGGGGACCTAGGACCACCACACTCCATGAGACCTGCGCCTGTCCCTGTGGTTCTGCCTCTCTGAGACCGACAGAGAGGGTGCCATAGTTCCCTGGTGATAGATGGTACGAGTGCTATTCTGTGTAAATAAACCGCTGATAGGGGTCCCCTTGAGTGGAAATGCCGTGCCCCAGTGATTTCCTCTACAGGATTTTTCATTTATTGTTCCACAGCCGGATTTTGCTTTGACCGCGTTGACCATTGACCTCACGTTGACCGTTTGTCCTCATGCATAAGCAATGTGAAAGCTGTTGACGTGCGCTGTCTGGCGGGCTTGTCAGACTAACAATCCACTGGATGGGTTGAGCTGTGTGCAAGGTCAAAGTACAGCCGGCATACAGCCAAATGGCTGTGTAGAGCCGAAAAGGAAGTCACTGCTGTGCCCCCTGCCCACCTGGTATGTTGGCTGTGCTGCAGTGGTTCAGCCAAGGATATTGGGATAATGATGGCTCAACCCGGGCCTCCAGCTCACTTGCTCAATCTCGACCCGACTCAACCCGACCCGAGGCGTGTATTTGCGAAATGTGTGAAAATGCCGATTTCACACTCTTCAGGTCGGAATTCGCGCAATTCCAACCTAAAGCGCCAGCCCAATCTCAAACCAGCATTGCAGGTTTGCGGTTTGCGGGTTGGCTGATGGAGACACTGCCGTGCCCCCTGCCCACCTGGTATGTTCGCTGTGCTGTTTGAAATTATTTCCTTTTCGGCTATACACAGCAATTTGGCTGTATTCCGGCTGTACTTTGACCGTTCACACAGCTCAACCCATGCAGTGGATTGTAAGTCTGACAAGCCCGCCAGACAGAGCACGTCAAGAGCTTTCAAATGACCTACGTGTGAGGGCAAAACGTTAATGGGAGGCCAACGGTCAACACGGTCAAAGCAACATCCAGCTGTGGAATAATTAATTCAAAATCACAGGGGGGGGGGCAGGGAAGTTAGAAACAGACCCAACGTTGAAGATCTTCGAATTTTCTCACCGGACCGGCGCCATGGCCTTCCCTTCCCTAAATGAGGGATAATTTCACTAAAAAAATGGGAATTGGGGGGGGATCTAGACCGTTTCTCAGAATTTTCATGTAAGTTTTTATTCTGACATCCGTTCGACACGAGAGTTGGTGTGCTGGATTCCTCTTGTCAAGAGGAGTACACATCCACCCTCAGATCCCCCACACACCCAGTAGGTAGTGCAGTGGCGTGGGGGTGTGAGAGGGTCCATACCGGGCGATTGGTGTGGACCACTGGTTCACACCCCCTCGGAGCCAGAATACTCTGGAGACCTCCGATTGGGATGGGGAAGGACGCCATGGATTTTTCTAACGATAGGGATGCCAAATCCATGGTCATTTCTGTAGTTCATCTTTGGGAGGGTGTGGAAGGGACCTTGGTGTGTGGGGCTGCACCGCGGCGTGTGGCCGTCTTCCAAGGCCCGTTTCAGGAACAGGATTGGGTTGTACAGCATCCCAAATAGTGCGATGGAATGGGAACGATGGCACGAAGCTGCCCACCAAGTTTCAGCTCCGGCAGATAAGGTCTGGGTGTACCGGGGGGGGGGGGGCCCAGGCCCGTTTTGAAAATAATGCAACGCTGGGTCTGAAAAAACTATTCTTCCCCCCCCCCCCCCCCCCCCCTGCAAAATCATGAAAAGAAAATCACTGGCTGTTTGCAAACAGTGTGCCCTCCACCCCAGCTCAGCTCGCAACAGAACGTAACCGCGCCCTTCACTTAACACCCTGCCCTGGTCTAACAGATGGTAAATGATGTCGGCGGTACAGATCTTTTAATGAAAACGATTTCCCTGCAATTTTGACAAGTTTGAAAACCCCACGCTATGCTTTACTTCAAAACCCGAATTCGAAACCCTCAGAGAGAGACCCACCTGGTCGAACAGATGGTAGATGATGTCGGCGGTGAAGATCTTGACGCCGTACTCCTCGGCAATGACCGCGGCGTCGCGTGTGACCTGCGGTTACACAAAGCATTTACAAGCTGTTACAAGCAGCTACAAGCAGTTACGAATGGATACGCGTTACCAAAATCGCCCTTAGCCTTTGCGCCTCATTAATTGCTGGAAGCCCGGCGCAGAATTCGGGCGCAGAATTAAAGTAACCATAAAAGGGGGGGAGGGGGGGGGGCGAAAATGCGCGTTAAGGCGTTTATTTGGGTGTGGATGAGTTGTGGCAGGGCCCGCCTCCCACGCCCGCATACACATGGGCATGCTTAATTCAGATGCTGATGGCTCGAGGGGGGGGGAGGGGGAAGGGGGCATAGGCTGGTGAGTAGTAGTAGGATGTGTGCAAAATTGCAAGCTCCAGCGAGGCAGCGTCCAGCGAGGCAGCGGGAAGCGAGAGCGGCAGCGACATGAACCCTCCCAGCTCTGCGCCTGCAGCGGGCAGCGCCCAAAGCACGATGCACGACGATGGACGATTATGGACGAGACATGCCTCCATCCCCATGCTCAGTGACCTAGTGACCTAGTGACCCCAAGCCCTCAAACCACTACCCCCCCCTCCACTGCACCTGCACGTCGAATGCAAGGATGACCGCAAACTTCTTGAGCGACCGCCCGCCCTCGTACTTCCTCTCTTTGGCTGTGAACATACAAACTCTAAACGCCCAAACACTAGACCCCAAGCCCTCAAACCACAATCCCCCCCGCCCACTGCACCTGCACGTCGAACGCGAGGATGACGGCAAACTTCTTGAGCGACCGCCCGCCCTCGCCCTTCTTCTCGTTCATCACGTTGGCGCGCAGCACGTCCTTCTTGTGCACAGGCCCAATGGTGATGCCTGTGTGTGTGTGCACGTGTGTGTGCGTGTGGGAGTGTGGCCGTGTGTGCATGGTGTCGTTGAGGATGGTGCAGGGGGTCTTGGGAGTGTGGCCTCCAGCTCGTTCATCACGTTGGCAATGCACGGGCCCAATGGTGATTCCTGTGTGTGTGTGCGCGCGTACATGGGGTCGTTTAATGAGGGTGCAGGGGTGTCTGAGATGTGTGGCGTTATTCTCATTCGTTGCATTGACGCGCCGCAACGCTTTTCTTGTGAGCGGGGTGGTGATGCCTCTAGCAACATGTATACATCTGACGTTACTAAGCACACTCAAGACACACCTGCGACTGGGATGTTGACCTCCGGCGTCGACAGGAACGACAGCAGCGCCTCGAGCGACCCCAGCGTGCTTGCCTGCACGCACACGCCCTCTCCGCCCTTATCCACCTGCGCACATGGGGTGGTTTAAGGTTCAGGATTTACTGTTCTTTTCTTATTCGGAACTATTCTGGGTTGTGACCTCCACTCCAGGGTGCATTGTGTATGGTTCAGGGTCGAAGGTGAAGGCACGCACACGCCCTCGCCGCCCTTGTCCACATGCGCACGTGTTAACAAGCTACGGGAGGGTGCCATGTGCAAGCAGCCGCCCTGTTTGAGGTGTGAACTTCACGTCCTCACAACCTTGAAGTGCAGGGCGTTGGCAGGAAATGTTAAGGTGCCAGCAAAAAGCCCTTGAAAAGTCGAGCGATCTCCTGGCACATCCTAATGCCAAACGACCCAGAAATGAATTTGCAGCAGGGGCTCAAACCTATACACGGAGCCATTCGCCGCCGCACCAACTAAGAAAGCTCCACTGCTGTCTGTCACCGTGCGTGTGTGTGTTGAACGCAAATCACGACCCTGTGATGCACGCCGTCTGCTAGGCGGCCATTTTCCGTTGGGCTTGGTGAAGCCATTGGTAGCCATTTCATCGAGTGATTTCCCAGGTTGCTTGGTGGTCTGACGATCACATTAGATACAGCTCGTCAAGAGCATACAAATTACATATATTCGACGGCCAAGGGTCAACGCTAAGACGGCAGTCAACGCGGTTAACGGGACGATGGCTACCGGACACCAACTAAAATAACTGAAAAGACAACCACTGCAGCTAGACCACGACAGGCATCGAGCCGTCCTTGCTCGCGCCTCCAAGGCTGCAAAACGAGTCAGCCAAGACGGCGGCGCAAAAACTGCGTGCAAGTCTGTCTGTCTGTTTGTCTGTCTGTCTGCCTGTCTGTCTGGTTGCCTGCCTGTCTGCTTGTCTGTCTGCCTGCCTGCCTGCCTGTCTGTCTGTCTGTCTACCTGTCTGTTTGTCTGCCTGTCTGTTTGTCTGCCTGCCTGCCTGTCTGTCCGTCCGACTGTCCATCTGTTGGTCTCCCTTGATCCCTGTGTCCCTGTCTCCCTGCCTTCTACGATTCAAACCACTCCCTGATGCCACTCTGTTTTACCTTGCCAAAGATGTCCGCCATGTCGCAACTAATGCCCCCCCCCTCTTCTCTCTGCCTTTCTGCTTGTCTCTCTGTCTGTCTGTCTGTCTGTCTGTCTGTCTGTCTCTCTCTCTCTCTCTCTCTCTCTCTCTCTCTCTCTACCTTGTCAAAGATGTCCGCCATGTCCTCCATCACTGTCGCCTTCAGCTCCTCCTCACCGTCTGAGGGGAAGGTTCACCAGATGTTCAAGCTGACTCGTGGCGTGCTCCGACCCGTGGCGTGCTCCGACCCGTGGCGTGCTTCGACCTTATCAGCCTCTCTCTCTCTCTCTCTCTCTCTGTCCCTTTCGTTCTATCTGACTGTCTGTCTCTCTGAACATCTCTTGCCTTGTCAAAGATGTCCGCCATGTCCTCCATCACCGTCGCCTTCAGCTCCTCCTTACCGTCTGAGGGGAAGCTTTACCAGATGTTCAAGCTGACCCGTGGCGTGCTCCGACCCGTGGTGTGCTCCGACCCGTGGCGTGCTCCGACCTTATCAGCCTCTCTCTCTCTCTCTCTCTCTCTCTCTCTCTCTCTCTGTCCCTTTCTCTCTATCTGACTGTCTGAATCTCTGAACATCTCTTGCCTTGTCAAAGATGTCCGCCATGTCCTCCATCACCGTCGCCTTCAGCTCCTCCTCATCGTCCTCCGGCCCGACGACAAAGATCTGCGTGCCGGCGACCGCATGCTCCAGACCTGGCGCGACAATTCGGACACCCATGGCGGCCTGCCCCATACAGGGGGGGGGGGGGGGGGGGGGGGGGAGAGGGGGGCAGAAGGACGTGAGTCACACGCAGAGCATTGCTCCGAACAAAAGCTCTCATACGCTCCCCATACCTACTGCTAAGGCCCTCCCGACCCACAGCCAGGCAGCAGCGACGGGGTCACTCCATCGTACGGGGTATGCGTGTGAGTGCCCATAGTGGCCACATCTATTGAAGGGAGCTACTTTGATTTCCTTGTGGTCGACAGTCTGTCCCTTGACGCAAATCTCCTTGAGGTGGTGAATCGTCTTGCTTTCATTTTACGTACCAGAATTGTGTACTTCCCCCACACCCCCACACCCCCACTCCATCCCAGACCTTGATCTCCTCGTGGTCGACCATCTGTCCCTTGACGCAAATCTCCTAGTGGTTTTTCTTTGCACCTTGCGTTTATTTTTATGATGTAAAGTCGCCATGTATTTGCCACACCTCCCCACACCTTGATCTCCTTGTGGTCAACCATCTGTCCCTTGACGCGAATCTCCTTCAGGTGGTGCGGCGTCTTGAGCGCCTTGATGCGCGTGACGATGGGGCCAGCGAGGCCGCACACGATGATGCGGTCGCCCTCGCGCAGCGCACCTATGGATGGCAGTTAGTGTGAGTGTTTTTGTGCGTGTGTGTGTGTGTGTGTGTGGTGTGGGGGCGTATTGAGCGCCTTAAAACGTGCGACTATGGACCAGCCAGGCCGCACACAATGATGCGGGCGACCTCAAGCAGCGCACCTATACATACCAGTTATGTGAGTGAGAGGGGGTTGAGGGGGTTGGGGGGGGGGGGGGGTGCAGGGTGCAGGGTACGAGTCGCAATGGGGCCAGGCCGCACACGATGATGCGGTCGCCCTCACGCAGCGCACCTAAAGACATGCGCAGACCATTGCAGGGTTTGATGGCACACCCTCCGTTATTTTTGCATCGCGATGACAAAAGGTACATGAGGGTCAGCACAAGGGCTGTTCACACTCTCCATACTTCCCGCTTTCAGTGCAACACAGCGCTGGCACAGAGTCTGTGCTCTCCACACTGCACACTTCAGTGTAACGCAGCGCTGGCACAGAGTCTCTGCTCTCCACACTGCACACATCAGTGTAACGCACCGTTGACGAGCACAGTGTCGACAGTTGTGCCGAGGCCCTCCATCGTCTTGACCTCCAGAACGGTGGCCTGCGGGCATTGACAGCGGATCAGCAACAGTGATTCCCCTGCGAGCCGTATACCGCTCCGAGCCAGATTTCCCATTTCCCAGAAAACCACCCCACACTTAGTGGGTGAGGGCGTGGAGCGATGTGCTGGAAAGCTCTTGCCGAGAGCAGCACAACGACATGGATTGCATGAATACCCGCTGTGTATTGTGCCTGGTATGAGCAGTCAAAGTTGCTGGAGCCGGTAAATAACTAATTACTAAAATCCTTCCCAGGGACCAGTAACAGTAACAGTAACACGGGGTTTCCAGCTAAGCAGGCTACCCTTCTACTAGAGACACCCGCCGATACTCCAGCACACTGAAGTACTAGAGTACCGCCGGCTCCCGGCCGATAGACTACCGCTCCCGCCGGCTAGACTACCCCAAACAGCGGTCTTTGAGAGACATGTCTGGCAAGGAGCATATAGGAGAGGACCTTCCTCAGGGTCGCAGTAGTGGCCTTGTGGCCAGTCAAGCCGGCAGAGCCGACTGGCGCTGACTGGAACGGTCCCCGCCTGGCAGTGCATGGCTGTCCAGCTCTCGTTTGCATGGGGCTCAGCCGGCGCCCCATGCCTCATGCATGGCCAGGTCCCACCCTCCAGGGGTGCATGGACGACAGAGTTGTCATGGAGGCTGCCTGAAGACCTTCCAACGCCAGTCACCGGCAGACGAGCGACCCCGAGGATGAGCGCGGTGACGAACGCTGCGATTGGTGAAGCGGATTTACTCTGTGTTGCCTCGGCGGTCGCCACCGCTGAAGCCGTGATGGTAGCCCGCCTCCACGGGCAGCCATCTTGACCAATGTCCAGCATGCATTGACGGGCGCCAGCTCCTCCGCTCGTCGATCAACTCGTCGAGATCGGTGCCGCATGGCGTCCTGCATGGGAGGAGGATAAGGGCCGTCTCCCAGCACGGGCCGCGGCAGCGCCGCGGCTACTCGCCAAGCCATGGCAGCGCCGGGCAAGCCGCTCTTTCAGTGTTCCACCGAGGGGCAGTCTAGCAGGAGCCGGGCCAGTCGTATTTTGCCCCGCTCGTCAGCGGCACGGAGATCCTCGTCACCAGCAGCGCCGCATTGCTGGGTCCAGGGCTCGGCGACGAGAACGCGCCTCCGTTAATCGAGCCCCAAGGGACCACTGATCGGCAATCCTTAGTGACCTTCTCACGATTCCATTTCATTTTCTGGAGCCAATCCGGAAATCCGGCTCCATGGCAAAAAACCAGCTCCACACGCCAAAATGAAAACCACTGCCCCCCCCCAATTATCAGCGTGTCGTCGACACACATGAGGCGGTCCGACATGCGCGTCTCAGGACTGCAGCTTTGGGGTGGGGTGCTTACTGCGCCCGTGTGCGTGTTTTGACAAAGGCCCTATTCAGAAGCCACAATGGCCTTAGCCCCCCCCCTCCCGCCCCAATTACCTGTGTGTCGTCGACAAACATGAGGCGGTCTGCCATGCGCGTCTCCGTGAGGTGCGCCATGAGCTGGATGAGGTCAGGGATGCCCTCTGTGTGTGTGCGTGTGTGTGTGTGTGTCAGTCAGCCAGGTGCGCCATGAGCTGGATGAGGAGATGCCCTCTGCGTGTGTGCGGTGTGTGTGCGCGTGTGCGTGTGAATGTGTGTGTGTCAGACGCGCCATGAGCTGGATGAGGTCAGGGATGCCCTCTGCGTGTGTGGTGTGTCTGTGTGTGTGCGTGTGAACGTGTGTGTGTGTGCGCGCGCGCGTGTGTGTGCGCGCGCGCGTGTGTGTGCGCGCGCGCGTGTGTGTGCGCGCGCGCGTGTGTGTGCGTGCGTGTTTGCGTGTGTATGCGGTGTGTATGTGTGTGTGTGCGTGCGTGTGTGCGCGTCTCCGTGAGGCGCGCCATGAGCTGGATGAGGTCAGGGATGCCCTATGCGTGCGTGTGGTGCGTGTGTGTGTGTGTGTGCGTGTGCATGTGTGTGTGTGTGTGTGTGTGTGTGTTATAGTGACGAGTGGCCGCCCACTATTGACAGACGCCCTTATGCAGACCTCTGGAATGATATCGCCGTTATCTATGTAACGATCTGGAAGTAGTACCGTGCATGTGTCTGTGCATGCGTGCATGCGTCTGTGCATGCATGCATCTAAACCGTGCATTCGTGTGTGTGCGTGCATGCATGTGCATGCACGGTCACCACCTGTGTTGGTTGCGCTCGCGGGGAAACTCTTTAGTACCTGGCATGTGTGTGTGTATGCATGCATGCGTGGGGACACTCTATAGTACCTGGCATGTGTGTGCATGCATGCATGCGTGGGGACACTCTATAGTACCCGGCATGTGTGTGCATGCATGCATGCGTGGGGACACTCTATAGTACCCGGCATGTGTGTGCATGCATGCATGCGTGGGGACACTCTATAGTACCCGGCATGTGTGTGCATGCATGCATGCGTGGGGACACTCTATAGTACCCGGCATGTGTGTGCATGCATGCATGCGTGGGGACACTCTATAGTACCCGGCATGTGTGTGCATGCATGCATGCGCGGGGACACTCAATTGAACCCGGCATGTGTTTGTGCATGCATGCGTGCGTGTAAACAAAAATAAAGCGTGCCGTGCATTCACGTGCGCATGTAGGTATGTGCATGCATGCGTGTATATACAACATTCCGAGCATTCGTGTGTGCAAGTAGGCATGTTAATGCATGGTCATCACCTCCGCTGATTGCGCTGGTGGGAACCACGTTGACGTACGAGCGCACGTCGGGGTTCTTCCAGTAGAGCTCCACGTTGAGGCCCTGCTCGTTGAGCTCCAGGAAGACCTATGGGTGGCAATCAATGTGTGTGTGTGTGTGCGTGGATGGTTTGGCGGGTAAGGAGGGGGGAAGGGTTCTTCCAGTAGAGCTCCACGTTGACGCCCTGCTCGTTGAGCTCCAGGAAGAACTATGGGTGGCAATCAATGTGTGTGCGTGCGTGGATGGTGTGGCGGGTAAAGAGGGGGGAAGGGTTCTTCCAGTGGAGCTCCACGTTGACGCCCTGCTTGTTGAGCTCCAGGAAGACCTATGGGTGGCAATCAACGTGTGTGTGTGTGTGTGTGCGTGCGTGGATGGTGTGGCGGGTAAAGAGGGGGGAAGGGTTCTTCCTGTAGAGCTCCACGTTGACGCCCTTCTCGTTCAGCTCCAGGAAGACCTACGGGTGGAAATCAATGTGTGCTTGTGTGAATTTGTGCGTGTGTGCGTGTGTGTGTGTGGGGGGGGGGAGGGGTGGAGGTCGATGCGGTGGCAGATAGAGAGGGGGGGAGGGGTAGAGCTCCACGTTGAGACCCTGCTCGTCCAGCCCCAGGAACACCTTGCGCACGTGCGGCTTCTGCGCACCCTGTGGCTCATACTATGTCGCCTACAAAACCGTAGTACCGCTTTGCCTTGCCGATTAAAACATTCTGAGGACGTGCCGGTAAGGTTGATTTCTAAAAACTATTGCCGAAAAGTAAAAGATACAACCAAAGTGACGTCAAAAGGGGACAAACAAATCCTGCGGCAAGGCACCCGCTCTACTCTAACTCTAAACAATTACCCGCTTCACAAAGTGGCGGCAAGGCAAAGCGGTACTACGGTAGGTTCCTGCTTTTTTGTAGCACATCATAGCATGTCTCAAGATGAATTACTGACCCACCTGCTTCTTCTTCTCCTCAAACTCCTTGAGCACGTGCGGCTTCTGCGCTGCAAACGCGTCACGGATGGGCGCGTCCGAGATTGCCTTCCAGTCGTACATGCGGTCGACCTGTGTGTGCCAAGGATGTTTTCATAGGTTTCGAAAGGCATCGTTAAAGGACAGTCGCGACGAGCTCACGAGTCGCCCACCGTCTTTCATGTAATGCACACCTTGTTGAGTGCGATAATGAACGGCGTCTTGCGCGACTTGAGCAGCCCGATGGACTCGATCGTCTGTTGCTCCAAGCCGTGCATGAGGTCGACAATGAGGACGGCAATGTCGCACAGACCGGAGCCGCGCTGGCGCAGGTTGGTGAACGACTCGTGCCCCGGGGTGTCGATGACAAGCAGGCCTGGCAGAGGGGACGGGAGCGTTATGTCCATGCGCGCACGTGTGTGTGTGTATGCATATTTGTGATGGCGGAGGTTGGTGAACGACTCGTGCCCCGGGGTGTAAATGACGAGCAGACCTGGCAGAGGGGAGGGGAGGGTTGCGTGCATGTGTGTGTGTGTGTGTGTGTGTGCGTACGTGTGTGTATGTGTACATGCATGTGCTGAGGTGGGGGCCATGCACTCGGGACCTTCATGCCGGCCGGGCGCCCCGCATGCAATTCCTCGGTGCACTTTCTGACTACCTACACAGGTACCCCCAACCTAATACTGCCCCCACGCCCCTCGGAGTTTTGGAGGATCCCCCTCTGAGTTGTGAAGGATCCCTACGCCCAGAGCCCTACAAAACAAAGACCACGGGCAGGTTATTTGTCGCACCGGGCAGCTTCAGGTCGAACGGTCGCCCCGCGCGCAGCCCCCGCGTGCGCTTGTCGATGGCCTCCTGCGGGACGAACGTCGCTCCGATCTGCTGGGTGATCCCGCCGGCCTCGCCGTCCTGTTTGTGTGGAGGGAGTGTGAGGAGTGTGATGTGTGAGGAGAGAGTGTGAGGTGCGATCTGAGAGTGCGTGGGACAAACGTCGCTCCGATCCGCTGAGTGATCCCGCCGGCCTCGCCGTCTGTTTGTGTGTGTGTGTGGGGGGGGGGAGGGGAGGGGTGTGTGTGTAAGGAGACAGGGTGGTGCAAGGTGAGAGTCTGGTGCGTGCTGCCGCTGTGGTTTGACCCTGCGACATGCAGCCCGCCACGTCCGACTGCACGCTGCGTCGGATGTTGTCGAGGATCTTGGTCTCTCTATACCCTGCACTCCAATCTGGAGTCTCCCTATAAGACACCTTATATTCAGTTAAAGGAACACTGGCAACAGCAAATACATACAAACACAACCAAACGTGTTGATGTTGTCGAGGATCTTGGTCTTGTTATACCTTGCACTCCAATCCGAAGTCTCCCTATTCAGTAACGGCAAGATCAGCATCAGCTTTACAGAAAATGCGTACATGCACAACCGAACCCCACCTGCACGTTGGTGCGCCGGATGCTGTCGAGGATCTTGGTCTTCCCGATGTCGAACCGCACATTCACATCCACCCTGTCATAGCCCAGCCGTGGACATGCCTACAGCCCCGACCCCAACACCGAAACCCACCTGCACGTTGGTGCGCCGAATGCTGCCGAGGATCTTGGTCTTCCCGACGTCGACCCACACATTCCCACCCACCATGCTATAGCTAAGCCATGGACATCACTAAAGCCCGTAACCCAAATTGGGGATTTAAAATCGAGACCCACCTGCACGTTGGTGCGCCGAATGTTGTCGAGGATCTTGGTCTTCCCGACGTCGACGTGCCCCAGGATGCAGCAGATGGGCGAGCGCATCTGGGTGGGGTCGGCGGCCTGTGCGTGGAGGAGTGAGTGTGTGTGCGTGTCTGTGTGTGTGTGTGTGTGTGTGCGTGTTTGTGTGTGTAAATGTGCCCGAGGATGCAGCAGATGGGCGAGCGCATCTGGGTGGGGTCGGCGGCCTGTGCAAAGAGGGGAGTGCTTGTGCATTTGCGTGCGCGTGTGTATGTGTGTGTGTTTGTGCGTGAGTGAGGGAGGGAGTGTGTGGGTTTGTGTGTAGATGTGCCCACGCATGCAGCAGACGGGCGAGCGCATCTGGGTTGGGTCGGCAGCCTGTGCAGGGAAAGAGGGGTACCAAATGTTAGGGGGGTGTAACCCTTGTAGCCGATGGATCTCGCTCGGCGCGCGATACCAACTACGCTATTCGGGCACCCAGCGTGACCGATCCTTTGGGCATGGGGCAAATGCAGAACTTGAAGAAACCCAGGCATTCCGCAGCTCCCTTTCAACAACAGCAAGAGTAACATCGACGACTTCCTCCTAGTCCTACAAGAGCACCCTTTCTATAGTCCTAGAAGATCTCCTCCCTGTCATTCAGGATGTTCTTCCGACACGACGGCAGGCAACCCCGGGTCAACACACGCGCAACAGCCTCAGCCTGCACAACCACCGTTTCATGCAGTGTTGCACGGGATGCAGAAAATACCCCCCCCCCCCCGAAGGACGCCCGTCTTGTGGGTCTTTGGTTCCATTGGCAACATCAGAGGAGACAACACAGATGCTGGAGCTCTCGACAGCCGAGCGTGCCCCCCCCCCCCCAGAAACACACCCGGTGCCCCTAGCACGTAACGTCCCGTGCATCACCGGATCCATCAGTGGACCACCATAACTGGATCACTTGATCCATCTGCTGCATCTGAACCAAAGTGCGCTTGACAGCTGACGTGCGGCGTGGACCCCCCCCCCCCCTTCTGCCCCCCTCTCCTAGGACTTGACAACTTGTGCATGGGATCCATCGACATCCAGCAGGAACCTTGTCTCTGTTGGGATGCCGATGTGACAACAAGTGTTCAAAGGACCCACCGCGCGCTTGACAGCGGAGCGCGCCAGGCGCGCCTCCTTTGCCGCCGCGATGCGCTGCTCCTTCTCCCAGTCGACGTCGTCGCTGTGCATGTGTGTGTGTGCGTTTGTGTGTGTTTGTGTGTGTGTGCGTGTGTGTAGGGTGTGTGTGGGGTGTGTGTGGGGGAGTTGGGTGCGAGACTGAGTGAAATAATTTAGTGAGGTGAGGCGCCTCTTGTGCCGCCGCGATGCGCTTCTTCTTCTCCCAGTCGACGTCGTCGCTGCGAGTGTGCATGCGTGAGTCGAAGTGTTGCAGATAGTCAGAGCGAGAGTGAGGAGGAGATTGCGTGGCATTGATGGGGGGTGGTGGGGGATAGTCTTAGTTCACGACCCTAACGTATTACGGGTAATACGATTTTCAACACAATTTCGGATGCATGGCACGAGAGCTGTGGTTTGACGATTTGGACGTGGGGCGGCATGTCGGATAGGTTACAGTTACAGGGGTGGCCTTTGCCCAGCCAACGCCGTCGCTGCGTCTGCAGTGGCAAGCAGGGTCTTCTTTTTGTCTTTTCATTGATTATTACTCAGCCGGATCTTGCTTTGACTGCGTTGACCGTTGACCTCCCGTGCTGCCCCCATAATAAGTCCTTTGAACGGGCTCAACGAGCTCTATCTGGCGGGCTCGCCAGACTTCCAATCCACAGATTGGGCCAAGTTGTGTTCAAGGTCAATGTACAGCCGGAATGCAGCCAAGTGGCTGTGCAGCGCCGAAAACGAAATCACTGGTGTCAAGAGAGCTCACCCACCTCTCATCTGAGTCGCTATCGGACTCGCTCTCGCTCTCCGACTCGCTCTCCTCCTCAGACTCCTCGTCCGACTCATCGTCAGAGCCGCTCTGAAGAGTGGCAGGGCAGGGCGGGGAGGGGTTTCATTGGCAGTTTCGGACGAGCCCATCAGACTTCTCTTTCAAGTCGGATCTCCGAGCAGGCCACATCAGAGTGGGGGGGGAGGGAGACCCCGTGTCGGCGTCCGTCAGTTTTTTTTACGGCCACCACAGTCCATGCCGACAAACTCACCTCCTCATCGCTACCGCCCCCAGACTCGTCGTCATCATCGCTGCCGCTCTCATCGTCATCGTCTTCCTCATCAGAGTCCTGCGCCTTGGCAGCTGCAGCTGCGGCCTTGGCGGCAGCCTTGGCAGCGGCAGCCTATGAAAAAAGGGAGGAAGGGGGAGCGGGGGGGGAGACGGTGTGAAGGGGGAGGAGGGGGGAGGGGGGGGTTAAGGGAGGGAGGAGGGGGAGGGGGGGAGGAGGGGGAGGCGGGTAACATGCGCTGTCGCAGTTCGGCGGCCGGGCAACGAAGGTCAGCTCAGTTCAGGGGTGCGGGCAGCAGAGATCAGTGAGCGGTCATTGAGCGCTCAAAGGAGTTTGGCGGACGCTTGGGCAGCCCATTGTACCGTGGCGTTCTGCTCCGTTGCGTGCCGCCAAGCATGCCTCAAATAACAAACCTCATACATCACATCAACAAACCCCATAACTGAACAAACCCACCTTTGCCTTCGCCTCCTCTGCGTGACGCTTGGCGGCGGCCTTTGCCTCGGCGCGCGCGGCGTCGCGCATCTCCTTGACGGCGAGCACCTTCGCGGCAGCTTCCTCCTTGATCTTGGCGGCTGCCTCGGCCTTTGCCTGGAAGTGTCAAGGTGTGTGTGTGTGTGTGTGTGTGTGTGCATGCGTGTGCAATTGTAGAGGTGAGTGCGTGCGTGCGTGCGTGTGCGTGTGTTTGTGTGTGTGTGTGTGCGCGTGTAATTGTAGAGGTGTGTGCGTGTGCTTTTGTGTGTGTGTGTGTGTATTGTGTGTGTGTGTGTGTGTGTGTGTGTGTGTGGTCGGCCTCGCCTCTGCCTCTGTTCGCAAGCACGCACACACACTTGACCAGGCTATCTCCCACCACCGTGCGTTTGTGTGTTTGTGTACAGTTTCCTGTTTAATCGTTGATCTTTAGATCGTAGATGAGCAGGAAACTAGAGTTTGTGTACCAGCTTTCGCTCTTATTAAGGAGCTGAGCTGGCTGACTGCACTGTTGTGCTGATTTGTTGGATTGACTGCTTGGATCGTATCGCTCGCCCGCACAGGATTGACCCCGCACGGACGATATGGGAGAAAAACTCGTTCCAAAGCTAATAGAGTGCCACACTCACGGTGGCGCCTGGTTCGGCATGCAGCCGTTCAAACTTCCGTCCTGAGTGGCAGTGCATGCGCCGTGAGCTCGTGGCTGTCACACTAGGAGCCCTTGCTCACCCAGTCAAGTTCGACTGTTCCGGCTGTATTGCAGTGGGAAGGGGCTCTGTCGCTCTGAGGCACTATAGGTGTCGCATACGCCCCCCCCCTGCAGCCCTTTATGCCTGTGCCTTTCTGCTGGGACAAGGCTCTTCAGTGGCGTAGAGGGACAGTCTGCGCCCTCAAGCAACGGGTGCGGCCCAAGCGTGGGTTCCCCTTGGGCCTGTCAACTCGCCTAATCAAGAGAATCACTACTTGCAATCAGTGTGAAGGACAGTCAAAGTGCGAAGCATGGGTAATTGTAACACCCAACACGACACCAGCATTGTGTGCTGCATAGGGCGCCGATGGCTGCACAGCCGCGGCGCGGGTGGGTGGGTTCTACAAGGTTCTGCTCAGGGCAGAACCCGATGAAGCTGTGCTAATGAAACGGGAGTTTCCCTTTGTACGAATCCAGGATGAGGACAAAAGGGACAGAGCTGGTTAAGAGCTCTGAAAGTACACACTTTTTAGCTGCAGCTTCATACACAAGCCCAAATTTCCCTCTTCATTACATTACGATGGAAATTAAAGCTATCTGCTTATAGTTCAGTTCACACTAAGGTGGAACTGAGGAGCCAGGTATAACCTGGCTCCCTTCCTTAGCAACTCATCCTGTTAATTCGATACTAAGGAAGCTTAGCTTGTGTTTGTTCGCTGTGACCTAGTCACAGCTGTATACACGCTACCTACTAATCTATAATCTAATAGCGACCCACCCCTGTGCGTTTGTGTGTTTGCCTGTTTCATTGATCGGTGGATTGATCCTAGACACATACCGCTGGCTCCGCTGCTGCCTTGGCCCTCACTTCTGCTTGCGCCGCCCTCACAGCATCACCAACTCCCCACAAACACACTCACAGACACAGAAACACACAGTGACGCGCGCACACACACACACACACACACACACGACGCACCGCTGCCTCTGCTGCTGCCTTCGCCCTCACTTCCGCCTGTGCCGCCGCCTTCGCAGCGGCGACCTCCGTTGCCCGCCGCTCCTCCTCCTCCTTCTTGGCAGCTGCAGCGGCAGCGCCCATCTGAGGTGTGTGTGTGTGTGTGTGTGTGTGCGTGTGTGCGTGCGCGCGTGTGTGTGTGTGTGTGTGTGTGTGTGTGTCAGCGTCCTCCGCTGCCCGCCGCTTCTCCCCCTCCTTATTGGCAGCTGCAGCAGTGCCCATCTGAGGTGTGTGTGTGTGTGTTTGTGTATGTGGGTGTGTGCGTGTGTCAGCAACCTCCGCTGCGCGCCGCTCCTCGTCCTCCTTCTTGGCAGCTGCACCCATCTGAGGTGTGTGTGTGTTTGTGTCTGTGTGTGTGTGTGTGTGTCAGCTACCTCCTTCTTGGCAGCAGCAGCGCCCATCTGAGAAAATATGCAGAGACATGTGCATATGCATGCGTGTGTGAGTGGTCCATTTTACAGTCTGTCGGATGCCTTCCATGCTGTATTCTACCCGGTGTGTGTGCGTACATGTGCGTAGATGTGTGTGCGTGCGTGCGTGAGGGATGGAGGACAGAGGGATGGAGGGAGGGTGGGAGGGGCCCCCAAAGCCCCATGAGGGCGCCCCAAAACACACACAAACCTTGATCGCGTCCACATCAACCTCCTCCCAGTCGTCTGCCCCGTCCGACTCCTCCGCCACCGCCGCTGACGCTGCTGCCGCCGCCGCGGCTGCAGCTGACGCAGCTGCCTCCTCCTCTGCCTTCTTCTCAGCTGCCTCCGCCTCCGCCGCCAGCTTCGCGACGGCTGTCGCAGTGTCCGCGGCTTCCTGCATGCATCGGGCGTTGGGAGGGGCGAGGTCCAAGGTCTTATCGTCTACTCTGGGTGCAGCGGTTGGTTACAGTCGGTGTCAAGAGCCAAGTCGGCTTGTCAGCCGGCTCCGCCTCTGGTACCGACTTTGCGACGACTGCCGCAGCGCGTGCGGCCTCCTGCATGCATTGGGCATTGGGAGGGGCGGGCATTTGAAGGGGAGCCTTTCTACTACGGATGAAGATGTTGGTTGCAGTGGGCGTCAAGAGCCAAGTCGGCTTGTCAGCCGCCTCCGCCTCTGCCGCCAGCTTCGTGACGGCTCCCGCAGCGTCCGCGGCCTCCCGCGTGCGATCCGCGGTGTGGGGACTCAAGTCGAGGCTTAGTATCAGAACCCCCACGAGATGTTAGACATCGGCTACCTTGTGTCATAAGGTTCACCGGCGTCCATTGGCGTTCAAAATATTCCATGGGCTCACCTTGTCAGCCGCAGCTGAAGCAGCGGCCGCAGCGTCCTCCTCTGGGTTTGCTGCAGTACTCGTATTTCATATAGGGCTTTGAATTAATGGACTTAGGCTTAATGAACATAGTGTCGCATATTCAAGTTGATCGCCATGTCAGCCGCAGCATAAGCCGCGGCCGATGTATCCTCTGGGTTCGTCGTTGTGGAGGCCCCACAATTGACATTGGCGCTTAGGTCAGTGGGTTCAATGTTTAGCATTCAAAATGTCCACCTTCTCAGCCGCAGCCGAAGCAGCGGCCGCTGTGTCCTCCTCTGGGTTCGCCGCGGAGGAGGTCGAGGCCGGATCAACCTTCTTGGGTCCCTTCTTCTTCTCGTAGACCACCTGCGTGTGCGGGGTTGGATGGGGGGGTGGGGTGAGCCTTCCGTGATTCAGGATCAGGGTCGGGACCTTATTCTTCTCGTAGACCATCTGGCGTGTTTGTGGCGAATACAAATTTTGAGAGGGTTGTGCGCGCGTGCGCAGCAACATCTATCAAACAGACTGGCACATCCATCATCATCTAAATTCGCAACGTCGAATGCGCGCTCGTGCGTTTGGAGAGTCACGGGCTTAGCTGGACAGCCCCGTGGTGCTTGTTACTTGCGCGTGCGAGTGCGAGCGTGTGTGCATGTGTGTTTTCAGGCCCCACATTGTTCAGCTGATTGTGCCATCCCTCGGCTCAGCATGCACAGCACACAGTACACAGCACGCAGCACCCATCCTGCAGCACACATCCAGCAGCACAGTCCACACGCACGTTGGCAGGACACACCAGTAAACAGCACTTGGATCGACACAGCAAACAGCACACCGCATACGTCACACCGCACACACGCACAATCAGAACATACCTTCTTCGACTTCTTGTCGTCGCCCGGTTCAGGGATGTCCAGCACAATGCCCCGTGCCTCGGCGGCAGCCAGCAGCTTGGCGCGCGTCTGCGCGGCAGTTAGGTGGTTTCAAAGTTCAGGTTCGAATTTCAAGTTCGGGTTTCAGGGATGAAATTCCAAGGTTTAGGGTCTAGGGTGACGGTTCTACACCCCCCTGCCTCGGCGGCAGCCAGCAGCTTGTCGCGCGTCTGCGCGGCAGTTGGAGGTTAAGATTTCACTTTTGAATTTCAGATTTGGGTTGCAGGGATGAAGTTTCAGGCGTCAGGGTCTAGGGTGGACAGTCCTGCATATGCCCGTGCCTCGGCGCCAGCCAGGAGCTTGGCGCGCGCCTGCGGTAGTTGGGACGTTTCAGATGTCCGAATGACGTTTCAAATTCACATTCAATCGCCCCCCTGACTTAGCCACAAACCGGCACAACACCTTCACTACAGCAGCCGCTAGTTGCGCGCTGTTCATGCGACGAGCGTCACATGTCACACATTCAGCATCAGGGATTTGGTTTCAAACCAAACAAGAAGGATCAAATCATCCCCCCCCTCCCCCCTTGGATCCACCGCGGCCAGCTTCTCGGCGTCCGCCTTCACCTTGCCCGTGAGCAGCAGCCCGTCCTTCCTCAGCTGCTCGCGCCATCCGCCCCCCAGGCCAAGACAGAACACACCATACAACCTTGCACACAGCATGGATGTCAACCATTTCAACTCCCACTCAAACCGCATGGATTTCAACAATTTCAACTGCCAGTCAACCTTATGTAAAAAAAACCTGCATCAGGCGCACCCACCGCAGCCAGCTTCTCAGCGTCCGCCTTCGCCTTGCCCGTGAGCAGCAGCCCGTCCTTCCTCAGCTGCTCGCGCTTGATCCGCTGTGCCTCCTTCTTCTTCTCCCGCGCCTCGGACAAGCGCTTCTCCTCCGCCTCCTCCGCCGCGATGCGCGCATTCTCGGCAGCTTCCGCGGCCTACGAAGTACGCAGGTGTGTGTGTGTGGGGGGGGGGGGGGGGCGCGGGCGTGCGTTTGGGGCAGTGCGCATGCGTCTGTAAAACAGCGAGATAGAGAGACAGCGAGCGAGGGAGCTCCAGCGCCTCAAACACGCGCTTCTCCTCCGCCTCCTCCGCGGCAATGCACACGCATTCGGCGGCTTCCGCAACCGGCGCTGAACACACGGGGAGGGTGTGCGTGTGCGTGCGTGTGTGTGTGTGCGGGGTATAGTTCGTACGTACACGCGAGAAAGACAGCGGGAGAGGGAGAGCTCCAGAGAGAGAGAGAGAGACACGCCCCCTCGGCGGCGATCCGATCCTCCGTGGACAGCTGCCTATCATCACGGCATGGGCCACACACCGTCATGGCCACACACCACCATGGCCACACACTGACGATTTATACCTCACTTGTGCGCCACCTCTGCCGCGCGCTGTGCCTCGAGCGCCTCTAGGGCTTTGATCGTTAAGAGTCGCGAGGTTGAAGGCTTCAACACATGTCCGAAGGGTTCACTATCCCAAGGCTTCAACACAGGCTTCACTATCCCAAGGCTCCAACAAAAGATTCAATATCCCAAGGCTTGAACAAAGGCTTCAACATAGGGTTCAATATCCCAAGGCTTCAACAAAGGATTCATTATCCCAAGGCTTGAACAAAGGCTTCAACACAGAGGGTTCAATATCCCAAGGCTTCAACAAAGGATTCATTATCCCAAGGCTTCAACAAAGGCTTCAACACAGGGTTCAATATCCCAAGGCTTCAACAAAGGATTCATTATCCCAAGGCTTGAACAAAGGCTTCAACAGAGGGTTCAATATCCCAAGGCTTCAACAAAGGATTCATTATCCCAAGGCTTCAACAAAGGCTTCAACACAGGGTTCAATATCCCAAGGCTTCAACAAAGGATTCATTATCCCAAGGCTTCAACAAAAGCTTCAACACAGGGTTCAATATCCCAAGGCTTCAACAAAGGATTCATTATCCCAAGGCTGCAACAAAGGCTTCAACACAGGGTTCAATATCCCAAGGCTTCAACAAAGGATTCATTATCCCAAGGCTGCAACAAAGGCTTCAACACAGGGTTCAATATCCCAAGGCTTCAACAAAGGATTCATTATCCCAAGGCTTCAACAAAAGCTTCAACACAGGGTTCAATATCCCAAGGCTTCAACAAAGGATTCATTATCCCAAGGCTTCAACAAAAGCTTCAACACAGGGTTCAATATCCCAAGGCTTCAACAAAGGATTCATTATCCCAAGGCTTCAACAAAGGCTTCAACACAGGGTCAATATCCCAAGGCTTCAACAAATAGCCCCAGGGTTGAGGGCGCAGGGTTTAGGGCTCTCCCGTACCTCGTTCGCTGTGCGCCTCGAGCGCCTCGCGCATGCACGCCACACTCCCCCCATGCGCACACCGGCACTATCCCAATTCACACGAGACCAAGACAGCCAGGATGCTCTCGATGAGAGCAGCACAACCCGGATCCCACCCTACCACAGCCCCTTTGTCTGATCCGCGCCTGTGAATGCGGTCATAACGCCTAAGGCGGTCCGGGGTGCGCCTCAGGCGGTGGTGAGCGCCTTAGGCAGTCGGAATGGCGCCTGAGGCGGTCAAGATGACGCCTAAGGCGGCGCCTGAGGCGACCAGAGGTGCGCCTGAGACGGCGCCTGAGGCGGTCGGCGCCTGAGGCGCCTGAGCCTCATCCGCGCAAGTACATGCGCCGCCTGAGGCGCTGCCTCAGGCCTTGGGAGTGTGGTAGGGCCACCCGCACCACAAACACGCCGGCCAAGCCACCACACCAACGCACCTCGTGTTCGCGCCGCGCCTCCGCCTCAGCCGCGCGCTGCGCCTCGAGCGCCTCGCGCATGCGCCGCACGGCGGCCGACTCCTTGCCCTTCTTGTCGCCCTTCTTCTTGCCGCCAGCTGCACGCATGCAGACAGACGGGCAGGACACGGATGTGTGAGATGCATACCACACCCCGTGATGTATTATATCATCGGCTAGTCTGCCAGGTTTGGGTTGGACCCCGAGCTGGCGAAGACGCCTTGCCCTTCTTGTCGCCCTTCTTCTTGCCGCCGTCTGCACGCACAAATACACACAGGCGTGTTGAAGAAGAGCAGAGGTTTGGAATCAGCCACCAAGGCCGTCTCCAGACACACAAAGACACAAGGCAGGACACGGTTGTTTTGAGTCGCTGAGGGGGCAACATAGTATCAGCTAATACGCGAGGTCTGGGTTGAGCCTCAAGTGCAGACACCTTGCCCTTCTTCTTGCTGCCAGCCGCACGCACACAGGCAGGCGGGACCCGGTTTCGTGAGTTGCCAAGGCATTATACCGTAGTGACACGCTCATTTGGGGGTACGGCCAAATGTTTGGGGGTTGGGACAACGGCTGTTCTAGGCCCACCAAAGACACAGGTTTGGGGGTAGCCCCGAGCGTCAGTGATACCCTCGACACGAGTTTGGGGTAGCCTACCCCCAATTGTACGGTAGTATTGGCTAGTATGCCAGGTTTGGGTTGGAGTCCGAGCTTGCAAAGACTTTTTGCCAGGCGCCACCTTTGGGCACACAAAGACAGAGGCAGGACACGGGTGCGTGAGTCGCTTAGGGGCGAACACACTACCGGCTAATAGATGCCAGCTTGGTCAACCCCACGCGCACAGTACTTGCCCTTGCCGTCGCCCTCCTTCTTGCCGCCGCTGGAGAGGAATGAAGGTCGACACAGACTGGTGAATGTCTTGGCAGGGACTGTGGTTCAAGGCCCTGTCCCTCTACCCATACGGGCCCAAACGACCTCCCCCATAGCATCTCCCACCCTCCCCCACCTCTCCACCGAAGTCCGCATCACCCCCCCCCCATTCGCAGCAGCCTTTATATGCTCCTGATCGATGCACTTCCTCCCCCACCCCATCAACCTTTTTATTTTCCGGAGATTTAAAAATGGCTCACCCTCTCCGTCCTCTCCCTCGCCGCCCTCTCCACCGGCCTCCTTTGCAGCAGCCTCCTTCTGCTTCTGCTTGAGACGCTTCTTCTGCGCGGCGGTCAGCACCTTCCCTGCAACTTCCTCGCCACCGTCAGCGCCTGAGCCAGCGGCACGGTAGAGCAAGGGCATAGTTAGAAATGGTGCAAGAGGGTGGGGATCGTATCGCATTGCAGCAGCAGTCACCCTCGCCCTCCTCTTGTCGGAATCAACGGCTAGCCAGCCAGCCAAAAAACACAGCACAGCAGGCCAGACCCCCATAACAGCGCAGCAGGCACCAACAACACAGCACATCACATCAGGCAGCCCCAAAACAGCACAACGCAGCGTAGCACAGCACAGAGCAACGCAGCAGCACTCGCCCTCGCCCTCCTCACAAGCGTCACCAGCAGCGTCGGCAGCAGGAGCCAACAACACAGCACATCAGGCACGCCCAAAACGACACAACGCAGTACAGCGCAGCGCAGTGCCGCAGCGCAGCACAACGCAGTGTAGCAGCACCCACCCTTGCCCTCCTCCTCGGCGTCACCAGCTGCGTCGGCAGCAGGATCCAACAGCACATCAGGCACCCCCAAAACGGCAGAACGCAGCGCAGCGCAGCACAGTGCATCGCAGCAACACTCGCCCCCTCTCTCCTCCTCGGCGTCACCAGCCGCAGGAGCCAACAGCACAGCACAGGACAGCGCAGCACAACGAGGCGACACCCACCCAAGCCCTCCTCCTCGGCGTCACCAGCAGCTTAAGCAGCAGGTGCCAACAACACAGCGCAGCCAGCAGGCACCCCCAAAACGGCACAACGCAGCACAGCACAGCGGAACGCAGAGCACAGCGCAGGAACACCCACCCTCGCCCTCCTCCTCGGCGTCACCAGCTGCGTCAGCAGCGGGCGCGGCAGCAGCGAGCGCGTCGGCAGGCTTGACCGAGACAGCGCCAAACTCCGCGAGCAGCGCATCCAGGTCCTCGCCCTCGTCCTTGGCGCCGCCCTTGCCTGTGGGTGTGCACGGGGTGTGGGGATTTAGGGTGCGGGCTGGTCGCACTCCGCATCGGAGCACCAGAGCGCATAGCACCAGAGCAACACATCATCAGAGCATCGGATTTGGCGCCGCCCTTGCCTGCGGGTGTGGACGGGGGTGTGGGGATTTAGGGTGTGGGCTGTCTGCACTCCGCATCAGCGCACTTGAGCCTTGGAGCCTCGGAGCCTCAAAGTCACACATCATCAGAGCATCAGAGCCCCAGAGCACAAGAGCGACACATCATCAGAGCCCCAGAGCATCAAAGCATCAGAGCATCAAAGCATCAGAGCACCGGAGCATCAGAGTTTCAAAGTCCTCGCCCTCATCCTTGGCGCCGCCCATGCCTGTGGGTGTGGACGGGGGTGTGGGGGTTTAGGGTGTGGGCTGGTCACACTCCACATCAGAGCACTAGAGCCTCAGAGCCTCAGCGCACCAGAGCAACACATCATGTGAGCATCACAGCACTAGAGCTGCACATAATCAAAGCATCAGAGCATCAGAGCATCAGAGCAACACAGCATACGAGCATCAGAGCGTTTAAGTCCTCGCCCTCATCCTTGGCCCCGCCAAGGATGCCTGCGGTGTGGTGCAGTGTGTGACCAGCCATAGCAGGCGGCAATGCAAACAGGGTCGAAAGAGACCAATGCGCAATGGGCAGTGTGCGCACCCACCCTTCTTCTTCTTCTTCCCGCCTCCGTCCCTTGCCTTGGGGGCATCCAGCTCAGCAAGCGGGGCCGAAAAGAGCCCTATGCGCAATCGGGAGTGCGCAATCAACAGTGTGCGCAAACACACCCACCCTTCTTTTTCTTCTTCCCGCCTCCGTCCTTTGCCTTCGGTGCGTCCAGCTCAGCGAGCAGTGCCGCCAGCTCATCGTCACCCTCGTCCTTCTTGGCGGCCTGATTGGAGCAAGTCGGAGCAAGTTGGAGTAAGTAACTATTGCACAATACAGTGTGTGTGTGTGTGTGTGTGCTGAAGAGGTGTAGAAGCAGGGAGGAGAGGGTATGATGTGTGCAAGCAGCTCATCGTGGACCTCGTCCTTCTTGGCGGCCTATGGAGGGAATGGGCGTGGGGTGCAGGTTTAAGCAGGAGCACGGATTCAGGGAGCAGCGCCACAAACAATAGCTCTCCTTTTTGCTCTATGACTACACGTTGGCAGGCAGCCGGCTGGTGGCTACCGCCCTTCACAAGTAACAGTTAGGGCCAGAACTGGACTTGGGTCTAGGCGGTGGTACTAGGATTAGGAGGTAGTCTTTGCTGGAAAGCCGATGTAACTGTATGTAATTGCCACAGACAGGGGTTCCCCGTCCCCTCGGTTTCACCATCCCCACGAGCATTATGACGCGTCACATGCTGAGCCGTTGCTGTCGTCTTTTCACTTCCCCACACCTCCCACGTCCACACACTCCACACCTTGCCGCGCTTGCCCTTCCCGTCGTCCTTTGCAGCAGCAGGGGCAGCGGCCGGCGGCGGTGGTGCACTGCCAGACGCCTGCGCCTCGAGGGCGGCAAAGAGGTCGGCACCGCCTGCGCGAGTACGAGCATGCATGCGTGTGCACGTGTGTGCGGGGGCAGTGTGCGTGGTCTGTGCGTTAGGGCGTGTGCGCTGCCAGATGCCTGCGCCTCCAGGGCCGCTAATAAGTTGGCACCGCCTGCGTGTGTGCGCGTGTGTGTAATTGCGTGTGTGTTATTGCATGGGCTCGGAGGGATTTTCTCCTGTCGCTGTCATTGCGCATGGGCGACGGTGCGCTGCCGGACGTCTGCGCCTCCGGGCCCACACCCGCACCCACCCTTCTTCTTCTTCTTCTTCTTTCCCTCCTTCTCCGCGTCGGCGCCGTCGTCAGCAGCGGGCGCAGCAGTGGCCTCGAGTGCGGCAAATAGGTCGGCGCCGCCTGGGGGATGCGGAGTTGAGGTGAAGGGTCAGGGTGGGGTGCAGGTGTGGGCAGTTCACAGGCGAAGCAGCAGCATCAGCATCAGCAGGAGCATCAGCATCAGCATCAGCATCAGCAGCAGTGGCCTCCAGATCTGCAAACATGTCTGCGCCGCCTGGGGGCGTGAGATAGGGGTCTGGGTTTGATGAAGGTTGCAGAAGGTTTGACCAAACCGGGGCAGGTTTGGGGAGGTTTCGGAACATTTCGGCAGGTGGCAGTGGGCGGGGTGTTGGCCTCCGGCCACTGAGTGTGTGGCATACAGGTCGGCACCGGCTGGGCGTGAGGGAGGGAGTACATATTCGTTTGGTTGAGTGAACTGCAACACCCACCCCATGCCCCCTCCCTTCCTCATCTCCCTCGGCGCCTCTGCCTTTCCCTTGCCTCCCTCGCCACCCTGCCCCAGCGCGGTTAACGCCCCAACCCACCACTCCACTCTGCCCCCGCCAACACACAGCCCACCAACGCCACACCACACAGCCACCCAACCCATGCACCCACCCGTCTTCTTCTTTTTCTTCTACTTCGGCTCCTCTGCCTTCTCCTCGCCTCCCTCGCCACCCTGCCCCAGCGCGGTCAACGCCCCAACCCACCACTCCACTCTGCCCCCGCCACGACAACACACAGCCCACCAACGCCACACCACACAGCCACCCAACCCATGCACCCACCCGTCTTCTTTTTTTTCTTCTCCTTCGGCTCCTCTGCCTTCTCCTCGCCTCCCTCGCCACCCTGCTCAAGCGCGGCAAACAGGTCGGCACCACCAGCCTTCTTCTTCTTCTTCTTGTCGGCCACCTGTGTGTTTGCAAGTGTGGACCGGCGGTTGTGTGTGTGTGTGTGTGTGCGTTGCCAAGCAGCCAGGCATGTGAGTGTTTGTGTGTTTTGTTGTGTGTTTTGTTGTGTGTGCGGGCGGGGTATGCGTATTACAAAGGTCGGCACCACCAGCCTTCTTCTTCTTCTTGTTGGCCACCTGTACGTGTGTACGTGTGGGCGGGCGGTCGGGTGTGTGCGTGTGTTGCCAAGCAGCCAGCTCAGAGCCGGTGCGCCGAGGCGCCTGAACCAAAAAATGCCCTTTCGGCTCCTGCTCCTGCTCTTCCTGTCCTCCTCCATCACCGCGCCGTCGTCGTCGTCGTCTCCGCCACCCAACCACAACGCTCGCAACCCACCCTCCACCACCACCCTCAGCGCGCATCCCCACACACACGCACACACAACAACGCACACACAACAACGCACCTTCAGTGCCTCCTCCTGCTCCTCCGCCTCCACCTTCACCTCCTCCATCACCGCGCCGTCGTCGTCGTCATCTCCGCCACTCAACCGCAACGCTTGCCCCCCCCCCTCACACACACACACACGTGCGCATCCCCAACAGCACACCTTCGGAGCCTCCTCCTGCTCCTCCGCCTCCTCCCCCACCTCCTCCATCACCGCGCCGCCGTCGTCGTCATCTCCGCCACCCAACCGCAACGCTTGCACCCTCCCCCCCTCACACACACACACACACACACGCGCGCATCCCCAACAACACACCTTCGGAGCCTCCTCCTGCTCCTCCGCCTCCTCCTCCGCCTCCTCCATTACCTCATCCTCGTCGTCGTCGCCCAGCGCGTCAAACAGCGACGCAGCGCCCTTCTTCTTGTCCTTCTTCTTCCCGTCCTTCTTGCTGGGCTTGGACCTGGGCACGGGCGCCTCGTCCTCCTCCTCCTCGTCAGCCCCGCCTGCAGGGGCGGAAGGAAGATTGGGGGCGGGGTTGGCAAATCGGTGTAGGGACCCTGTGCCTGCAATCGGCGTGCCTGCAATCGGTGTGCCTGCAATCGGGGTAGGGTCCCTGTGCCTGCAATCGGTGTAGGGACCCGGTGTCTGCAAGCTCACACCTCCAGACAGCCGCCACCTGCATCCCCGACACCTAACGACAACCAAACAGAGAGAACAGGGCAGCAAACCAACCCAGTCTGGGCTCCTCATCGCCCCTACCCATACAAACAACACCTGCAGACAGCCCACACCTACACTCCTCAAACCTAAGCGACAACCAAACAGAGCAGAGCAGCAACCCACCCAGGTCGGCCCCGCCTGCAGGGCCAGTGCGGCAGAGCTCACACCGCAGTTCAGTGGCCCTGTGCATGCAAGCAACACCTGCCCTACCACATTCACAACGCCTGAGGCGGCGCCTGAGACGTCCCATTCCATGGCGCAGATCAGGCGGCGCCTCAGGCGCTCCGACCGCCTGAGGCGCCGCTCGTGGCGCACCCGCGATCGCCTCAGGCATCGCCTTAAGCGTTATCCAAACCGCCTCAGGTGCCACCCCGACCGCCTCAGGCGCCCACCACCGACTGAGGCGCACCCCGGACCGTCTCTGGCGTTATGACCGCATTCCATGGCGCGGATCAGACGTTGGGATTTGGGTAGGGTTGCGGCAGAGGTCACACCGCAGTTCAGTGGCCCTGTGCATGCAAGCAACACCTGCAAGCAACACCTGCAAGCAACACCTGACAGTCGACACCCGAAACCTGAATGACACCCAAACAGAGCAGGGCATGGCAGCGACCCACCCAGGCCGGGCTCCTCGTCGCAAACCATAGCTGCAGACAGCCTAAATATATTTTCCCGGAACCTAAACGACAACCAAACAGAGCAGGGCATGGCAGCGACCCACCCAGGCCGGGCTCCTCGTCGCCCCTGCGCATGCACAGAACAGCTGCAGACAGCTTAATCCTGTTTTCCCGGAACCTACGCTACAACCAAACAGAGCAGCGACCCATCCAGGTCGGGATCCTCTTCGCCCCTGTGCATGCAAAGAACAGCTGCAGACCGCCCAAACATATTTTCCCGGAACCAAAACAACAGCCAAGAGCACCGCAGCAACCCACCCAGGCCTCCGGCCTCCTCGTCGTCGTCACCGAGCGCAGCGAACAGCGACGCGCCCTTGTCCTTCTTCTTGTCCTTCTTCTTGTCCTTGGACGCCTTGGGAGCGGGCTGCGGGTTTGGGACACCAATATGCGGGGAGTGAGCCCGAAGGCCCACGACAGATGCCTCTGCGTGCACTGGCACGACGCATGCATGAACATGAGCGTGGAGATGCATGCATGCCCACGCGCGCTGGTCAGTTGGCGTGTGGCACGGACGACCCACGCGTACGCACACAGCCCTGCATGGCCCATGCGGCGCCCATGCGCATGGGGATCTGAGACGCATGGCGCTGCCGTCTGTGCGCCCAGCGCAGCGCTCCGTGCAGCTGCACCCACCTTGCGCGGCGCCGCCTCCTGCTCCTCGTCCTCCTCGTCATCGCTGCCGAGCGCGGCAAACGCAGCTGCGCCGCCGCCCTTCTTCTTCGGCACGACCTTCGCCTTTACCACTTCCTCCACCTCGCTGGCATCGCCCTCGTCACTCTCGTCGTCGGAAACAAACGCGGCCGCCTTGCCCTTCTTGGCAGGGGCGGGTTTCTTGGCGCCCTTGGGCTTGGTGGGGACGGGGATGGTATCATCATCAGAGTTGGCTGCAGCCACGCCCGGGGCCTCGTCCTCGCTGTCAAACGCAGCAGCCTTGCCCTTCTTCTTACTCTTCTTGTCCGCCCTCTTTTTGGCATTGCCTGTGTCGCCAGACGGCGCGGTGGCGGAGCTGGTGGCTGCATCGCCACCTCCTGACTCGTCCTCATCTGGGACGTCAGGAAAATCAGAATAATCCCCCTTGCCCTTCTTCGGCTTTCCCATGTCGACTGGTGCCCCGCCTGGGTTTTGCCTCAAGTCCTGTCTGCGCGCTGTGCCCTGTTGCAACCCAGCTTCCGTATCAGAGTGCTGCGATTCAGCGTTCGTGCTGTGCGGATGTTGGCCGTAGGGTCCCTCGTCGTACGCGCCCCACACATGTGTGGATTGAGCTAAATTTCTCCGAGAGAACGTCGCGTAGCAATCTGACTGACCGCAACTGAATTCTGACTGCATCTGTGGCAGTGTGAGGGCGTGTGAAGGTACTCATCTTTCGCATCACCTCGTTGTTCTTCTCGTTTGCAGAGCTGCCTCCTTGAGGAGGCAGCTCGCTTGATGAGGAGGCGAGCTTACTTTCTGAGGACGCAGGCGCGGGCGAGCTCACAGGCTGGCGAGGCATGGAGCCAGCAGCTGGGGCGTAGTCTCTAGATCCGGCCCCAGTCAGTGACTCCACAGAGTCACAGAGTGGCCTGTTGCAGAGTCGGCGCCATGCAGAACGCCATGCAGCAGGCTGGGATGGTGGCGGACCAGCAGGGACCTCCGGTGCGTCCCATGCATGCATGCATGCATGCGCGCATGCACCCCACACGCCACAGCACGTCACGCACAGCACACGCAAACTCCCGCACACCTCAAGCCAAGCAATGCATTGGCGCTGCTCAACGTGTGTGCATGATGCACATCCCCCCTCCCCCCTGGCATAACGCCCCAAATTACACGTCCCTACGCCCCAAATACACGTCCCTACGCCCCAAATGACACGCCACCACGCCCCAAATTACACGACATCCTACTTGAAAAATATGTGCCACCACGCCCCCAATTATACGAGTGGTTGCGCTGAAATTTCACGGATTGTTCGCAAATACGTACGTATACGGTATATATACGTACACAGTATACCCCCCCCCCCCCCCCCGGCTGCCTGCCCTCCAAACCTTGGTGCACGCACCGCACACCCTCCCAGGATGTGCACGTCGTGGCTGAACAGCCAAGGTCGATATACGCAGCATCTATGCGCACACAAACACGAAGCATGCTCCAAACCTCCCAGGTCGATCCAACGTTCACGTTCCTCCAACTTTGAACAAGCCTCCCCGCTGCGTGCGGTGGACGACGCCGTGTCACCCCACCCACCCACCACCCCACACCCCACACACCAGGTTGGCCCCGGTGAGCTGCAATTCCCCGCAGTGCGTGCCCTCGATGACGGAACTTATGCGGAAACCGTCCGGAAGTTGCCCGGAAGCTGCCGCCCCCACACTTCCCAGACAAACACTCCATCCACACACACTCCCCCCACTGATCAGGTTGAGTCCGGTGAGCTGCGGTGCCCCGCACTGCGTGCCCTCGATGACGGAACCTAGATGGAAGTCGTCCAGAAGTTGCCCAGAAGCTGCCGCCCCACACACTCCCCCCCACCCCTAGGTGGATCCCGGCGAGCTGCGATTCCTCGCGCTGCGTGCCCTCGACGATGGAACGTGCCCAGAAGCTGTGGCAGCGCTCGCACGCGTGCTTTCAGAGCAGGGGCTGCTTCCGGCGCGGCCTGGCATTCTAGGTGGGTGTGGGGAGGTGTGGGGTGGTGGATTGTACAGTCCGTCGAACGCCGTTGATGGCATTTTTTATTCTTTATTTTCTTGTCTGTTTGCGTTTTTGTCCCTTTGAAAGATGACGGCAGCTGCAGAAAAGGGGCTGGCAGCTGGGGTGTTCAGAGTGTGTGGGAGGTGTGGGGGGAGGCAGCTGCCCGCTGAAGTTGTGGGGAGCGCTTGCACGCGTGTTGTCGGAGCAGGGGCTGCTGCTGGCGCGGCCTGGCGTTCTAGGTGGGTGTGAAGAGGTGTGAGGTTGGTTGATTGTGCAGTCCGTCAGACGCCTTCGTTTTTTTGCGTTTTCGACCCTTGGAAAGAGGACGGCAGCTTCAGGAATGAGGCCGGCAGCTGGGGTGTTGGGGTGTGAGGGAAGGTGTGGGGCAGGTAGTTGCCCGGGTGTTGGGGTGTGAGGGAAGCTGTGGCAGAGCTCGCACGCGTGCTGTGTCAAGAGCAGGGGCTGCTGCCGCCTTGTCCGGGCGTGCTGGGTGGGTGTGGGGAGGTTTGAGGAGTGTGGGAGGTGTGGGGGATGCAGCAACCCTCTGAAGTTGTGGGAGGCGCTGACACGCGTGCTGTCAGACCGTGGGCTGCTGCCGGCGCGGCCAGGCGTGCTGGGTGGGTGTGGGGTGGGGAGTGTGGGGAAGGTGTGGGCAGGAAGTTGCCCGGAACCTGTGGCAGCGCTCGCACGCGTCTGACTATGGGCAGCTGGCGCGGCTGGGCGTGCTGGGTGGGTGTGGGGTGGGGAGTGTGGGGGAGGTGTGGTCAGGTAGGTCCCCAAAAGCTTTGACCCCTCGTACACACACACACAAGCACTCAGCACACACGCTCACATACAAACACACATACTTCCACACACAAACACCCCACACACACACCAAACCACACCCACCCCCACACCAGCACACACACACTCACTCACCCTCCCACCCATGCACACAAACATGCCGAGATTTGTGTGCCCACACTTACACAGCCACCCACACAAACAACAAACCACGCATACACACACACATGTGGATCAAGGCCAGCCTCGAATGCCGAGATGTGCACAGATTACACAAGCACACACACACACACACACACACACACACACACACACAAACACGTACATGCACACACACGCACACACACACACACACACACACACACACACACACATAACCAACCAACCAACCAACCAAGCGTTACATGAGGCCGTCCGCATGCACCGGCAATGCCTGTGCTACTCACAGCAGTACACCCCGGCAATTGTTACGAGGTCTGACCCGTGCACTGGGATGTCTTTCGAATAGCGGGTGACCGACCAGCGCCTGAATCGAGTGGATAGTATCCTTGGTTTGGGGGGTCGGGGGGTTGCCTCTGAGGCACTGGCATCTAACTCAAGGCTTACTGACTGAAGGCTTTCTGACTGTGACCACCATCATCATCATTATCTACTTTGTTGGCTGGCTGCTCCCGCATTGGCTGCCATCTCTCTGCAAATACCATTCCACAGGCGTGGGAATCTCGCGAGGGTGAGCCACCCGGGAGGCCGCCTGCGCGCTAGTATCACAGCAAGCTCGGGGACGTTCTTCAGCTGGGACTCCGGTGGGGACTCGGCGTACTCCTTCTTGGCCTTGTCAAACTGCGTTGTGACGGCAGTCTTGAACACGTAGGAGTCGAAAATGTCTTGGACATTTTCACGGTAGGAGGTGATGACCCCACCTTGGTAGGGTATCACGTCTGGTCGTCGGTGCATGAAGAGGGCGGCGGTGGCTGGGAACATGGGTTCGGCGGGCGGGGAAGGGGAGGGGGGGGTTGGAGGAGGCAAGGGGTGAGAAGGATGGGGGTTGGGAGGAATCGGAGGAGGCATGGGGGGGGTCAGAGGAGGCGTGGGGGGCAAGGGGGTAGAGGGAGGGGGGTTGGGAGGGATCGGGGGAGGCGTGGGAGGAATCGGAGGAGGCGTGGGGGGCAAGGGGGAGAGAGGGCGGGGTTGGGAGGGATCGGATGAGGCGTGGGGGGCAAGGGAGAGGGAGGGGGGTTGGGAGGGATCGGAGGAGGCGTGAAAGGATCGGAGGGGCGTGGGAGGCAAGGGGGGAGAGGGAGCGGGTTGGGAGGGATCGGAGGGGGCGTGGGAGGCAAGGGGGGATCGGAGGGATCGGCGTGGGAGGCCAAGGGGGGAGAGGGAGGGGGGTTGGCAGGGGTGGGGGGCGGAGGAGTGGAGGTGGGGAGGCGGCGGACGAGGGATCCAATGAACAACAATCGGTGTTTGTTGATCGTGACGATGATAGGAGTGGTGGGAGGGTGCGCGGCATGTAGCTTGGCAGTGGAGATTTGCTCCAAGGTGTGGCGGGAGGGGGCTTTCAGGCGGCGGAGAAAGCGGTTGTGGGTTACCTCGAGGCGGTGGATGTGAGTTTTGTTTAGCGTCCAGGTTTGGCAGCCGTACAAGAGGGCGGATACAACAAAGGCATTGTACAGGTTGATCTTGGTGGTGAGGGTGATCTCATCTGATTTCCAAAACCGTGGGGTGAGGCGGGTGAAGGCGTACCATGCGGAGCTGATCCGGCGTGATATTTCTTCGTCGAGGATGTTGGTGGGCGGTGGGGGGTCAGGGTCGTCGAAAGGGGGGTAGGTGGGGGGTGAGGCCATGATGCTGCCGAGGTATTTGAAGCTGGAGGTGTGGTGGACCAGGTGGGGGGTAGGGGAGGAGTTGGAGGGGATGGCGATGGGGGTGGTGGTGGGGCCGGTGTGGGCAGACGGGTGGCCGAGGGATTGTGCAACGGTTTTGCTGTAGTTGATCTCAAGCGCGTCGAGGAGGGTGAGCACGGTGCGGAGGGCGTCCTCGGAGAGGGAGAGCAGGGCGATGTCGTCGGCATAGAGTAGGAGGGGGAGGACGGTGGTGTCGTAGTCTTTGCGGGACTCGGGGGTGTGGAGGACGCCGTCGACAACGTAGCCGATTTGGATGCCAGCGTTGGGGATCTGGGCAATCAGGGATCTGATTACGGTGTCGATGTAGACGTTGAAGAGTAGGGGGGAGATGGGGCAGCCTTGCTTGACACCGGTTTCCAGAGGGAAGGGGGCAGAGAGTGCGTCGCCGACGCGGGCACGGGCCGTGGCATCAGAGTAGAGGCTCTTGATGTGGTCGAGGAGGTCAGGGGGTACTCCGCGGTGGCGGAGGGTTTCCAGAGCGCGGGGTGGTTGACACGGTCGAACGCCTTCGAGAGGTCAACGTAGGCCACGTGAAGGGGGGCGTGAGCGCGGTGGGACTCCTCTTGGAGGCGGCGTAGGGCAAAGATGGCGCCAGTAGTGCCTCGGCCGGGCCGGAAGCCGAACTGGGAGGTGTGAAGGGATGGCTCCAGGTGCCGTCCGAGGCGGCCGAGGAGGATGTGGGTGTGGACTTTGCCCGGGACGGGCAGGAGGGAGATGCCACGGTAGGACTTGCAGAGAGTGGTCGGGCCTGAGGATGCGCCCTTGTAGAGGGGGCAGATCTCCGCTTGTCTCCACGAGGTAGGAGTGGTGTTGGTGTCCCAGCATGAGCGGATGATGTCATGGAGGGCGGAGGCGACGGCGGGGCCGCCGCTCTTGATGAGGGGAGCGGTGATGGCGTCGGAGCCCGGGGAGGTGTTTTTGAGTGCCTTGATGGCGGCCTCAATCTCGTCTCGTGAGGGCTCGGAAGGTGTGGGGGAAGGGGATGGGGCGGCGTGGGCGGGGGCGGGGACGGGGGGGGAGAGTGTGGGGGAAGGGGATGGGGCGGCGGGGGCTGGGGCGGGGGCGGGTACAGGGAGGGAGGGAGGCGTGATGGCAGGAGGGGCAGGGGGGGCAGTGGGTGTGTGGGCCAGGTGGGAAGCCAGGCGGGCGGGGTCGACGGTGGAAGGGAGGGTGTGGAGGGACACACATACACGCACACACACACACACACAGGTGGATCAAGGCCAGCCTCGTATGCCGAGATGTGCGCAGAGTTCGCGAGCGTCGCTCCGGGCACACTCGGACAGGTGGGGGGGTGCAAACCTTCGCGCGCCAGTCATTTGTCTTCATGATGATGACGATGGATTTTACAGTCGTGTGTGACGAGCCTACCTACCGGCTAGCGTATTCGACCTTGCTCGGCATATAACGCCCGAGCGCTACAGACGGGTGGCTGGCTACTGGTGGTGGGGGGCTAGTGGGTCGGGGCTGGACCTAGACAGGGCACTCGGCCCCCAGATCTGACTCCTCCCCGTGGGGGCACGGCCGGGGTTCACAAGCCCGCGGGATCGTTTCCCCTAGACCTCCACTGTAGCGGCAGCAGAGGCTACTGATCATTGTGTGTCAGAAGGGACGTGGATCTGATCAATAAGTGACCTGAGATGATGAGAAGGTTGAAAAGCCGGTCCGCAACCTCTGACTGTATAATGGGATTTCTAAATGGGATTTCAACCAGCTTGCACAGGACTTGAAACCTGCTACCCATACGCGGCTCTGAGCACAAGCTCACCCCTTGGCAAAGCACCGAGCACGACATTGAACGTGTCGCAGGCCCACCCCCTTGGTGTTGGAGGGAGGCACAGAAGGACTCGGTGAGGGGCACAACCCTGTACTAACTAAACAATCGTAATGTTAGAAAGGGCGTTTGGAGAGTTCACGGGCAAGCAGAGGCCATTTCGCAGTGAAGAGAGGTGCGTCTTGAGCATCTCGTTAAATGTAGCCAAATGTTAGAGAGCAGCAAGCGTGCTTGTCCCCCGGTTATAGCGGATAACATATTCCCGTCGCATTCTGTGTTCTGAGCTCATCATCTTAGATTCAGTCTTCCCGTGTGAGACCCAATCGTGGGCATTTCTCAAGCGCTGCCAGCTGCAGTAGACTGCAGAAGGCACAGTTTACTGCAGCTCTTCGGGGTCCCAGGCTTGGGTCCCCGCCACGCTCAAAACTGCATCGGCAACTCTAAGCGCAGAACGTCATTTGCTAAAGGTCAGTTAGTCCTCCCGATCCTCTGACTACTGCTCAATCTCCACCTCCCCCCGGCTGGTATCTCGTGCCTTGAAGCAGGCCACGAGAAATGTGGCCAGTGCCTTCCAGAAATTGGGGATCAAAAGGTCTTGTCTGGGGTTCATAAACTTGTTTATTCTCTCGTGCATACCACCGCCGTGGGCCGCCCCGGGGAGAGGGATGTCTGCAAAAAGGGGGTGGGCCGCGATGCGTGCCGCAGCGTAAAGGGGGCATTCAAAAATCATGTGGGCCTCATCCTCTCGGACCTCGCAAATATGGCAGTGCCTCTGGCTGCGCGTTTGCCCCACGTGGTGTCCGCCCTCTACCTGCAATTCATGCAGCCCCATCCTAAATCGTGTCAGAGTTGCGATTCGGGTGATGTCATTCAGGCCCGAGTGGAGTATGGCGGGCAAGCCGCCAGTGTCGCCCGCCATCCACCGCATGTAGGTCAGCGTCTTGAAGCCAGCGCTCCACATGTCGGGCAGTGAGCGGACGATGTTGTTGTCGTGTTGGTTGAAGCCCACCGGTAGCGGCGGTGGGCTTGACTTGGAGTCCAGCCACTCTCTGGTGGTGGCCTCAAGTAGGTTGGTTGTGTTCACCGCCTGTGGCCACCCCGACTCCCCCTCGTCCCCCCACGCCAGTGTGTGGCCCACCATGCTTAGGCACGCGCTCAGATGCGCCACCCAGCACCGCTGCCCGCCTCCCGCCGCTAGCCCTCAGCTCTCCCGCATGGCCTCTTTGAGCAGGTCCCCGTCCGGCCGCCGCCGCGCTTTCTCCCACAGCTGCATCGCGTGCCGCAGCCAGTCGGCCGCCAGCGGCCGCCAGCCCACTTCCTTGGCCAGCACCATCAGTTGTTGTCCGTTACTGCGGATGTGGAGGGACTCGCGGGCAAACTGCAGGTTAAGGTGCTCTAGGGCGCACCAGGTTTGGCGCGCCAGCTGGGGATCCCGTACCCATCCTTCCTGCTCTGCCAGACTGTCGACCCGCTTTAGCAGCACTAGGCTGTACAGCTTCGCAAGTGCCCCTCACTGTGACGCCCCTGTAGTTGTCCCGCTCGTCTAAGCTGCCTTTCTTTGGCACCGGTGTGGTTGCCCCCATACGCCATGCAGTCGGGTACCCCTCGCGGAAGACCCGATTGAGCAGGTGTGTGATTGGCTCGAGTAGTGCGTGTCGCGCCTCTGCCCCTCCGTTTCCCCCATCCACAGGCTCATCTCCAGCCCCCCCCCCGGCCCCCCAAACCCATGCTTTCTGGTAGAATTCTACCGGCACGCCATCTGTGCCCTGCGCTTTGTTCGCTGCCATGCCCATGAGGGAAGTGCGCACCTGATCCTCGGTGATCCAAGCATTGAGCTGCTGCGCCCGCTGTCGCCTCGTTTCCGAAGGGTCTTGGAACGGGCTGTCCCCCTCCTCTACCACCCCGTGGGCGTGCTCACCCCCCATCAGACCCTGAAAGTACGTCGTCCATCCCTCCACATCCCTCAGTCCATCTCCCTTGCTCTGCGGTTTGAACTTATGCCAGAGCCGCCGAGGTGACTTGTGCACATCCGTAACTAGGTCGCGGCACTCTTGTGCATCCCATGCCTTGTGTGCACTCGTGGTGACCCTCTTGTATTCCCTAACTGTCTCCTTGGCTACTAACGATTGCGCCCCATGCACCCGCTCTGCATTGCGCACAGCTCGCCGTGCGTCCTTGCATTCATCTGTGTACCCCACGTTGTGTGGCCGCACCCCCCCATCCCCCCCCGCTGGTTTCACAAGCACCTTGCCTGCTTCCCCCGACTCATGCATTGCGCGTGCTGCCTCCATCACCGCGCTCTCTAGGCGGCTCTGCTCCTCGTCCACCGTAGTGGCCTCCCGCGCCCTCGCAATGCTAGCGCTAACCCCAAGCAGTGCTCGCGCGTACATGTTCATGCCCCCCCCCCCTCTGGCCACTCGAGCCGAGTCGGTGTGCTGCATGGCATGGTGGTTTGTGGCGCCGGCGCCGAGCCGGCCGTGTCGCCCATGGACAGTACCACTGGGCAGTGATCATAGGTCCCCTCAGGCAGAGTGTCGATTCCATGCACCCTGAGCGCGGCCCCCTCCCGTGGGGTCCCCGCCTCGCTAAACACCAGCGCCGGTGAGGCAATGTGGTAGTCGACGAGGCTGTGCGCGTCCATCCCGATCGCATGGTACGTGAGTGTCCCCCCCTCGTCCCCAGGCAGGCGCCCATTTAGGATAACCATCCCCGTCTCGCGGCAGAGGCTGATCAGGTCCCTCCCCTGTGGGATCACCACCCTATCTGTCGACGCCCTCGGTCCTACCCGCCCCGCCAGTTGTGCATCCCCCCCGCCGCCCTGTGCGATGGGGTCGTTCTCCTCTCCCTTGTTCCCGCCCCTCTCATCGTCCGTGCCTGTGCGACCATTGAGGTCCCCCAAAATCAGGATCTCCCCCCGTTCCCTGTACCTAGCAACCCCTGCGGCCAGGGCCGTCATGTGTACCTCTGTTGAGAGCCCCTACTCGAGCGCTAGATATGTGGAGTTTGCATGGGGAATGTAGGCGGCGCATGCATACACGTCTCTCCCACCGTTGAGCCTGATCCTGAACCAGAGCGTCCCCTGCATGGGATGTCGGCCACAACGCTGACGTGCTTCACGATGGAAAAGCGCACATAGAGAGCTACTCCCCCGCTCTTCGACGCGAGGGGGCGTCGGCTGCATGCGAGGCACTGAAACCCTTCATATTTTTTCACAGCCAGAATTTTCTTTGCCTGCGTTGATAGTTTTGGAGGCGTCGCATAATAGCTGTCCTTTTTGTTCTAGGACTACACGTTGGCAGGCAGCCGGGTGGTGGATATCGCCCCTGACAAGTAGTTTTTAGGGCTGGAACTGGACTGGGGTCTAGGCGGTGGTACTAGAAGGTAGTCTTCGATGGAAGGCCAATGTTGATAGTTTACCCCTGTTGTCAGTTTGACCTCATTTATACCGTAGTGACATGCTCATTTGGGGGGATGATTGGAGGTAGGTTACAACCCCCAAACCCGTGTTGAATGTGGCAAGCGAAGCTCGGGCAACCCCAAGCCCATGTCAGAAGTCACAGAGTACATGCTGTACTCCCTCAACACTTCATGGATTTAGATTCTTCGAATTCCATGGGGACGCTAGAAGGACAAGAGCTATCCAGCGCATTGCTTGGATGCAGTATGGGGTGGAGGGAAGAGGGTGGGAGTTCGTGTGTGGGTGGGAAACAGTGCCCAACTGCCCGCAAATGCGTGCCAACAAGGGCGCTGCGTGCCGGCGGCTTATGCACCCACACCCCAAGAGGGCACAGCGACTGCGCACCTTTCGGCACTGTTCAGCTCACCTCGCGTCACAGGTCAATTCACTGCGAATCGACGCCCTGATCCCCTGACATACACCCAGGTGCTGCGGCAGCAACTCGACACGCGCGCGGCCGCGGACGCCCCCGCCTTCCTCGGAGTAACCACGCCCCTCAGAGCAGGGCGGCACAGACTCATACAACCCCGAATCTGCACCCCCAAGCCCCCATGCACCCACGAGAGCTAGTGGCGCTGTAAAACGACGCCCTGATACCCTGACACCCGCAGGTGCTGCGGCAGCAACTCCACGCGCGCGCCGCAGCAGATGCTCCGGCCTTCCTCGGTGTAACCACGCTCCTCGGAGCAGGGCGGCACAGCCTTGCCGCTCCTGCGCCACTCGCCCCAGCTGACGCGGCACATCGTCTGGTGATGGGTGGGTGCTATGGTGGGCGCTCAGAATGGGCGTTTTGATGGTTGGGGCGGGTGCGTTTATAGGCGCTCTGCTGAGCACTCTGACGGGGGCGTTCTGCTGGGGATGCTGGTGGCGCTCCGCCTGATGATGAGTGCTCCTCTGCCGGGTGGGAGCTTGCTCTGATGGAGGCGCTCTGATGGTGATGATCTGATGGGCACCATCGTGGGGGCGCGCTGTGATGGCGGTGCTCGTATGGGCGCGCTTTCATGGAGACGCTCTGATGGGCACAATCAACACACCCCTGCCCATGCCCATGCCCATGCCTGACCTGGTCACAGTCCCCCCCCCCCTGCCTGATCACTCGCACCACTCCACTGACACACGTCCAGCAACCGCCCAACCACCCAAACCCGCGCCCCTGCCAAGCCGCCCTCCACACCCTCTGACACACTTCCAGCAACCACTAAACCACACCAACACACCCTCTGATGCCCAACAACCAACACACACTCTTGACACACGTCTAGCATCCACCCGACAACCAGCACTGCTGCCATCCACCCAACAACCAACACCCCCCCCTGTGACTGGCCTAGCGCGGCCTGTCACATCTCGGCCAGTCACACCCACACTACGTAACTCCTGTAACTCCTACTATGCCAACGTTGCAACGCGTGTGCAACGTTTGACCTCCCGGGCTGTGACACCCCCTGCCCATGACCAGCACTGCTGCCATCCACCCAACAACCTAGGGTTTAGGGTTTTAGGGTTTAGGGTTTGGGGTTTAGCCATGACCATGCCTGACCTCACCACAGGCACCCCTTCAATGCCACGCACCCCTTCACTGATGGGTGCAGGTGATGCAGCATCTGCGTTTGGGGCTGCGGCGGCGGCGCAGCCTCCGCTACTGGCGCTGGTGGCAAGGGAGGTGGCTGGAAAGCAACCGGCTGCGCTGGCGAGCCCGCAGGTGTGTGTGTGTGGAGGGTGTGTGTGTTGGGGGGGGGGGGGCGGCGGGGGGGGCTCTCTGGCTCTCTGATAAGTGATGGCGGACGCCTCGTGGTGCCTGCATTTGGAGCGGCAGTGGCGCAGCCTCCGCTGCTGTCGCTGGTGGCAAGGGAGGTGGCTGGAAGGCAGCCGGCTGCGCTGGCAAGCCCGCAGGTGTGTTTGCGTTAGGTGGTGGTGGTGTGTGGTGTGTATGGGGTGGGGGGTGGGAGGTGGGGGGGCAGGGGGGGGGGGCGGCGCGGCCGTTGCTGATGGCGCTGGCGGCAAGGGAGGTGGCTGGAAGGCAACCGGCTGCGCTGGCGAGCCCGCAGGTGTGTTTGCTGCAGGTGGTGGTGTGTTGTGGTGGTGGTGGTGTGGTGGGTGGGTGGGGTGTGTCGTCTGCGTTTGTGGCGGTGGCGGCGCAGCCTGCGCTGCTGGCGCTGGCGGCAAGGGAGATGGCTGGAAGGCAACCGGATGCGCTGGCGAGCCCGCAGGTGTGTTTGATTTAAGTGGTGGAGGTGTGTGGTGGTGATGGTGGTGTGGAGGGTGGGTGGGGTGTGTCGTCTGTGTTTGTGGCGGTGGCGGCACAGCCTGCGCTGCTGGCGCCTCTGGTGGCGAGGGAGATGGCGGGTAGGCGGCCGGCTGCGCTGGCGAGCCCGCAGGTGTGTGTGTGGGTGGAGGGTGTGTGTGAGTGTGTGTGTGTGTGGGGCGGCGGGGAGGGCTCTCTTGCTCTCTGATGGGTGATGGCGGCCACCTCGTGGTGCCTGCATTTGGAGCGGCAGCGGCGCAGCCTCCGCTGCTAGCGCTGGCGACGAGGGAGGTGGCTGGATGGCAGCCGGCTGCGCTGGCGAGCCCGCAGGTGTGTGCTGCTGCTGCTGCTCATGCTGCTGCTCATGTTGCTTTGTCTGCTGCTGTTGCTGTTGCTGCTTCTGCTGCTGCTGCTAAAATTGCTGCTGCTGCTGCTGCTGCTGCTGCTGCTGCTGCTGCTGCTCCTGCTGCTCCTGCTGCTGCTTCTGCTGCTGCGGCTGCTGGTGTAACGGCTGCTGCTTTTGCTGCTGCTAAAATTGCTTTTGCTGCTGCTGCTGCTGCTGCTGCTGCTGCTGCTGCGGCTGTGGCGGCTGCTGCGGCTGCGGCTGCTGCTGCCGCTGCTACTGCTACGCCTAGAGTGTGGTGTTCATAGGCTCGAAGCTTTGGTTTGTGCAGCTGGAGTTGCATCGAATTCGTTTGGCGCCGTGCAGCGAACCTAATACTCACTTTACCTCACCCCACCGACCGCAGCTGTACGCGCGCCACATGCGGCACCTCGCCACTTTCCGGGGGCACCGCTTGGCAGCCTACACCATCGTGGTAGACCCAGATGGGCGGTACATCGTCACTGGCTCTGACGACTGGCTCATCAAGGTAATGGGTCAAGCTGGGCAGGTCTGATGAGCGGGAGAGAGAAAGTGAGGGAGAGATTACCCCCCCCCCCCCCCACACACACACACCACAGCTGCTACACACATTGCAGCTTCCTCACAACTAACTCGCAACCACATCACCCCCACCCACCCACACCCATCCATACGCACACACACCCTTGCATGTGTGCTGCGCGTTCACGGGCGCGCTGCTGTGCACGTGCCCCCCCCCCCACACACACACACTCACCACAGCTGCTACACACACATCGCAGCTTACTCACAACTAACTCACAACCAACTCCCCCCCCCCTCCGTCCACACACACACACCCTTGCAGGTGCGGTGCGCGCTCACGGGCACACTGCTGTGCACGTGCCCCTCCCCCTTCCTCCCCCCCCCACACACACGCGCGCACACACAGGCGTGGTGCGCGCTCACATCGCGCTTCAGTGCACGTGCCCCACCGCCACACACACACCACCACACACCACCACACACCACCACACACACACCACAGCTGCAACACACATCGCAGCTTACTCACAACTGACTCACAACCCCCCCCCCCCACACACACACACACACGCACGCACACACAGGTGTGGTGCGCGCTCACATCGCGCTTCAGTGCACGTGCCCCGTCCCCACCACCCCACCACCCCCACCACCACACCACCACACCACCACACCACTCCACACCACACACACACACCACAGCTGCTACACACACCACAGCGTTTTCACAACTAACAACCAGCTCCCCCCCCCCTCCATCCACACACACACCCTTGCAGGTGTGGTGCGCGCTCACGGGCGCGCTGCTGTGCACGTGTCGCGGCCACTCAAACGCTATCAACGACATGGGAATAGCAAACGACTCAAAACTCGCGGCAAGCGGCGCCGACGACCACACTGTGCGGGTGTGGGGGCTGCAGGTGTGGGGTGTGGAAGGGGGGGAGGGTTGGAATAAGGGGGGGGGATGCAAGCAATATGGTCCCGCTTGAGCTCTCCAAATGAAGACAACAACACCATCAATAGAGACCATCAGAGCTCGCTATCTGTGCACACCGCACAAGCACACCATCAGAGCACAGCATCAGAACACCATCAGAGCACAACCAGAACACACCACCAGCGCACCATCAGAGCACACTCAGAGCACCACCCGAGCATCATCAGAGCACCATCAGAGCACCATCAGAGCACCATCAGAGCAACATCAGAGCACCATCAGATCACTATCAGAGCACCACCAGAGCACCATCAGAGCACCACCAGCGCGCCACCAGATGGCCCTCAGAGCACCACCAGCGCACCATCAGCGCACCATCAGAGAACCACCAGTGCACCATCAGAGCACTACCAGAGCACCACCAGAACGCACCATCAGCGCATCATCAGAGCACCACCAGTGCACCATCAGAGCACTACCAGAGCACCATTAGAGCACACAATCAGAGCACACCATCAGAGCACCATTACAGCACACCATCAGAGCACACAATCAGGGCACCATTAGAGCACACTGCCAAAGCACACTATCAGAGCACTATCACAGCACCATCAGAGCACACAATCAGAGCAATATCAGAGCACCATCAGAGCACACCATCAGAGCACACCATCAGAGCACCATCAAAGCACACTGCCAAAGCACACAATCAGAGCACTAT
>VFSX01000303.1:42500-50000 GCA_016618255.1 Chlamydomonas sp. UWO 241 | reverse complement strand
GCGAAGTCAAATGTCGTTATAGCTGCTTATCTACGCGTATGTGGGGCGCGCTTGCCCGGGGGACCGTGATCGGGGCCTTGGGGTGGCTGTGTTGCGCCTCATGCAACCCGCCATGCAACCTCGCTCGGGGGCTCCAACCCCCGTGTTACAGGGCAGAAACACATATCGTTGACGATTCCCGGGCGTGGGATGCGCGGGGGCCGCGCGGGGGCCGATATTGAAATTGTAATTTCCGACAGGTGGCCTTGGCAACGGTCGTGTGGCGCCCACGGCGCATGTCGCGACGCACCACCGGCGCCTACAGTCGTCGAATACATAGTGGAAGTCCCACACGAGGGGAGGGGCGCAGAGGTGGCGCACAATTAAGTCACGGGGCAAAATGGCACTCTCGCACGCAAAGTAGTGTGTGTCCGGAGACGGTTTATTCATTCACAGCGCCTGTGCACCGCTGACCGCCCATCCCCGCCGGTGATCGCCTGCTCCTACATGATTAAAAACTTTCTTGCTGGGAGGCAAGTGCTCGGGTGCATCGTGGGCGACACACGACCCGTTTCAAAATATGGCTTTGGTTGTTCAAATCTCGCGTTTTGGGGTGTGTGTGTCCGGACACGGTTTTATTAATTCACAGCGCCTGTGCGCCTTCCCCTGCCCTCCCCCGCCACACAAACCTGCTCCTACATGATTAAAAACTGTACGCTGTGGGGGTGAGTCCCTGGTGCACCGTGGGCTCCACACGACCTGTTTCAAAATTGTTTTTTGGGGCCTGGCACCAAACCATGCTCTTTTAGTACATGCTAGCCTGGGAAGGGCCATAACCCCCCCGCAGATGATTAAACAATCTTGTTTTTCAACCCCCCCGTGAAGGCTAACCGCGCGTATGGTAATCATATATTAATATATATTAGTCTGGAGCCCTATGCATGTGTGTGTGTGTGTGTGCCGGTGTGTGTGTGTGTGCCGGTGTGTGTGTGCGTGTGTGTGCGTGTGTGTGTGTGCGTGAGGGGCAGTGGGTGGGTGGGTGGCGGGGGGGGGGGGGGCACACCAGAGTTGACCGCCGCAAGCTGAGGCACCACAGCCATGCACGGGTGTGTGTGAGGGGGGAGGGGGGGCGTGCACGGGTGTGCGGGAGCGGAGATGGGGGGGGGGGGGGGTCTGCAACGGATCTCTCTCTAGTATGGGTCTGGGTGGTGGGGAGCGGGTTGGGGTGGTGTGTGTGGGGCACCAGAGTGGACCGCCACAAGCTGAGGCACCAACGACACGGGGCCGTGCGTGTGTGGGAGGGAGGGGAGGGGGGGGAGGCTTAGGGGCCTACGCCCTCACACATGCACATGCACACACACACACACACACACACACGCGCGCACATACACACACGCGCAGCCTGTCCTTACACCCAACAGACCCCCACATATTGGATTCGGCCTCCTACGACGCTGCCACACACACGAACATGCACACAAACACACACATACACACACACACACACACATGCACGCACGCACACACACATTCACACGCTCGCACGCACACACACGCACACGCACTCACACACATACATGCACACACGTACACACGCAGCCTGTCCGTGCACCCGACGGACTCCCGCATATTGATTTCGGCCTCCTACGACGCCACCGCCGTGCTGTGGGACGTGCGCACAGGGCAGGCGCTGAAGATGTGGGTGTGGGGAGAGTGTGGGGAAAGTGTGGAACGGATTTGGGGAGGGATGCCCGCGTTTCTTGGGGCACGTGGGGCGTCGTGCGGCGGTTCCAGGACATCTTCCCAGGCGTGGGCACTGGACTTTTTTTTTTGCTGTTCTTTTATCGACCAGCCTACCTCTACACCTCTCCACAAACCTCCACACTTCCACACTGTTTGCAGCTTCCGCTCCCAGGACACGTTCCCGGGCAAGGGCGCTTGACAGACGGCCTCGCACGTTTTGTATTTTTTTTTTGGCTCTGTGTTTTCAACCGGGGGCGCTCGTCTGCCGGTGACTGGCGTTGGAAGGTCTTCAGGCAGCCTCCATGACAATTCTGTCGTCCATGCCTCCCTGGAGGGTGCGACCTGGTCATGCATGAGGCATGGGGCGCGGGCTGAGCCCCATGCAAACGAGAGCTGGACAGCCATGCACTGCCAGGCGGGGACTGTTCCAGTCAGCGCCAGTCGGCTCTGCCGGCTTGACTGGCCACAAGGCCACTACTGTGACCCTGAGGAAGGTCCTCTCCTATATGCTCCTTGCCAGACCTGTCTCTCAGAGACCGCTGTTTGGGGTAGTCTAGCCGGCGGGGCGGTAGTAGTCTATCGGCCGGGAGCCGGCGGTACTCTAGTACTTAAGTGTGCTGGAGTATCGACGGGTGTCTCTAGTAGAAGAGTAGCCTGCTTAGCTGGAAACCCCGTGTTACTGTTAATGTTACTGTTTTTCAACCAACCTCCCTGCACACACCTCCACACTTCCACACCCCTCCACACCACACCATCTGCAGCTTTCGCTCTCAGGACACCTTCCCCGGGCGCGGGCGCTGGACGGACGGCCTCGCACTGACCGAGTGCTGCTTCTCTCCCTGCGGGGCACGCGTGCTGGTCACAGATTGCGCAGGACAGGTGTGTTATTGTCGTTATACCTTCTCAGATATTTACAGAGGGTGGGGCGTGTGTGAGGAGTGGGCGAGTGTGGAGGGAGGGGGAGGTTCGCACTGACAGAGTGTTGCCTCACTCTTTGTGACGCGCGCGTGCTGGTCACAGACTGCGCTGGCAAGGTGCGTTCAGTTAAGTGGGATGGGGAGGGGATGGAACTGCTGTGGTGGGGGCACATGGAGGGGGGGGGCCAAGGCATGGTGTGGATCCGGGGGGGGGGGGCTCACACTGACAGAGTGCTGCTTCTCTCCCTGCGGCGCACGCGTGCTGGTAACAGACTGCGCTGGCCAAGTGTGTTCATTTGTGTGAGAATAGGGGGTTATTGGACTGCTGTGGTGGGGGCACATGGAGTGCGTGCCAAAGCATGGCCGTTTTTCTGTGGATGTGTATGTGGGGAGGGAGTTGCACTGACAGAGTATCGTTTCACTTTGTGCGGCGTGTGTGCTGGTCACAGACTGCGCTGGCCAGGTGTGTAATCGGTGTTATACCTGCGCCGCTATTCAGGGAGGTGTGGAGCGTGTGGACAAAGTGTGGGGAATGTGTGGGTGTGAGGGGGGTGGGGAGGCTTGCACTGACCGAGTGTTGCTTCGCTCTGTGTGGCACGCGCGTGCTGGTCAAAGGCTGCGCTGGCCAGGTGCGTTCAGTTGTGTGGAACGGGGAGGGGATTGGACTGCTGTGGTGGGGGCCCCCCTGGAGGGTGGGACCTGGCCATGCATGAGGCATGGGGCGCCGGCTGAGCCCCATGCAAACGAGAGCTGGACAGCCATACACTGCCAGGCGGGGACCGTTCCAGTCAGCGCCAGTCGGCTCTGCCGGCTTGACTGGCCACAAGGCCACTACTGTGACCCTGAGGAAGGTCCTCTCCTATATGCTCCTTGCCAGACCTGTCTCTCAGAGACCGCTGTTTGGGGTAGTCTAGCCGGCGGGAGTGGTAGTCTATCGGCCGTGAGCCGGCGGTACTCTAGTACTTCAGTGTTCTGGAGTATCGACGGGCGTCTCTAGTAGAAGAGTAGCCTGCTTAGCTGGAAACCCCGTGTTACTGTTACTGTTACTGGTGGGGGCACATAGGGGCAAGTGCGTGCCAAAGCATAGCCGTGTTTTGTGTGGGTGTGTGTGCGTGGTGGGGGAGGGGGGGGGGCTGGCACTGACAGAGTGGTGCTTCGCATCGTGTGCCGTGCGCGTGCTGGTCAAAGATTGCGCAGGCCAGGTGTGTAATTGGTGGTTATACCTGCTGCGCTGTTAAAAGAGTTGTGGAGCGTGTGGAGGGTGTGTGAGGAGGGTGTGGAGGGTTTGTGAGGACGGTGTGGGTGTTTTGGGGGGGGGGCACTGCCCGAGTGCAGACTCGGTGCTGGCCACAGACTGCGCAGGCCAGGTGTGGAGGGGTGGATTTTGAAGCATGCGCCAGTTCGTTTTGGATGTGGCGGTGGCGGTGACGGTGGCGGTGGTGGTGGTGGTGCTGGTGCTGGTGGTGGGGTGATCTCAGGGTGTTACTTCACTCCCTGCTGGGTGCGCGCGTGCTGGTCACAGACTGCGCTGGCCAGGTGTGTCATTGGTGTAATCAATACCTGCTGCGTTATTTAGGGACGCGTGGAGGGTGTGGAGGGTGGGTGAGGAGTGTGGGGGGGGACTGCCAGAGTGCTGACTCAGTGCTGGCCACAGACTGCGCTGGCCAGGTGTGTGTTGGGGGGGGACTTTGAAACATGCTCCAGTTCATTTTGGATGTGGCGGTAGCGGTGGTGGTGGTGGGGTGATCTCAGGGTGTTACTTCAATCCCTGTGGGGGCGCGCGTGCTGGTCACAGACTGCGCTGGCCAGGTGTGTCACTGGTGTGATACCTGCTGCGCTATTAAGGGAGGTGTGGAGCGCGTGGAGGGTGTTGAGGGTGTGTGAGGGGTGGGCGAGTGTGAGGGGGGGAGGGGGCTCGCACTGTCAGAGTGTTGCTTCACTCAGTGTTGCGTGCGCATGCTGGTCACAGACTGCGCTGGTGTGTATATTTGTGTGGAATGGGGAGGGGATTGGACTGCTGTGGTGGGGGCACCTGGGGACACGTGCGCGCGAAATCGTGGCCGTTTTTTGTGTGGATGGGGGGGGGGGGGGCTCGCACTGACAGAGCGCTGCTTCACTCTTTGTGACGCGCTCGTGCTTGTCACAGACTGCGCTGGCCAGGTGTGTCATTGGTGTAATTAATACCTGCTGCGCTATGAGGGAGGTGTGGAGCGTGTGGAGGGGAGTGTGTGGGTGTGGGTGGGTGTGAGGAGGGTGTGGGTGTGAGGGGGTATGTGAGGAGAGTGTGTGTGTGAGGAGGGTGTGTGTGTGGGGGGGGGGGGCGGGGGCACTGCCCGAGTGCAGACTCAGTGCTGGCCACAGGCTGCGCTGGCCAGGCGTGGAGTGGTTTATTTTTAAACATGTTACAGTTGATTTTCGATGCTGCAGGGAGGTGCGGGCCAGGGACACACGCTCGCCCACACACACACAGTCGGGGTTCACATGCGCACCGCGCGGGACAAGTGCCGTGGTGCGGTGTGCGTGGGTCACACGCACACACACACACACACACACACTCACAGGCAAACGCACACGCACGCACACACACACACACACACACACACACACACACACGCACACGCGCGCGCGCAGTGGCACGCATACGGCGTCGAGACTGGCGACTTGCTCACACCCGCACACACACACACACACACACACACGCACAAACACACACATGCGCGCACACACACACATACACACGCGCGCGCGTGCAGTGGCATGCATACCGCGTCGAGACTGGCGACATGCCCCTCCCCCCACACACACACGCACACACACACACACACACACACACACACACACACACGCGCGCTCGCGCGCGCAGTGGCACGCATACGGCGTCGAGACTGGCGACATGCTCTCACACGCACCGTACGACCAGTTCCTTTCGACAGACTACAACCGCATGGTGGGTTTCTTTGTTTGTTTGTGTTCACGGTGGGGAGGGGGGGGGCAGTGCACACACACACTGCCTGCGCACTGGACAACATATCGCGCGCCCCTTCACGCCGCCCTCACTGACCTAAGCAGGCTGTGTGACAAACACACGCACACACACACACACACACTACGCACACACACACACACACACACACTACGCACCAACAGAGACGGAACCTTTGCCACTTCGCACTGGACGACGTCTTGCGCGCCCCTTCACGCCATCCCCACTGAGCTAAGCATGCTGTGTGACAAACACTAACACGCATACACACACACACACACACCCATGAAGGTCTGGGACCTGCGCCAATATGAACTCGACGACATCGTACACGTGCCGCCGCACATGATTCCTCCGGAGCTACGCACGCTGTGCACTACACACACGCACACATGCACGCATACACGCACACACACACGCGCACACACACACACACGCCCACTTCCACGCAGGTCTGGGACCTGCGCCAATACGCACTGGACGACGTTGCTCACGTGCCACCGCACATGATCCCTCCGGAGCGCTCCCTCCTCTGCGACATGACGCTAATCCCCCACTCTCCAGCGATCCAAACTGCGCATGCGACGCGCAGCATGCTGATGGTGCGTCCCTCTTAGTTGTGTGTGTGTGTGTGTGTGTGTGTGTGTGTGCTGTGGGGGTGTGAAAGGGCGCTGTGCGACATGGCGCTTGTGCCGCACTTTCCAGTGATCCAAACTGCACACGCGACGCGGAGCATGGTGACGGTGCGTGCTGTTGCTGCTGCTGCTGCTGTTGTGTGTGCGTGTGTGTGTGTGTGTGCTGTGCGACATGGTGCTGGTGACGCACTCGCCAGCGATGCAAACTGCACACGTGACGCGCAGCATAGTCACGGTGCGTGCTGCTGCTGCTGTGTGTGTGTGTGTGTGTGTGTGTGCTTTTGGGGAGGTGCTGTGTGTCATGGCGCTGGTCCCTCAGTCCCCAGTCATCCAAACGACACACGCGACGCACAGCATGCTCACGGTGCGTGCTGCTGATGTGTGTGTGTGTGTGTGTGTGTGTGTGTGTGTGTGTGTGCGTGTGTTTGTGTCTGTGTGTGTGTGTGTGTGTATGTGCGTGTGTGTTCTGGGCAGCATCATGGCGGCACGTGCTGCTGCTGCTGCTGCTGCTGCTGCTGCTGTGTGTGTGTGTGTGTGTGTGTGTTTTGGGAGGTGCTGTGTGGCACGGCGCTGGTCCATCACCCCCCGTCGATCCAAATGGCGCACGCGGCGCGCAGCATGCTCCATTCCAAATCAAACCCTAAACTCTAAACCCTAAACCCTTAACCCTAAACCCTAACTCCATTCCAAATCAAACCACTCTCCCTTAACCCCCCAAACACTGCTGTTTCGCAGCTCCAATCCTTCCCCCACTCCCCACCCCCAACCACCCACGAACGTTTTACCACTGACAGCACTCCGACACTCATCCTCCACCTGAAATCATCTTCAGCCCGAAACTCCCCCCCCCCCTCTGAACACCCAAAGCCTTGCTGTTTCGCAGCTTCCCGCATGGCGCGGCTGCGCCGTCTCCCCTCCCGACGTGTTTGCGCTGACAGCACCCGTGCACTCACCCTACACCTGAATTCCAGCCTGCAAGTACCCCCGCCCCCCTCTGAACCCCTAAAGCACTGCTGTTTCGCAGCTCCCCGCGCGGCGCAGCTGTGCCGTCTCCCCTCCCGACGTGTTTGCGCTGACAGCACCCGTACACTCACCCTACACATGAATTCCAGCCCGCAAGTACCCCCCCACACACACTGAACCCCCAAAGCACTGCTGTTTCGCAGCTCCCCGCGCGGCGCCGTCCCTTCTCCCGACGTCTTCGCACTGACAGCTCACGCGCACCCACCCTACACCTGAATTT
>VFSX01000303.1:0-35000 GCA_016618255.1 Chlamydomonas sp. UWO 241 | reverse complement strand
AACAAAGTATGGGTTTGGGGGAAAGGGGTGAACCAAGTATGCAATTGTCACTGGTGCGTGTCCTTACGTAGGGCCTTCTTAGTTCACGACACCGTATAACGGATAATACATTGTATTAGGGTCCAAGTTTTGGGGGTAGGAGGGTAAACAAACCCAATCAACCTCCTAAGGGTAAACAAACCCAATCAACCTCCAAAGGCCCAACCACCCAACCTAAAAATCACAAACCAGCTACCAACCACCAACAAGCAGCCTCTACAAACACACACACACACATCAGGTGATGGAGCAGGCAACCTGTCGGATATGGAGGAGCACTACCAGACGATGCTTGACCGGGCAAGCGACGAAGACTTTGACCCGGGAGCGGCGTTTGGGTCAAGCGGTGCGTGCGTGCATGCGTGGTGGTGGTGGTGTGCGTAGTGCGTGTGTTAGTGCCTGGTAGTGGTGGTGGTTGTGGTGGTGGTGGTGGTGATGGTGATGATGGTGGTGGTGGTGGTGGTCCTGATGCTAGACCGGGCGACGAAGGCTTGCACACACATGCACACACACACACACACACACACACACGCACACGTATGCACACCAATGCAGACGCGTCCCTCAGCTCCCTCTCCTCCTCCGCGTCTTTGTCCGAGGACCTAGACATGAAGAGCGGTGGCGGCAGAGGTGGAGGCTCGGACCCAGGGTCTCCCCCCCCCCTCCCTCTCTCCCTGTCTATGCATCAACCACACACACACACACACACACACGCACAGACGCAGACGCACATACACTTGCCCACCAATGCAGACCCGTCCCTCGGCCCCCTCTCCTCCTCAACATCTCTGTCCGACGACCTAGACATGACGAGCGATGGCGGCATTGCCCTGCCCTACCCTCGCACACGCAAGCGCACGCGCACAGTCACAATTACACACACACACGCACACACAAACACACGCACGCACCAATGCAGACCCGTCCCTCGGCTCCCTCTCCTCCGCGTCTTTGTCCAAAGACCTAGAGATGACCAGCCGTGGCTACACTCCCCTGCCATCCCCTCGCACTTACGAACACTCGTGCACACTCACAATTACACACACACACAATCACAATCACACAAACATACGCACGCACGCACGCAGACCCGTCCCTCGGCTCCCTCTCCTCCTCCGCATCTCTGTCCGAGGACCTAGACATGACGAGCGATGGCGGCAGCGGTGGAGGGTCGGACCCAGAGTATGGACGCTGGCGGCGGCGCGGCGGCGGCGGCAGCGGCGCGCGCGCAGGGGGGCAGGTGCGGGTTCGGGGTTTAGGGACGCCGCTGATGGTGTAAGGGCGATGCTTGGAGTTAGCATTGTTGGACCGAGAGTCAGACGTCGGCGGCGGCGCGGTGGGGCAGGCATCGCAGACTGAGGGCACTAAATATGGATGGCACGCGTTACGAGTTATCTCCTCCCCCCCCCCCCCCCCCCCCCAAACACACACGCGTGCGCGCACACCGCATGCATACACACACACACGCACACACACACACACACACACACCGTGCGAGATGTACCTGAGGAGTGGTCGCGCGGCTTAAAGATGCTGACCTACATGCGGTGGATGGCGGGTAGCGACAGCGAGCCGCCGGCCCTTTTGAGCTCAGGGCTGAACAGTGCTGCCCGGATCACGGCTCTAGCTAGGTTCAGGATGGGGCTCCATGAGCTGCAGATAGAGCGGGGGCGCTACGCCGTGGCGGGACAGAGGCAGCGACGCAGCCAGCGGGCGTGCTGTCTATGCGGTGGGCTAGAGGATGAGGCACACATGGTATTTGAGTGCCCTGCCTATGAAGAGGCACGGGTGCGGGCCCACAGCCTGTTTCGGTCCATCCCTCGCCCCGAGGAGGCCGATTTAGATGAGCGGATGCGGGAGTTGATGAATCCTCGGCCAGGCCAGGAGAACCCCAGGTTCTGGCACGAGTTGGCTGACTTCCTTGTCGCCTGTTTTGAGACACGCACCGCGTGCACAGCAGTCATGATGGCAGATGGCATGCTAGGGGTCTAATTTTGACAGCTGCCAGCCTCTTACCTAGGGTCTAATGCGCCATCAAAGGTATCCGACAGACTGTAAAATCGACCACACACTACACACACAGACGGACACAGACACACAACACACACACACTCTCTCTCGCACGCACAAACACACTTTCTCTCCCCCCCCCCACACACACACACACGCACACCGCAGCGGGAAGCAGGGCGCGAGTCACGGCGAACGCGACGCGCCGCTCGTGGAGAGGTGCGTGTGGCGCGGGTTTTGCGGTTTTTACACTTACGCGCCGGACGACCCCGGGGTGTGAGTCAAGGCCTAGGGTTTATAGGTTTTACACGTACGCACCCGGAGGACCCCAGGGCGTGATTTAAGGCCTAGACTACACGTCTAGGGGAGCTCTACTAAGAGAGCCCGCAAGGCCACGCAGCGCTCCAGCCTACCAGAGAGTCAAGGCCTAGACTACACATGCGTGCGGCGCGTGACCATAGTTGTGTGTGGAGGAGTACGGGTGCGCGCGGCTTGCCGCTGCATGCCACATGCGTTCGTGGTGTATGTGTGCGTGTGCGGTTGTGTGTGTGGTGTGTGTGCGTGTGTGTGTGTGAGTGTGTGTGTGTGTGTGTGTGTGTGTGTGTGTGTGTGTGTGTGTCCTCCCCCTCCAGTCCGCTCCCCACCAGGGGGGGGAGGGCCCCGCTGGTCGGCCGCGCCGACCCGTTTGACGCCGTGCATGGCGGCTCAATCGACCACCTCCGCCCCCGACTCCCATCGACCCACCGCCGCCTATGTTTTGCGGCCCATTCCCTTCCTGGACTCTCCACCATCGCGATCGCCCGACGCGGGCAGCCTGAGACACCGAGCAACCCTGCGGCCCAGTTCAAATCGACCCACGAGACCAGGCCCTCGCCCCCCTCCTCCCAATGCGCTCGAGCGTCTCCGCCGTCCCCTTCGCCTCGGACGCCCCAGCGTCGAGATCTCCGCCGTCCCCTCTCCTCGAGCGCACAGAGACCGCCTCTCCCATGACGCCGATTTTGAATCCGGTTCACCACAGATCGCCGCTGCCGCATGGACCGCCTCCGTCAGCTTCTCACTCTACAGAGTCCTTCTTCCGTCATCCACGCCGCCCCCCACGTCGAGTACCTGCGCCATCCTGGCCCCAAAATGGAGTTCCCCTCCTCCGCCCCATGCGCCCATGCGGGCACCCCATGCGGGTGCCCGCATGCAGTCCCCGCCCCATGGTGACTGCACCCTCCCGCCCTCCTGCATCCCTCTCCCCCTCCCCTCCTGCACCCCCTTTTCCCCTTCTACACCCACCCTCCCATTCACAGAGCGAGCATGTCGTCCGCCACGTACCACCTTCCATCGGCCGACCTCTGCCTACCTGTTCATCCTACCTGTTCATCCCACCATGAAGATTGGCGGCGGCGATGATGCTCGGCCGACGTCCTGCTGCCTGTCCCTACCACAATCTCCAAGCCCACGGATATCCTCTCGTGCTAGCGCATATGGCTGGTCACCCGCAGCAAACGAACTCAAGATCCAAGGGTGTTTCGTCTTCTGGAACGATTGCCAGGGTGTGTGCTATAGTTAGCACAGGCATGAGCCGTAATCCAGGTTGCCCGTGCGGTGGGAACTACAACGAATGTCTCTCTCTCTCTCTCTCTATGTGTGTGTGTGTGCGTGTTTGCGTTTGTGCGTGTGTGTGCATGGGGGGGGGGGGTATAGCGAGAGCGCACACCGCCCGTGACATACAGCCGTACTTAGCACCCTGCTGGCTTGCTGCGACACAGCGTGTGGCGAGAGATCACAATGCCTGTGGCATACAGCCTTACTTGGATATGATATGTCTAAGTTGCCAAGGCTGGCGGCTCCACAACATACACTACGGACCGGACCTCTTTTGGCCTCTCGCGGCAAAGCGTGTGGCGAGAGAGCACGGCGCCTGCACCGTGCCGCCGCCTCACTTGGCTTGCATGTTGGTTGCAAGGGCCAACAGCTCAACAGCACACACGTAGCGCCCTGTTGGCCTCTCGTGACAAAGCGTGTGACAAGAGAGCAAAACGCCTGCTCTTGTCTTGTATGTTGGTTGCAAGGGCCAACGGCTCAACAGCACACACGTTTGACCCTTTTGGCCTCTCGTGGCAAAGCGTGTGGCGTGGGAGCACGGCGCCTGCACCGTGCCACCGCCTCACTTGACTGTATGCTGGTTGCAAGGGCCAACGGCTCAACAACACAACTTAGCGCAGACGCCAGGCAGGCAACATGGAGCTTCGCCGGAGAGCGATGCGCACGTGCAAACCGCCAACAAACCCACACAACTCAGCGCAACCAACCAACCAAGCACCGCATGAGCACAAAGCCGCATGCACCGGCGATGCCTGCACTCCTGGCAGTTATTATAAACACCGCAATTTACTAGCACACCACGCACCCAACCATCCATCCGGGCCCTCGCGCGCCAGGTGGGCAACATGGCCCTCAGCCAGCGAGCGCCGTGCACCCGTACAACCAACCAAAGAAACCTAGCCAAACCAAACCAACCACCCAAGCAGCCTACCACCCGCCTAACCGCCACAGGCGCCCGCGCGCCAGGCGGGCAACATGGCCCTCAGCCAGCGAGCACCGCGCACCCGTACAACCAACCAAAAAAAACGAGCCAAACCAAACCAACCGACCAAGCAGCCTACCACCCGCCCAACCGCCACAGGCGCCCGTGCGCCAGGCAGGCAACATGGCCCCTAGCTAGCGTGCGCCGCACACCCTCCCAGCCAACCAGCCAACGAGCCACCAAAGCACCAAACCAGCCAACCCCTCCTGTTGAGATGGGGCTGATATAAAGCAGCAGTGGGGCCTCATGGTGAGGCCTGTGTGCTGCTTTATCAGCCTCATCTCAACCCCTCCAACCGTCCCGCTCAACGTTCCCACTCCACCCTCTGTGAAGCGCAGGCCCCCGCGAGCCAGGCAGGCAACAGTGAGCTTCACCAGACAGCGCCGCCAGTGGTCCCTGGGAAGGATTTAGTAATTATTTTTTTGCCGGCTCCAGCAACTTTGATTGCTCATACCAGGCACAATACACAGCGGGTATTCATGCAACGCATGCCGCTGCGCTGCTCTCGGCAAGAGCTTTCCATCGCATCGCTCAACGCCCTCACCCACCAAGTGTGGACTGGTTTTCTGGGAAATGGGAAATCCGGCTCGGAGCGGTATACGGCTCTCAGGGGAATCACTGAGCGCCGCGCACCCTCCCAGCCAACCAGCCAACCAGCCACCAAAGCACCGAACCAACCAACCCCTCCAACCGCCCCGCTCAATGTTCCCACTCCACGCTCTGTAAACGCAGGTCCCTGCGCGCCAGGCAGGCAACATGGAGCTCCGCCAGAGAGCGCCGCGCACGTGCGATCCCACACTGCCACCCCGCCACCACCACGACACCCACGCTGGTACACGTGCATACATGCACGCTCACAGCAACACTGTGTATATGTTGTTGCAGGCACCGGCGCGTCAGGCAGGAAACATGGAGCTTCGCCAGCGCGTGCCGCGCACGTACACCGCGTACGGCGTTCTCGGCGGTGACGACAGCGATGCGGACGCCAGTGGGGGCAACCGAGACGGAGCAGAGGTGGGAAATTTGTCGGGCTAACGCCGGGCAGAGACATCCCTGGGTAGTCCTCGAACCACCGCCTAGGCACACGTCCGTGTCAGGTTCTGGCGTCTGAAAGAGAGGCTGGCGCGGTGGTTCGGGGGGGGGGGGGGGGCATCTGTCGTGGGGGGTGGCGCTGTCCATCTGGGGCGATGTGTGTGTGCACGCGTTTGGTTTGGTGTGGGCTCATGAGCCCACAACACAGTGATTTCATTTTCGGCTCTTCACAGCCACTTGGCTGTATTCCGGCTGTACTTTGACCTTTCACGCAGCTCAACCCATGCAGTGGATTGATGGTCTGACAAGCCCGCCAGACAGAGCACGTCAACAGCTTTCAAATGACCTATGTATGCGGACAAACGGTCAACGCGAGGTCAACGGTCAACGCGGTCAAAGCAAAATCCGGCTGTGGAATAATTTATTGTAAATCCTAAAAAGGAAATCACTGGCCCACACATGTCGGCGCCAGGCATATCCCCCTTGCACCCTTCCTCTCTAGTGGTTTGGGGGAGGCTTTCTGGTCCCGTAATGGTTTCATACCTTGGGCCCGCCCTCCGGCCAAAGGAGGGGTTGGGTGTGGAGCCTGCACGGTGGTGCTGCTTGCTTGGCGCCCGCCAGTACGTGGTTGGCGCTACCGTGGGCTACTTTTGTAGCCTTACCTTTTTGGTGGGCCTCGTGCCTGCTGCCTTAAGTCCCGCTGGAACTCTGGAATTGAACGTGTAACCGCCGGCAATGGATTGTAAAACACCCTTCCGCTCCATCCACGATGACACTGTGCCTCCCCGTCCACACCCATGCACACGCCGAGTAGAGGCTGAGAGGGGCAGCCACACAAACACACACACGCACACACATACACACATGCACACACATGCACGCACGCATGCATGCAATACAGAGGACGAGAGGCGCCCTCTCTGTGGAGACGCGCCACTCGATGTGACTGCACACACACACACACACACACACACACACACACACGCACACACACACACGCAATGCAGAGGCCAAGGGGCGCCGCCGCTGTGGAGCTGCGCCACTCGATGCAACTGCACACACACAAAACACACGCACACACACACACAAGCACACGCACGCACACGCACACACACACACACGCACGTGCACGCACGCACGCATGCGTGCTTGCGTGCACACACATACACACACACACGCACGCAATGCAGAGGCCAAGGGGCGCCGCCGCTGTGGAGCCACGACAATCAATGCGACTGCACATGCACACACACGCTCACACACACACGCACACACACACACACACACACACACACACACACACACGCAATGCAGAGGCCAAGAGGCGCCAGCGCTGTGGAGACGCGCCACTCGATGCGACTACGCGGACAAGCGGTCGTGTCGGGCGACAGCGGTGGGTCAATTGATTCATTAATTCAGAACTAATTAATTAAGACACAACTAATTAAGTTTGGTATCCGGTTTTGGTATCGGTGTAGGGTGTTGACTTTGTTTTGTTGGGTTTTAGGTTTTAGGGTTCAAGGTTAAGGGTGAGGGTTAAGGGTTCGTGTTTTAGATCGTGTCGGGCGCCAGCGGTGGGTTAATTAGGTTTGGTATTCGGTTTGTGGGTTTCAGGGTGTTGAGATGTTTTTAGGGTTATGCCCTAAACCCTGGTTTCTGTACCCTGCAGGCATTCGGTTGAGGGTTTTAGTGTAGAGGTGGGCTACAGCGGTGGGTTAATTAGGTTTGGTATCCTGTTAATGGACCCCCCGACCCGTGTCGTGTGTTGGACTTTGGGGGGGGGGGGGGGGTAGGGTCAACGGTTTTAGGGTTTGGGTCGTGTCGGGTGACAGCGGTGGATTACTGAGGTTTGGTATTGGGTGCTTGGGTTTCCCCACCCTTTCGGTGCAAAACACCCTTTACGTGAAAAACACCCTTTAGGTGCAGGCCATCCCCACCCAACCTGTGACCAAAAAGTTACCGCGACAGGCACATTTTGAAGCCACGCGGTTTTGTCCCGCATTTCGCCGGCTCTCCAAGCCACGCTCACCCACGACGCATGCGTCTAAATGAGCAATTCGGCAACTAAAAAGCACCCGTCAAAAGTGGATTTGGTCAAGCAGGGACGCCACAAGAAATTTACAAAGTTTGGTGTCGCGAGTTTTGGCCACTTTTGGCCACTTTTGGCCACAGGTAAGGTGGGGATGGCCTGTAACACCGGTGCAATGATGTGGAGGTATCTTTCCCGCATGCTCCGAGTCGGGGGCGGGAAGGGGGGGCACTTAACCGTGTTGCAAGGGCCAAGGGTTCTTACATACCAAACCTGGGCGAGGAGCGCCCACATGTGCATAGGAGGCGCCACCACCCCCAGGGCCATGGGTTGCCTCACATTTGCCCAGCTTAAGTCCAGAAGGGGGGCGCCGGGCACACAGCCAAGCAGCAGGGAGCAGCTCTCCAATAGCAGAGTGTGCTCATTCGCCCCGCCTCCTCGTACAGACAACAAACACGCGTGCGCAAACACACGCACACATACAAACGCACACACCACAATCACAACCACAGACGACGACGTGCCTCTGGTTGGACGCGCGACGCGGCAGCAGGCGCAGCAGCAGCAGCAGCAGCAGCAGCAGCAGCAGGGCCAGCAGCAGGTGGGGAATCGTGCCTGCCATTATCGCCCGCTCACACACACCCATTGCACACGCACATGCACAGACACACGCACACAAATGCTCGCACGCACACGTGCATGCATGCACGCACGCAGCAGGGGCAGGTGGGAAACCGCGTATGCTCCCTTGTCTCGCTGCCTGACACACCCAAAATGCACACACACACACACACACATACACAGCAGGGGCAGGTGGGAAACCGTGTCTGCCCCCTTCTCTCGCTGTCTCACACACCCAGAATGTGCACACACACACACAAACACACTGCCACACACTCACAAACACACAGCAGGCCCAGGCGCAGCGTCAGCAGCAGCGGGAGCAGCGCGCCGCAGCCGGGGCAACGGCGGCTGCGGCAGGGGCGGCAGGCGGTGCGCGCGCCATCGACAGCAGCAGCGACAGCGACGACAATCTGGCCGCGCAGGGCTTGCGGCAGGCGGCGCGCGCAGCCGCGGCCGCGGCGGCGTGTGTGGCGGCGGCGGGGGCGGCGGGCCCCAGCGGCAACGACATCCCGCTGGTTGCAATCCTGTCGGCGCGCGCGGCCGCGGCGGCGGCGGCGACGGCGCGCGCGGCGCGCGCGGCGGGGGCGGGCCCCAGCGACAGCAGCGATGACGACCTGCCGCTCGTGGCGCGCGCGTCGGAGGCCGGGCGACAGGGGGCGCGCGCGGCGGGGGGTGCGGGCCCCAGTGGCGGCGCTGGCCCGGTCACGCCAAGGCCAAGCCGTGGCGGTGGTGGCGCAGGTGTGTGTGTGTGTGTGTGTGTGTGCGCGCACGTGTGTGTGGGGGGGGGGTGCGTGTGTGTGTGGGTGCGTGTCAGAGGTGTCCTAGCCGATTTGATTCCGATAAGGAGACCGCCCCCTCCTCCCCCATTGCCCCACTGCAGGCCCCATCAGCACTGTTGCAAGCCCCCGAGTGCGGACCCCCCCCCACACACACACACACACACGCACACACCTCCGCGCCCCCTCCGCCCCCACCATCCCCACTCCAGGACCCCTCACCTCTGTTGCAAGCCCTCAAGTGCAGGCCCCCCCCCCCCCCCCGCACACACACACACCTCTGCGCCCCCTCCACCCCCACCATCCCCACTCCAGGCCCCGTCAGCACTGTTGCCAGCCCCCCCAGTGCGGGGCCCCGCACGCGCGTGCCCACGGGGGCGGCGGCGCGCCCATGGGGCGAGGAGTACCGTGGGATGGCGGTGGCGGCGTTGGACGGGATGACGTTTGGCGGCTGGGGTGGCGGTGACAGTGATGGTGGTGGTGGCGATGGCGACATGCCCCTCGCCGCACTGCTGGCTCCTGGTTCTCACGCCGCTGACGGTGCTGCTGCTGCTGCTGCTGCTGCTGCTGCTGCTGCCGCTCCTGCTGCTGCTGCCGCTGCTGAAGCGTGGGCGCCCCACGTGACAGTCGCCTCCCTGCCGGGCGCCGTCGCTCACCGTGACCACAGCGAAGAGAGAGACTGGGCGATGGACCTGGGGTGGTTGCAGGCTATGGGCGAGATGCAGGACCTTGCCAGGCAGGGGGCTGGCGCGCAGGTGGCGCATGAGGGAAGCTTCGCGGCAGCTGCCTCGGCGGAGGAGGCTGGTTCAGTTGCGCTGGGGGGCAGCAGCGGAGCGGGAGCAGAAGGGGATGCAGCGGCCGGAGCGGGGGGCGGAGCAGCAGACGCGGCAGGAGAAGCAGGCGCAGCAGGCGCAGCAGGCGCAGCAGGCGCAGAAGACGCGGCAGGAGGAGCAGCCGCAGCAGGCGCAGCAGCAGGGGCAGCAGGCGCAGCAGCAGGGGAAGCAGGGGAAGCAGGGGCAGCAGCCCCCGCCGGCGGGGCCGCCGGCCAGTCTTCGGATTCCGACGCCGTCGCGCTGGTGGCGTTTATTTCAGGGGCTCTCGGCCAAACCTTCGACTCCGAAGCTCTCACGCTAGCGACCGTCGTGGCGTCGGTGGCGGGCGCCACCACCCCTGCCCCTGACGACGCCCTCGCCTCTGCTCTGCCGCGGGGCGCGGGCGAGTATGAGTACCTGTTGCAGACGACGCCCCCTGGCGCGACGTTTGTGCCGCAGCTGGGCGATGAGGTGGGTTTGGTTGGGTGTTTGCTGTGGGTGTGCTGTGGGTGTGGTAGGGCTTGTCGTTATGAGGGCGGTTAGGTAGTTGTGAAGTGGTTCAGCGTACCTGCTGCAGATGACGTCCCCCTGGCGCGACGTTTGTGGCTCAGCTGGGCGACGAGGTGGGTATGCTGTGGGTGGGATACGACTTTTGTCTCTCGGAAACGTGTTGCTAGTATGTTTAAAGGTTCGTCACGACTGGGGACTGTGCTGGGGGGGGAGCCTTTATCGGGCCTTGCGTGTTGACTCGGGGTTTAGGCGCTGCCGTTGTGTTGTGCATTTGACAACGACGACGGCTGGTTATTATGAGGGCGGTGAGTTGGTTTGGTGCTCTCGCCTTCAGAGCCCAAACTCTCATACCAGTATTTCCGTTAGCCAACCCGCAACCCGACAAAGTGCAATTTGGGGTTGAAATTGGCCGATTCAGGCTGGCACGTCGGGTTGAGATTGCGCAAATGAACGTGAGGCCCGGGTTGAGCCATCATTTTTCCAAGATCCTGAACGGAACCATTGTCTCATACCCCCCCCCACACACACACCCCTCTTCTCCTCCCCGCCCTCCCGCAAACCCTAAAGCCACCAAGCCTCAACCAATCTGAGGCGCTTATTTACCCTTAAAAAAACCACCACTCAACCCGGCAGGTTGTCTACCTACCCGACGGCCACGCCGCGTGGCTGTGCGAGCAGGAGAGCTCGGGGGCGCTCCTGCTGCTGGGGGATGGACGAGGAGAGGCTGCTGGAGCGCCAGGCGCGACAACGATGGGCCGCGTGGCGGCAGTGGAGTACGTGGTGGGTCTGTCTCCGTGGTCACACTTGTGTTGACATTTATTTCACACTTATTGTTCAATCCCGCTGCTGCTGGGAATCGGAGGGGACATGAGAGAGCGGGCGCGCCCGGAGTGGCAACGATGTGCCGCGTATCGGCTGTGAAGTACGTGGTGGGTCTGCTTAGGTCACACTTGTGGTTCACACTTGCGGTTCACACTTGCGCACGCGCGCGTGCGCGCGGTTCAATCCCGCTGCTGCTGGGATTCTGAGGAGAACTGTGAGAGCAGGCGCACCAGGCGCGGCAACGATGTGCCGCGTGGCGGCTGTGGAGTACGTGGTGGGTCTGTCTCTGTGGTCACACTTGCGTTCACACTTTTGTTTCACACTTGTGGTTAAATTCAGCTGTTGCTAGGAAATGAGAGAGCGGACGCGCCCGGAGCGGCAGCTCTGTGCCACGTGGCATGTGTCGGACAAGGGGCGAGCCAGCCAAGGTTACCCTTGCGTGTGTCACACTGTTTAAACCTGCTGCTGGGGCTGGGGATCGGAGAAGGAGAGGCAGCGGGCGCGCCAGGCGCGACGACGATGTGCCGCGTGTCTGGTGTGGAGTATGTGGTGGGTCTGTCGAGGTCACACCTGTGTTTCACACTTGTGGTTCACACTTGGGTTTCAAACCCTCTCTTGGGCTGGTGATAGGGGGAGGAGAGGCTGCTGGCACGCCAGTCGCGGGTGTGGAGTATGCGGCGAGTCTGCCTAGGTAAGTTATATGTCATGAGTGAGAGATGGCTTCCAGTGGACGCTCCTGACACTGCGTTGTCCGCACTGAAATCGTGCCTCGCACTTCCTGCGCACCTGTGCATGTGCCCTGCGCCTGCGCCCCGCCTGACGCCCATAACTCATCACTTCGTGTGCCCCCTCCTATGCTCCCCACCTGGAGCCTCTCTGGTGCCAGCTATAAACCTACCTGCGGCTGAGCGTGTGCCTGCGCCCTGCGCATGCGCCCCGCCCGACACACAGAACTCCTTGCTTCCTTTGCCGCCTCCTATGCTCCCCACCTGGTCTCCCTCTGGTGCCAGCTACACCACCCTACGCATGCGCGTGCGCCCTGCGCCTGTGCTCAGTGCATGCGTCCCGTGTGATGCCCATAACTTTTTGCTTCCTGCGCCCCCTCCTATGCTCCACACCTGGTCTCTCTTTGGCAGCCACACCTCCCTGCGCCTGAGCGTGCGCCTGTGCCCTGCGCATGCGCCCCGTGTGACGCTCATAACTCCTCGCTCCTTGCTTCTGTGAAGGTGCGCCCCACGTGCTCCCCCTCCGGCGGAAGCTACACTGCGCTGCGCCTCTCGCTGACCCCGCTCGGCTCACCGCCATCGGCACCACCGGCGCACGCGGCTGGCGATGGGGCGTGCAATGGTGGCAGCAGGGCAGGCGCAGGCGCGGGCGCAGGTGCAGACACAGGCATGGGCGTGGGTGCAGGCGCGGGCGCAGCTGCAGGGACAGGCACAGGCGAACGTTCAAGTGCAGACACAGGCATGGGCGCGGACGCGGGTGCGGGCGTGGGCGCAGAGGGCGCCAGAGCAGGCAGCAGTGGCCGCGGTGCCGACGCGATGGAAGTCGAGGGCGGCCTCGGCGCCCCATGCAGGGCAGCGGCGGCGCGCGGCAGCAGCGGCGCGGGCGGCGATTGCCTCAGCGCCCCGTGTGGGACATTGGTGGAGCTCGGCTGCAGCGGCATGGACGGCGGCGGCCGCGGCGGTGCCGGCGCGATGGACGTCGACGGGGGGCCGGGCGGAAGCCGCGGCAACGGCAGGATCGCCGGCGTCGTCAGCGGCAGACAAGGTGGAGGCGGTGCGGTCGCATCTGGCGGCATCTTGAGCAGCAGCGGGTATGCAGGCGGAGGCGGACGCAGCGGCGGCAGCGCGCGGGGAGGTCGACGTGGAGGTGGCGGCGTCCTTGCTGGAGGAAGAGGCGGAGGTGCGGGCGCAGCGGGCGGCGCCTTTGTGGTGACGCTCCCCCCGCCGAGCAGCGAGCTCTATGACGACGTCGTCGTGTCGCGGCACCGCTTCGAGGCCGCTGTGGCCGCCAGGTGGGGAGAGAGAGTTTGGGTAGGGCAGGCCGCAGTGTTTCCATAGGCCACCTTGCAGCCCCGCAAATATCGTTTGCGGGGTGAGATTGGCCGAGTTAGGCCGGCGCTGCGGGGCGAGACTGCGCAATTCTCGACCTGAAAAGTGCGAACCTAACATTTTCACACGTTATGCCAAACAAAATGCCTCAGGTGGGATGAGATTCAGGAAGTGAGCGTGAGGCGCGGGGTGACTCGCCATTCCCCCAAGATCCTTAGCGGAGCCACTGGCAGGCCGCACACCCGCCAAGTTTAACACCCGATGCGTGCAACACACCCGATGCGTGCAACACCCGATGTGTGCAATACCCGATGCGTGCAACACCCGATGCGTGCAACACACCCGATGCGTGCAACACCCGATGCGTGCAACACCCGATGCGTGCAACACCCGATGCAACACCCGATGCGTGCAACACCCGATGTGTGCAACAACCGCAGCAACCAACCGTAATCAACAACACGAGCCGTGCAGCGCCTGGGAACATAACAGCACCCCTGTGCTGCGCGGTGCTTATGTGTGCGGTGGCAATGCCAGCCACACGCACGCACACACACACACTCGCACACCACCATAAATACACACGCACACGCACACACACACACGCCCCACCCCACCCTCCCATACCACCACCAGGTGGGAGCCAGGTGCACTCGTGAACGTTCTCATGTCAGGTGGCGTCCACCCCCAGCAAACCTGGCTGCCCGGCTCGGTGCTCGAGCACCAGCCCAAGCCAACCGCCGCTGCCTCCGAGCGCCCCTCTGAGGGCACGGGCGAGCAGCTTCCCGGCAGCTCCGTGGGCGAGCAGCTACCTGGAAGCTGCATGGACGCCCAGCAGCGGCCCTCAGAGGGCACGGGCATACGCCCGGGCGAGCAGCTTCCCGGCAGATTCGTGGGTGGGCAGCTACCTGAAAGCTGCCTGGACGCCCAGCTTCTCAGCAGCCCCTGTCCCTCGCCGCCCTGGGCGCGCTACGCGCGCGTGCGCGTGTGCCTCGACGGGCGCACCGCGGCCGGTCATTTGGGGGCGCTGGTGCCGCCGTGGCGCGTGGCCGCGCGGCTGGTTGTGGCTGTGAGCGAGGTGGGGGCTGCTGGCTCGTCTGCGGAGGCCACGCAGTCCTTGGGGGCGGCCCCGGGTGGCGGTGGCGGTGGCGGTGGCGCGCAGGCTGCGGCCGCGCGAGGGGAGGGGGCAGCTGGCCCTTCCGCCGCCCAGTCCACGGGCTCGCCGGGCGTGCCCACTGGTGGTGGCGCCGCCGCCGCACCAGGCACAGACGCTGTGCGCGAGGCGGGGGCTGCTAGCCGCTTTGCGCAGGCAACTGAGCTCGCGGGCCCGGCTATGGATGGCGATTGCGTTGTTAAAGCGCCGGCCGCAGATGCTGTGCGCTGGGCGGGGGCTGCTGGCCCGTCCGCGCAAGCTGCTGAGCCCGCGGGGGCACCAGAAGGAGCGGTGGCGTTGGCAGCGGGTGGAGGAGGGAAGGTGGCATCAGCGGCAGCAGCAGCATCGTCTCCAGCGGCCGCAGCAGCAGCAACAGGGTCGTCAGCGCATGAGGCAGGGCAGGCAGCAGCAGCAGCAGCGGCGACAGCGGCGGCGAAAGCAGCGGCAGCATCTGCAGCAGGAGCGTCTCCAGCGGCCGCAGCAGCAGCATCGCCGTCAGCGCACGAGGCAGGGCAGGCTGCACTGGAGGCCCTGGTGCGTTTCATAACAGGGGGGAAGGCAGAGCCCTTGATGATGATGATGGTTTTTGCAGTCGTGTGTGACGCACTGTAGCAGCGTCAAGGGCTGAGGAGCTGCAATGGAAGATTCCATACCCCCAACGATCATAGCAGAGGGGGGGAAGGGGGGGCCCTTAGCAGCGCCAAGGGCTGAGGAGCTGCGATGGAAGATTGCATGCCTCCAAAGATCATAGCAGGGGGAGGGAGGGAGAGCCCCTAGCAGCGCCAAGGGCTGAGGAGCTGCAATGGAAGATTCCATACCTCAACGATCATAGCAGGGGGAGGGAGGGAGAGCCCTGGGGTGCTGCGATGGAAGATTGCATACCCCCAACGATTTCATACCCCGCTCTCCCCCTAGGGCTTTGTTTGGGGCTTGTTGTCAGCTTGTCGTGTGTGTCGTACGGTTTGGGTATTGTGTGGTTGCGCTGTCGAGCGTTACCCAACCAAAATCCTAACGTCTGATCCGCGCCATGGAATGCGGTCGTAACGCCTGAGACGGTCCGGGGTGCGCCTCAGGCGGTGGTAGGCGCCTGAGGCGGTCGGGGTGGCACCAGAGGCGGTTTGGATAACGCCTGAGGCGACGCCTGAGGCGACGCCTGAGGCGATCAGGGATGCGCCACAGGCGGCGCCTCATGCGGTCGGAGCGCCTGAGACGCCGCCTGATCTGCGCCATGTAATGGGACGCCTCAGGCGCTGCTTCAGGTGTTGTGAATGTGGTAGGGTGATGGCGCGTATATGTGCACACACGCCCACACGCACAGAAGCACATCTGCCCCTTTCTTTGCACACACGCACGCGCGCACGCACGCACACGAGAGCTCTCTCTTTCACCCCCACACTCTCATGCGCACGCACCGTGCACGCACGCACGCGCGCAGGTGGCTTTCCGCGGAAGGGAGGCCGGCGGCCGCCTCGCCCCCGTGGAGCTGTCCCCTCGGCCGCACGACACCTTCCGCATGCGCGACGACAGCAGACGGGTGGCCTACAACGCGGTGGTGCGTATGGGGCCATGGTGAAGAGGCGTATGGGGCGGGGCCATGGGGGAGAGGATTGTAACGGTCTAGTAGCCGGCAGCATGGCCGTGTCCAAGCGAATCTTGGACAACAAAGGCCCCTCGGCCGCACGCCACCATTCGCATGGGCGACGACAGCGGACAGAGGGTGGCCTACAACGCGGTGGTGCGTATCAGTGATGGCCTTAGCGCCCCTGCGCCCCCGGCTTAACGGGGAATTTGCGAGAAAACTGCGGGGGCGAATCACGGGAATTTCGCTGTGAGAAGTGTGAAAATCGGCAATTTCACACTTTTCGCAAAGAAAAAAAACCTCCTGCCAGGGCAATTCGGCATGTTCCCTCCAATGTTGTGGGTGCAAACAGGGCATTATTCATTTCCTTAAGGACACCACTGGTGTGTATAGGTCCATGGGGAGGAGGATTGTACCGGTCTAGTCGGCAGCATAGCCGAGTCCAAGCGAATCTATGACAACGAAGGCCCGTCGGCTGCAAGCCACCTTCCGCATGGGCGACCACAGCGGACAGAGGGTGGCCTATAACGCGGTGGTGCGTCTCAGTAATGTCCTTAGCGCCCCTGCGCCCCCGGCTTAACGGGGAATCTGGGGGAAAACTGCAGGGGCGAATCGCGGGAATTTCGATGTGGAAAGCGTGAAAATCGGCAATTTCACACTTTCCGAAAAAAAGGAAAAAAACTCCTGCCGGGGCAATTCGGCATGTTCCCTCCAATGTTGCGGGGGCAAACAGGACATTATTCATTTCCTCAAGGACACCACTGGTGCGTATGGGGCCATGGGGAGGAGGTTTGTACCGGTCTAGTCGGCAGCATATCTAGCCGTGTTCAAGCAAATTGTTGCCAACATAGGCCCGCAGCCCCCACTGCGTTAGGTACCCCATCGACGTCCTGCAGCAACACTGAATCACTCCTGTAAACCAACCCGACCACGCAGGTGCCCCTCCCACTCTCCCTCACGACGATCGAGGCGCGCCTGCGCAGCGGTTACTACCGCAGTGCTGACGGCCTGCGGTGCGACCTCGCGACGCTCGTGGGCAATGCAGAGATGTTTGGTGGGTATGTGGTGCACGCACGCCAGAAAATACACAGCAGCTTGAAGGAAACTCTGTACGGACGCGCATCCGTGCGCGCGCTGGTGCGCCAACAGCTGCCTTCCAGAGGCGAGGCAGAGGCTCCACCGATTTACCCCTCGACGCTGCACGCACGCACAAACACAAACACACACACACACACACGCGCGCACAGACACACACACACACACACACACACACCCCAAACACACATACACGCAGCTGGGAGCGGCAGCGTCACCGCGGCGACCGCACGCCTTGCACACACACACACACGCACGCAGCTGAGAGCGGCAGCGCGTCTCTCACACACATGCACACACACACGTGCACGTCCACACACACAGCTGGGAACGGCAGCGTGACAGCGGCGGCCGCGCGCCTCGCGTGCGACGCGATGTGCGCTGCGCTGGATGGCCTGCCTGCACCCCTGCTGACCGACTACGGTGAGAGAGAGAGGGAGAAAGAGATAAAGATAGAGAGAGAGAGAGACAGAGAGAGAGGGAGAGAGAGAGATGTATTGAGAGATGTATTGAGAGAGAAGGGGGGGGGTGAGATGTGAGCTGAGCAAAAGAGCGGAGAGAGTCGGTGGCAGAGAGGGACAGAGATTGAGAAGGTCAGATGTGCGCTGCTGCTGTGCACGCGCGCACACACACACACACACTTGCACACACACACACACTTGCACACACACACACACACACACGCAGACGTCGCCGGCTGCCGCGTGCAGCGTGCGACTAGCAGCGACTCACGCCTCCTCCATGACAACACACACACACACACACACACGCAGACGTCGCAGGCTGCCGCGTGCAGCGTGCGGCTAGGAGTGCCGCGCGCCGCGCGCCGCGTACCGCATTTGTGGTCACGCCATGGACGGCCGCAGCCGACGCAGGCGGCGACTGTGGTGCAGGTGAGGGGTAGTGCGTGCGTGTGTGTGTGTGTGTGTGTGTGTGTCCCTTTGGCCGTTTCTTCTCCCTCTCTACCTCTTCCATACGTGCCCCTCCCTCTCTCCCTCCCTCCCTCACACGTGTACACGTGTGCGCAGCAGGCGGCGGTGGTGCATATGGGGGGAAGTGTGCTTGTGTGTGTGTGTATATCTCTTGGGCCTTTCCTTTTCTCTCTCTCCCACGCGCGCTCCCTCCCTCTCTCAAACACATGCATTTTTACTCAGTCCCCGAGCACCACCTCGTGACGCTCGGGAGGTTGGTCCGTTGTCAAAACCCGTGCCGACCCCCACCCCCTGACCCCCCCCCCTGACCCCAACCCGACCCCCACCCCCTGACCCCCGCTCCCTGACCCCGCCCCGTGACCCCCCCTCCCGACCCCCGCCCCCTGACGCCCCGCCCCCTGGCCCTCACCCCATGGCCCCCACCCCCTGGCCCCCAGGCGGCGTTGGTGCCAGGCCGTCGACCATGCTCGACTGCGATGCCGACGCGGCCAATGCCGACGAGCTGCTCGCGCGGCAGCTGCAGCACGAGGAGGTGTGTGTGTGTGTGTGTGTGCGTGCGTGTGTGTGTGTGTGAGTGCAGGGGGGGCCTGGTGTATGGGGGGGGGGGAGGGACAGCTGTTCAGATGCCAAGGCCACTGCCGACGAGCTCTCGCGCGGCAGCTGCAGCACGAGGAGGGGTGTGTGGGGGTGTGTGTGGCAGCTTCACCAGCAAGTGGGGGGGGGGGGGGAAGGGTTTGTCACCTGGCCAAACTCTTGCTCTGCACGTGCGCTCACATACGCAATCGCTCTCCCTGACTCAAACGCACACGTGCGTGCGCAGGAGGAGGCAGCGGTGGCAGCGGCGCCCGCCTGTGAGCAGCGCACGCGCCGCAGCAGGCAGCAGCAGCAGCAGCAGGCAGGGGGTGGTCGGCCGCAGCGCACGCGCGGCAGCGGCGTTGCGCCTGCAGCGGCGGTGGCGGCGCGCCCGTCGCGCGCGCGCCGCGCGCCGCACCGCCCCGGCGGCTATGACCAGAGTGACGACGACGACGAGGAGGCGGACGGGAGCGGGAGCAACGAGGGCGGCAGCGACGGTGACTACAGCCCCGAGAAGGGCGGGCGGAGGAGAAGGAGGAGCGGCGCGCGTCATAGCGGCCGCCCCGCGCGCGCGCAGAGGCGCGGGGCCGCCGCGTCGCCGCCCGTGCGGCGCTCCGCGCGGCGGGGCCGCCCCGCTGTTGACAGCAGTAGCGACAGCGATGATGGTGGCGGCGGCAGTGGCGGTGGCGGCGGGTCGGGCCGTCGGTCGATCAAGCGGGCGCGGCGGACGCGGCAGCTCTCTGATGACTTTGTGAGCGGTGGTAGCAGCAGTGAGTAGTAGGGTGATGATGGATGTTACAGTCAGGGACACCTCTAAAAGCGTAGAAGACTGTGCTCGGCGCGTATGACCCGAGCACCTTTACGAGATGGCTGGCTGTTGGTAGGCATGGCCGGGCCCGGCACACTGTGGGGACCGGGATGTAAAGCAGCAAGTGATGATGATGGATGTTACAGTCAGGGACACCTCTAAAGGCGTATAAGACCGTGCTCGGCGCCATATGGCCCGAGCACCTTACTGAGATGGCTGGCTGTTGGTGGTAGGGAACCCCAACTCTGTAAAGAGCGTGGGCGCACCCCTAGGTCCCCTACCGCAGCGGCAGCAAACGCTTGTTGAAGTCGGTGAGCGCATGTTGGGAAACGGAAAACGCAAGGCAGGTTCGTCGCCAATTGCCAGAAGAGACATCCCCCCGTGGGGAGAAAGGCCAAGACGTGGCCGAAAAGGATATCCAGCCGGGCCGCAACCTCTAACGTGTTAAGGGGTTTTCTAACTGGGATTTCAACCAGCATTCACAGGATTCTCAACCTGTTACCCTTAACCCGGCTCTGAGCAGAAGCTGACCCCTTGTAGTTGCACCGAGCACGACATTGGACGTGTCGCAGGCCCCCCCCCTGCTGAAGGGGGGAGGCACAGAAGGACTCGGTGAGGGGCACATCCCTAAGCCTAACTACCTAGAAAGGGGCTGGAAAAGGCGGTCAGTAGTGACCAACAGTGTGGGATTTGGTGATAGGTTAGAAAGCAAGCTTGCCCCCCGGTTATAGCGGATAAATATGTTCCTTCTGCATACTCCGTTTTGAGGTCGTCATCTTTGAGGCAGCTTTCACGTGTGAGACCCAGCGTGGGCATTTCTCAGGTGCGCCAGCTGCGGTGCACTGCAAACGGCACAGTCCACCGCAGCTCCTCGGGAACCCACGCTTGGGTCCCCGCCACTATCGTGGCTGCCTCATTGACTCCTAATTCAAAACATCGTTCGCTTCAGGTCAATTATTCCTCCCGATCCTCTTCCATCTCCAGGCTTGTGTTACGTATATCAAGGCACGAGACCAGAAAGTTGGCCATGTCACGCCAAAAACAAGGGTAAAGTAGCCCCGGGCTGGGGTTCATAAACGCCCGCATCTTCGCATCCAAGCCTTTATCGTCCCCAGGGACGCTCAGGAAAAGGGTGTGGAACTGTACGCGTGTCTCCGTATACGCTGGACACTCAAAAATCACGTGTGCCTCATCCTCCCGCATGCCACAAAGGCGACAGAGCCTCTGGCTGCGTGGCTCTGCCTGCGCCGTGTGGCGCCCCTTCTCTATCTGCAGTTCATGCAGCCCCATTCTAAAGCGTGCGAGTGTCGTGATCTGGGCGGCGCTGTTCAGCCCCGTCCAGAGCATTGGTGCGCCGCCACAGTCGTCTGCCATCCACCGCAAGTAAGTAAGCATCTTGAAGCGGTGTGACCATGAGTCAGGCACTGAGCGGACGACGCTGAGCTGGTTGGCGTCCTCTGGCAGCTCTGGTGTGCTGGTCTCTGATGCCAGCCAACCTGCCGCTGCTGTCTCTAGCAGGCGGGCGATGCCCCCCGCCTCCTGGCCCCACACCAGCGTGTGCCCCACTGTGCTGAGGCACTCGCTCAGCTGTGCCACCCAGCTCTCTCGCACGCCACCCGCCGCTAGCTCCCAGCTCTCCCGCATTGCCGCCTTCAGCAGATCGCCATCCGGCCGCCGTAGCGCTTTCGCCCAGAAGCGCGCCGCCTGCCGCAGCCAGTCGGTCGACAGCGGTCGCCAGCCCACCTCCGTCGCCAGCAGCGATAGCTGTTGCCCACACCTGCGAATACGGAGGGCCTCGCGCACAGATTGCAAGTGCAGGGCTTCCATGGCGCGCCACTTGCGGCGCGCCGCCTTGGAGGGGCCCCCGTCCCCTCCAGCCAACCCCCACTTGTCGGCTGCCCCCGAGAAGATCCCCTGTACCCCCATGCCCGCCCCCGCCATCAACCCTGGGCCCCAGATCTCGCACCCGTAGTTAATTACAGGTCGCACCAGTGCGTTGAACAGGTGCGCCTTTACTCCCACGTTGTGGAGGCCCATGGCATCGTATCTGCGCGCTAGGGCGAAGCGTGCACGCTGGCCCGCCCCCTGCCTCTGCTCCAGCCCCGCGCCTATTGCCCGACGGCTCCCAAAAAGCATGCCCAGATATTTAAACTCGTGATTGATGGGCAGGTCCATACCAGCGTACTTCAGGGTCACCCTTCCCCTGGCGCTCGTGACCGGGCAGTACTGGTCGTTAAACACCACCCCCTCAGATTTGCGGACATTGACAGTGAGAGCGTGCGTCCTGCAAAAAACGTGAAGTGCATCTAGCAAGCGCTGGAGCGCCTCCGGCGTCTCTGCCATGAGCACGAGGTCATCTGCATACAAGAGTAACCGTAGGAGCCGCCTGTTTGCTCCTGTCCCTAGGGGGACCCCGACCTCTGGCATCTGTGCGTCAAGCTCCCCTTCTAGTGAGTCGATAAACAGCCCAAACAAAAGCGGCGACATTGGGTCGCCCTGCATGACCCCCTGGCGTGTGGTGAAGCCTGGTCCCACCGTGCCGTCTATGCGCACGCACATGCCAGCCCCATCGTACAGTGATGTCAGGGCTGCTAAAAACGCCCCCCCCACCCCCAGGCTCTTAAGGCACTCCCACATGAGCTGCCGATGCACGCAGTCGTATGCCTTTCTAAAGTCGATGAAGGCAGTATACAGCGGTTTTCGCTCATGGCTGCGCCTCTCAATCATGTGCTGTAGGATGAAGGCATTGTCAGGGGTCCCCCGCCCCTTCCGGAACCCTGCCTGCCCGGCGGCTCTATGGCCGCCCTTCTCAGCAAGGTCGTCTAGTCTGCGGAGTAGCACCAGACTATAGAGCTTAGCAAGCGCCCCACCCACCGTGATGCCCCTATAGTTGTCCCGCTCGTCCAGATTGCCTTTCTTCGGCACCGGCGTGACTGCCCCCATGTGCCATGCTTTGGGATACCCCTCGCGGAAGACCCGATTGAGTAGATGTGTGATCGGTTCAAGCAGCGCGTGTTGCGGCTCGCTCCCCTCCACATCTCCCCCACCCCCTGTGTCCCCCTCCCCAGTCCATGCCCTTTGATAAAATTCCACCGGTACGCCGTCCACGCCCGGCGCTTTGCCCGCCGCCATGCCCAGGAGGGCTGTGCTCACCTCGTCCTCGGTGATCCAAGCGTTGAGTACTCGTGCCCGCTGCTTATTTCCTTCGGAGGCATCCGAAAACGGGTTCCCTCCCTCCTGCAGCTCCCCATGGGCATGCTCGCCCCCAACCAGGCCCTCAAAGTAGGTCGTCCACCCCTCTACATCCCTCAGCCCCCCTCCCTGGCTCCCTGGTTTAACCTTGCGCCAGCAAGTAGAAGGAACCGGGATATTTAAGCAAGTAAGAAGACGAGAGGGTTGTCGGGCCGCCAGCACTGGAGCTGTGGGCTACCGTGTGACGACAGCAGGCACTCTTGACGGCAGCGCCGATACACTGGGGAGGCCGGGATCTCTAGCACCCATCGCCGGGAGGGCGGGGAGAGGGGTGGGGGGACAGCAGGGAGGGGCGCGAGTGGGCGGTGGGAGGCTCAAACTGTCACGGGACGTGCGGGCTCAGTGGCGGCTCGTCATCAAGCGTGCGTGACACAGCCCCGTGTCACAAACTCATAGGGCGCTATGCAGGCGGCAGGCAGGGGCGGCAGCTGGCAGCCTCGAGATGCCTGTCGCAGCTGTGACGTGAAGCGAGCAACGGGCATCGGAGGTGGCAGCCGGCTAGATACATCAGGGGGGGAGGCTCGCGCCTGCAACGAGGCCAGCTGCAGGAACGTTGTTGTCAGCGACGGCGCAATCAGAGTGTCGGTGTCGGCCGACATGCTCATGCCAGACTGACAGTCCAATCAACCGCGTGCAACAATTCGAAAGAAAACGACCACTTCCGCTACCACTACTGCTACTGCTAGAACCGCACCAACATCGGCACCGACACCGGCAGCACCGGCTTGACCACTGGCAATGGCAACACGTTCCTTGGAAGTGCTGGCAACAAGTTTGCGCAGTGCTTCTCCCGCATTGTGCTGCAAGTGCGCTGGAGAGACAGGCTCCAGCAGTGCCAGAAGAGGAGGAATGGCGCCGGCTGCAGCAATCGAGACCGCCATCCCAGCATCCACCGCAATACTAGCCAGAATGCCCGCAGCATCTTGCTGCACCCTTGCTGGAGTGCCAGGCGCTAGCAGCCGCACCAGTTGAGGGATGGTACCGGCAGCAGCAATCAAGAACGCGGAATCAGCATCCAATGCGTTCGCCGCATCGTCCTGCACATTTTTGGGGAAGCGAGGTCCCAGAAGCGTCACCAGTGGAGGGATGGAACCAGAGCAAGCGACGTCTACGGCAATGACAGCATTTTGAGCGAGCAACCCTAGAGTTCCTGATGCGTTGTGCTGCACTCCAACTGGACAGTCTGGCCTGACCAGGAGGGCCACCAGAGAAGGGATTGCACCAGCTGCAGCGATGGTGACAGTAATCTTGCAGTTGCTAGCTAGACGTAGCAGCGCGAGAAGTGCATCCTGCTGCAAATGTGCTCCAGGGTCAGGCCCCAGCAGCTGCACCAGTAGAGGGATGTCACCAGCAGCAGCGACGTCCACCGCAATCACAGCATTCTGAGCAAGTGCCGTCAGCGTCCCTGCAGCGCGATGCTGCACTCCTGAGTCAGCGCCAGGCCCCAGCTCCAGCAGCTGTACCAGTGGAGGGATGGCGCCGGCTGCAGCGATCGGAAAAACACTCGCCGCATTCCGAGAGATGCAGTCCAGTGCTATATCTCCATGCTCCTGCACCCGGTCCAGGCCCCAGCAGCTAGCCAGATCTGAAGAGCCAGGCCCTAGAAGCCGCACCAGTGCGGGGATGGCAGTGGCTTCAGCGATCGCTACCGAGTTGTCAGTTGTCATTTTCAACAAGCCAAGCCAGTGCCCCGGATGCAGCTTCCTGCACCTCGGTCGGATTGTCGGGCGCCATGGGCTGCACCAGCGGTGGGATGGCACCAGCATCGCAACATGCTCAGCGAGGGCCCACAGCGCTTCCGTTGCAGCGCCCTGAACGTCAGGATGCCCCAGCAGCTGCACCAGCAAAGGAACGGCACCGGCAGCAACGATGGTGACCGCACTCTCACTGCTGTAAGCCAGGCTGGTCAGTATTCCTGCCCCTCGAAAGTGCACCTCGCTGGAAGGTCTGTCGCCAGCAGCTGTACCAGAGGTGGGATGGCACCAGCAGCAGAGACAGCGGCGAGATTTTCGGGACTCCTATCGAGGCACAGGTCGCGCATCGTCTGCAGCGCCTGCATTTGCTGGCCAAGGCGAGCGGTCGCGCCAATCTTGCCCACCAGCTTGATCAACTTCCGTCGGTTGCGCGGAGGCATCGTGTGGCGGTGTCGCTGCACACGTGAAGATGGAGAGGGGGCATGGGCATTCACGAGTTGTTTGCAGGGGCGCGCATGGTGGGGTGCCATTGCACGCATGGCCATGCATGGCATTCGTGCACCCATGCATGCGTGCACGGGAGCGCATGGGGATCGTGCACGACGCATGGCTGGCACGGGGTCTGGCCTCTTGTTTGCGTAGCATGGCAAGGCATGGGGCATGAGTGGTGGCATGGAGGCAGGCAAGTCTCTGTTTCAGGTCGTTCGAGGCGATGCCGCTGGGGCGAAGACCATGCAGTGTAGCGAATGTTCAGCAAGGGATGAGACGGACAGACACACTCTCTGCACGACACCGCGCTCCGTGCCCCGTGCGCAGCACAACTACCCCCCCTTCGCTACAAGCGACCTCTGCCAGGTCATGCACGCCTGTCGTGCATGCCATGATGGGCGCCATGCGAGTCTGACGAACCTCGCCACACACGCGCGTGCGCAGGTGCATGGGCGTGTCCCAGGCGCGCGACGGCGCATGCCGCCAAGGGCCGCAGGAGGGACGCTGCTGAGACGCAGAGCGCGTTCATGTGCACATCTGACTCAGCCCAGGTTGGCTGGTTTCAATGCTGGCTGCCGCCACCATCGCGGCGCTGGGCTTAAGCTGTTCGGCACCGGCGCCGGGTCCTGGGCTGCGCGCTTGATCAGATCTTACTGTGCCTCGGTGCCGGGATGCAGCAATTCCGCCAATGTAAAGTCCATTGGGGCCACTGGCTCCCTCGACGCAGGGCTGCAGTTTTGGTAACTTCCCAAACGAGGATGGAACTGGCCTTCTACTTGTAAGGTGAGTGCACGAGTGACTGGATTCTAAGTAGGGGTTTCCATTCCGTGGCCAGCTACTGCTGCCTAACGCACAACTCCCAGTTCTGGTAGCTTCCCAAACTAGCAACTACGGCAGCAAGAGGCAACTACAGGTAGCTCCCCCCTCCCCGCACCTGCCAAGGCCTCGCACTCGGGGGTTCTTGGCGACGCTGCAGCTGCCGATCGTATATACTAGTGCAGTTAGGACTCCTACTGTGCTCAACCTACCACCCGTGTAATAAACCCATAACATCGTCAACGATCACATTGTAAATCGAGGCGCCGTGAAAGAGGTGGTAATCTCATAGGGTCGTCACACAAAAAATATGTCATGCCACCCCTGGCAAAGCAAGCAAAATCATGAATGTGTGATGTGCATATAGCATTGATGTGCTGGTGCGTGCAACCGATTGAATCTACAGCCTCAAGCTGGTAGCCTGGCGCGCTGCGTGGCCTTGCGGGCTCTCCTAGTAGAGCCCCCCTAGACGTGTAGTCTAGGCCTTCACTCACGCCCCGGGGTCCTCCGGGAGCGTATGCACGTACATGCGCGTAAAACCTGTAAAACCTACAGCCCCGAGGCTGATAGTTAACCGGCCATTCGTTAGCAATCTAAGCATTTCGATGCATTGGATACTCCTTTGGCGACTCTGTTCACAGGCAGAGGCAGGCGAAACCTTTTGGCGAAAAAACTAAGGGACCCCCTACCTAGTGTAGGGAAGCCGAGCGCCTTGGTCCCGGCTCCAGGCATGGGGTATTTAATGAGTTGGTGTGGTGTGTGTGGTGTGTGTGGGGTGGTGTGTGTGTGTGCTGGGGCGGGGTCAGACCCCCCCCCAAGCCCAGCTATCTTGAATCACTTGAGCATCCATCATCATGATGATCGTGCGGTGCTGTTGTGGTTGTGGTGGTTGTGGTGGGTGGGTGGGTGGATATCAGGGCGGCAAACTTTTTAGTGGGCCAATTTTGACGGGATTGGCACCGCCTTGATGTATGGAGCACGAATTCACTCTGAGAAGGTGGCATTAAAGGGTGTGTGCCCCGGGCACCCTGTGTGCCCCCTCCTGTGCACCAAGTGCCCACACTGTTGGGTGGCGACCAACCCTAAACCTGCATTTACAGACAGGCAGGCTGGCGCGCTGCGTGGCCCTGCGGGCTCTCTTAGTAGATCCCCCCTAGACGTTTAGTCTAGGCCTTAACTCACGCCCCGGGGTCCTCCGGGCGCGTACGTGTAAAACCTACCTTTGAAGTGTGAACCGAGGGCCCACACTCTTGGGTGGCGGCCAACCCGGCCGAGATGGTTGTTTGGGGTTCTCGTCGGATCTTTTGGTTTCTCTTCTTATCTTTGGGGGGGGTTGTTCTGCAAGAGATGGATGGATAGAGTGCTTCTTCAACTAGGTCGTATGCCGCACGCGGCGGTAAATGGGCGGGGTATGAATAAGACGTGTGCAAGGCGGCTTCCCGCCTCTTCCTCTCTTTAAGGGCTTCTCTCCAAGGGCTTTCCAGAGAGCAGTTTCGTCACAATCAGTTTAGTGTTGAGGCGGTTTTCGTCCAGAATTTGAAGAACTGGAAATATATACAATTGCTTTCGCTCAATGGATGAATGGAGTGTTTTTTCCTTGATAAGAAGGTCGTAAGTTCATTAGTTAGTAAGAGACAGAGAGAAAGAAAGAGAGAGAGCTTCGGTCCTTTTGGCCCCTTTTATGCCCCCCCCTGTGGCTGAACAGGGAGTGGGGTGGGGGTGGGACAGAAGCACTCAGCGCCGCCGCCTAGTGCCGCTCGACCTTGTCCTGGGCACTGAGGTTGAGACCGCCCCACCGCTGCCGCTGCCCACCACAGGCGTCGCGGCACCATCAACGAAGACCTCGTTCTCAGAGTCGGACGCGGACGTGCACTGCATCAGGTGATCGCTCCAGTGGGGTTCGCTCCCAGCCGCGAGAGCCTCCTGATCCAACCACGAAGGCCTCTTGACGACGGTTTCGAAAGGGAGCGGAACCAACGAACCATTGCGCTCGCCTCCTAGGATGCCGCGCTCGCCCTGGCATGCCACAGCAGGGCCTGTCAGTGTAGCGCTTGCCCCGCGCGATGTCGGCCCCGGCGCCGACGTCAGCGTTGCCAGCTCGTTGTCGTCGAGGCCGGTGAGCTCGTCGTCGTCGAGGCCGGTGAGCGGGCCACAAATCCCCGACCGGAGCGGGCCCGGCCCGAGGAGGAGCGATTCGAGCAGGCCACTGGCAAGCGACCTGAGCGGGCGCGAACCGAACAAACGGCTCGACCCTAGCGGGCTCGTCCCGAGAGCGCTCGACACGCCGCACGCGCTGCCACGTCGCGTCGGCACGCTGCACGAGATGCTGCGTTTCGGAGGCTTGGCCTGCGACACGGGGCGGAGGGGGGGGGGAGGGGAGGAGCTGGCTCAGCATCGTGCCGCGATTGCGCCAGACAAGTCGAGCGCGCGCGCCAAAGCGCGCGAGCAACAAATCGCGCACGCATCCTTGTGGTCGTACTACCTCGGACCACGCCCGACCAACAGCAAACATATACCCAACCCACCTCTGGCACCAGCGACACCACCGTTGGCAGCAGCTTCAGGGCAGAGCCGGTGTTCGTGGCAGGCCCACGCACCGCCACCAAGGGGACCTGTACAGGCGGGAGGACATAAACACCCAGGGCATATGCAGCCGGCTCAGCATAGCTAGGTGGTACATTCGCTGCTGGTTGAGGTGGTAGGGGTGCGGATGCAGGCGCTGGTGTGGCGGCAACGCGCACCATGCGGCTACGAGCGTGCTTGGGCGAGTGCACGCGTGCATGATCACGACACTCACCGTGGTGATGAGGGACATGTGCAACGGCTCCGCGGCGCCCTTCACAACGACAGGCCCGCGCTCCGTCACGATGACATAGGGAGGCAGGTGCGGCATCGCAAGGTCCAGGCACGTTGAGGTGACCTGGATGGCACCCTCGGGGCATGACGACTCGGCGCGCGACGCCATGTTGACGGTGGAGCCTGCACGGGGATGGATGGGGGGCGCCTTCAGCCAACCTCGGTCGCAACAGCAGTGCAAACGGTGACTGTAAAGCGGCCACTAGAAAGCGGTGACTTCAAAGCGGCGACTCATGCACAGCGGCAAGTGGAGCAGCAAGCAACGCAAGCGCAGAGACTGCCGCGCCTAGGCAAGCCATCCCTCGCGTACCGAACAGGCAGAAGCGGCGCCGGATCTTGCCCACAATGCCACTCATGGCCGGCCCCGAGTGGATGCCGCATCGCATCTGCAACATCGTCCCGTCGCCGGTGGGTGTCGGCACCTGCGAGGCGTAAAAGGGCAGGACGGGTGGTGCTCCATTAGAGCATGGGTAGCGAGAGGGTGTGCGGTGTGTGTGTGGGGGGGGCACATCAGAGAGGGAGGCGGTGCGCCATCAGAGCAGGCGGAGAGGGGCACTTGGTGGGCCACCAAAGCAATGTGTGCAGGGGGAGGGAGGGAGGGGAGTCCGGGCGCGTTCTAGTTTTTCTGCGGCGGCGGCAACACAGCGTCGCGAACAGGGCGGTCACAAAGACTGCCTCACCACGCAACCCCTTGACTACGGACCCCCCTCCCCACCCTCCTACATGTCCCTCTCCCTCCTACCTGTCCCCGGCAAGACCTACACCCGCATCCTTCTCAACCGCCTACGGCGACAGCTGGAACTCTTCCTCTCCACCTACCAATATGGATTCCGGCCTGACCGAGGCACCCCCCCCCTACACACCTTTGCCGCCTCCTCCTGAGCCCTCAGCGCAAAGCGGATCATCGTCGCGGCGTGCTCCGGGTCGCGCTGCAGCAGGTTGGCTGCGCACATGTAGCTGTCCCCGATCGTCTCCACCTTGTACAACGAGGGCATCTCGTCCACAATGATGGTGTCGAGCCGGGAGTACAGGTCGTTCAGCGTGTGCATCACCTGCGAGCAGCAGCGGGGCGTGTTTCGATCAGCCATGCGGCGATCAACGACAACGTGCCCCCCCCCCTCTGCCCTGCCTGTCCCGTTGGGGTGCACTGGTAGGCTGGCGCGCTGCGTGGCCTTGCGAGCTCTACTAGTAGAGCTCCCCTAGATGTGTAGTCTAGGCCTTAACTCACGCCCCGGGGTCCTCCGGGCGCGTACATGTAAAAACTAAAAAAAAACGTTGGGGCGCACCTTTTCGGGCGAGATGTCATGCGCCCAGCTGCTGAAGCCAACGATGTCGCTGAAGAAGATGGTGATGCATTCGTGCCACCCGAAGACGCTGAGCTGTGCCCCCTCCCTGACTGCCGCGCGCGGCGCGGCCTTGATGCTGTTGCCACTCGGGTGCGAGTAGCTCGTCGCCGTGTACTGCTTGAGATTCAGCATTGCCCACAAGCCCCCGCTGTTGCTTCGCCCGCTGCTGTGCCCGCTGCTTCGGCCGCTGCTCCGTCCGCTGCTCGGTCCGGCGCTGCCTTTGGCGGGGTAACCGGTCATCGAGCTGACCGTGCGTCGCCCGAGCTGCGCGTCTGCTGGTGCCGAGGGCAGGGTCGCGGCGATGAAGGTGGCGGAGCGTCTTGGGGGTCTCAAGTCTGATGCGGAGGCTGGGAGCTGACCGCCGCGGTCGCGGCTACGTAGCTCCGCAGACAACGCACTGGGCAGCAGAGAGGAGCGGCGGTTGTTGCTCACACCGCCGCTCTCCACAGGGAGGCCTTTGGACTGCACGCAATGCATGCTAGATGCGCCGTACGCGCCGCTCTCACTCCATGGATCGGCGGTCCCCACAGCGAACGCCCCCGACGAAGTGTCCTCCCAAGCCGCATCCCCAGTCCAGCTCTGCTCCCGCACCCGCGGGCTGACCAGGGGGCACTGGTCATACGGCGCTTGCAGCAGCACGTTGACCACGTGCTCAGGCACCAAATCTGACATGATGGCGATGGACCTCTTGAGAGCAAGCTGCATGTCACCGAGGTCGAGCGTCGCGCTGTCTCGTCCGACGAATAACGCAAACACCAGCGCCATGACCCACTCCTCCGCCGGCACCATGCTCACGCTCATGCGCCTTGGGTTGAACCGCGCGCAGAGCGTCCTGACGAGGTAGTAGAAGAGGCCGGGCACGCTCACGCAGCGCACCAACGCGCTGTGTGAGACGTTGTCGGAGAGCCAGAGGACTGCTGCTTGGTAGCCTGACAAAAGCTTCGCCAGGCCGGGAATGCGAGCTAGGGCATTGGTTTTGAATAGGCTGCGCAGGGGCAGCGCGTGCGCCTGCTGCTGGAACGCGTCCCGGTCGAGCGCGACAGACCTGCGGGAGTGTGTGGTGTTTGTGCATGTTTGCGTGCGTGTGTGAGCGAGCGTGAGCGAGGGAGCGGCCGTGCGTGCTTGTGTATGCGCGTGTGCGTGTGTGCACGTGCGTCAGTCGTGTCATGAGCGCCCCCGCAGCCCCCGCAGACCCCGCTGCGGTGGTGAACCGGGAAATTTGGGGGAAAACTGCGGGGGCGTGAGTGTGTGTGTGTGTGCATGTGTGCGTGTGTGCGGCGCGAGGCCGACGCACCAATTGATGATCATCAGGTGGCCGGCCGTGCAGATTGACAGGCCGATCATCAAGCACTTTGGGAGGGCCGTCGTCGCGTGCGCGAGTAAGCCGAGTGTGGAACACGAGCTGGTCAGCGAGCAGCGCTGGTAGTACTCCATCCACCTGCGCACCGGGCAGTGATTTCCTTGTCGGCTCTCCACAGCCATTTGGCTGTATTCCGGCTTAATTTGGACCTACAATATAGCTCAACCCATTCAGTGGATTGAAGGTCTGCCGAGCCCGCCAGACATAGATCGTCAGTGATTTTGCTTTGGGCTCCTGGGAGCCATTGGGAGCCATTTGGCTTTTACCGATCCCCATCAGATAGAGCTCAACCAACCAAGTTGTTTGATGGTTTGACGATCCCATCAGATAGGTCTCGTCAAGAGCTTGAAAGTGGCCTACATTTGATGGTCAACGATCAATGCTGAGGCAGCGGTCAAGGCGGTCAACGGGACGTTGGTCCGCGCGCCGGCTCCAAAATAAAAACACTGTAGATCGTCTACAACTTGCAATTGACCTGTATATGAGGACACACGATCAACGGGAGGTCAACGGTCAACGTGGTCAAAGCAAAATCCGGCTTTGGAATAACAAGACAATTACCGGGCCCCGTTTGTTCGCCTCTCAAGTCACGCTGATGCCACATCAGCGCGTCGAGCAGCAGTGCATGCGTGCAGCGATCTCCGGCTCAGCATGCAGCAACGGGTGTAGTATGCGCGCAAGTGAGTGCACAACCCTAAACCCTAAATCCTAAACCGCGCGTGCGCGTGCAAGTGAGTGCACGACCCTGAATCCTAAATCCTAAACCTTGAACCCTGAACCCTAAACCGTGCGTGCACGCAAGTGAGTGAACAACCCTAAACCATTAACCCTAAACCGCGCGCGCGCGTGCAAGTGCACAACCCTAAACCCTAAACCCTAAACCCTTAACCCTACACCGCGGACGCGCTCAAGTGAGTGTACAACCCTAAATCCTAAACCCTTAACCCTCAACCCTCAACTCTCAACCCTCAACCCTCAACCCTTAAAACCCAAACACTTCTTCGCACTCACGTCGTCCATGGTGCGAAGATCAGGATCTGGACCATCGAGTGTTGCGGCTTGTTTCCTTGGGCGACAATGGAGAGCATGAGGATGGCTCCGAGGTAGCCCGGCCAGCTGCGCTGTAGGTCGTTGAAGCCTTGGTCTGCCAAGGCAAACACGGACAGCGTGTTGACGATCGGAGGCATCGTGATCATGATAACCAGCGCGTAATCTGCGGCCTCGTCGGGCGTCCACCGGTACGCAGTGTTCCACCTGGGACATCGTGCGTGTGTGTGGGGGGGGGGGCGTGTGTGTGTGTGTGTGTGTGTGTGTGTATGTGCATGCATGTGTTTGTGTGTGTGTGTGTGTGTGTGTGTGTGTGTGTGTGTGTGTTTGTGCAATCAGATGTACATATCTGGTCGACGCAGCAGCCCTACCACATTCACAACGCCTGAGGCAGCGCCTCAGGCGTCGCATTCACTTGCACGGATCAGGCGGCGCCTCAGGCGCTCCGACCGCCTGAGGCACCGCCTGAGGCGCACCCACGATCGCCTCAGGTGTCGCCCTGGGCGTTATCTAAACCGCCTCAGGCGCCCACCACCGCCTGAGGCGCACCCCGGACCGTCTCAGACGTTTTGACCGCATCCACGTGCGCGGGCCAGGCATTGAGATTTTGGTAGGGCAGGCAATTGCATGTGCGACCCACCTGGAAACCAGGACGTACACCCCATGGAACAGGTAGAACAGGGTGACGAGCAGCAGGGCCCCTTGGGGGGCGGTGGGGGCGCCGCTGCCACCATTCACCGCGAGAACTACCTCCGACACGAGGCCGCACGCAATCAGCACGTTTAGGAGGTTTGCAAGGATGTGCCGGAGGCGGAGCCGCACGGCGGCGAACGCGGCATCCACTCGGTCGGAGAGGGGCCGAGCGTCCACCTGCTGCATCGCCCCGATGGGACACACGGGCGCGCGCAGCCAACACCAAAAGTGCGTCGTGCGACCAACAGCGACAGAGTGCTGCAGGTCGATAGGTCTAGGGAGCAGAGGCTGCGGCGTGCGTGTGTGTGTGTGTGTGTGCGTGTGTGCCTGCGTGTGTGTGTGCGTGCGTGCGTGCGTGTGTGTGTGTGTGCGCGCGTGCGTGTGTGCGGCACGAGTGTTGAAAGTGGTGGTGCAAGTGGTGTTTCTGCAACTGGTGCGTGATTCATTGCGGGTGAAGTGCGTTTTGGAGTGCATGCATTTGGTAGGTGTTGCGCACACCTCAGCTGCCACCTCTGATCAGGGGCACACTTGGGAGCACCCTCTCCGTATGGCACTCCCCAGCATGCGTGCGTACAGCCCTAACCCACAAGAAGATCCAAATGCATGCGGCGAGGGCTATGTAGCGTGCGTGCGCGAGTGCGTGCGTGCCATGTCGTTGCTGGCGCCGTTGCAACCAATTGGTGCACTCACCAGCCCTGCCGTCGATTTCTGCACCCACCACGACAAGCAGGACCGCAAACAGAAACCAGGCGATGCGAACTAGAAGGCCATCGGGTAAAGGTGTCTGGTCGTGTCGGGTGTCGGGGGCGTGTTGCTCTCAAGGTCCCAGACCAGAAGCAGCCTCGCTGTGCTTCGTCTAACTACTTATCGGCAGGAGGAAGCGTATCATCGTCGTTGTCCAAATTGCAGGAGGCCAAAAGGGGGCTTCGGTGTTGCCAGTACGAATCTGGTACAAATCCCCACACTTGGAGTTACTGCTGGAAAAAAAAAACTTGCATCGCCCCCCCCCAGGGGCCCCTGGTGTCGCCGCTGCGTGGCCCGCGTGTGAATTCCGCACTACTTGCTTTGCGGGGAATTCCTCTCGAGAGAGGCATTTCTGCTTCAGGATCTCACTTTTCTTCCACTTTGAAGCCTTCTCGAACTTGGTGAGAGCTGAAGCCAGGTCAGCCTCAGCTGTAGCGACTTCTGACTGAGCCAATTTCAGAAATTGGACGGGGCCCATGCGTGTCATTTCCTGCGCCTGCAGCGTGTGGTTTGAAAACGGTTCACACAGAGACATGAGAGCCAATGAGAGCCAAGCATTTTTTTTACATGTTCATGGCATGCGGCTCGCGCGCAGCTTCGCGTTAGCCAAGTGGTAAACTCTCCAGTTCTCCAGTGGTGCACACACAGGAAAATTGATAAATTACGACAAATTTGATAACGACACAATCAGTTCCTTCCGCGTGTCCAGCACTGCACCTATTTCAGGTCGTTATGTTAAGTTACAGTTCAATAAAACAGAATGCCTCAATATTAGCGAGATTGAGGTATATTCTGATGATGGAAAGAATATTGCCCCAGGTAAAACGGTAACGATGTCGAGTGGATGGGATGGCGATAAATTTCCAGGAAGAAATGTCACGGATGGAAACAAGAACATAATCGCACATAGGAGTTGCGGTGATGTTGCTTGGCCACTTTGACCGTGTTGCGAACTTCCTGTGATGCAGCGCGTAGTTGGTTTCTTAGTTTATTTCGTAGCTATCACAACGGATGTCAGTAGTGGCCTGGCGCCTGGTGGTCGGGTGTAACTTGGAGTTGCACCCGGCCAGTGGTGTCATTAGCGCCCCCGCAGCCCCCGCAGCCCCCGGGGTCTGCGGGGGCAAACAGGAAAAATTTGGAGGAAACTGCGGGGGCAAATAGAGGGAATTTCGCCCCGAAAGTGTGAAGTTCGACGTTTTTCACACTTTCTCGCGGAAAAAGCCTCCCGCGGAGTCGCGTCGGCATTTTCCCTCCTATGTTGGGGGGGGGGGGGGGGGAAA
>VFSX01000086.1:515000-540331 GCA_016618255.1 Chlamydomonas sp. UWO 241 | reverse complement strand
TCCTCCTCCTCCACTTTCGCCCGCCCTCCCCCTTCTCCCCCTCTTCCTCCTCCCCTTGCCTCCCCTCCCTCTCTGAGCGAGGTGGTCTCCGCGATCAAATCCCTCAGGAACTCTGCCCCCGGCTCTGACGACATCACCTCCCCCCTCTTCAAACACGGCGGCACCGCAACCGCAACCGCCCTCCACCAGATCATCCTTACCTGTTGGACACCCCTGAGTCCCGCAAGGACTTTTTGACCACCATCCTCCCCCTCCTTCTCTACGCCGACGACATCGCCCTGCTCGCCCCCTCCGAGGACGACCTCCGCACCATGCTCACCCTCCTCGACCGCATCTGTTCAGACCTAGCCCTTGCGATCAACTACGACAAAACAGTGGCACAATCCCTCGGCCACCCTTCTGCCCACACCGTCCCCTCCGCCCCTATCACCATCCCCTCCAACTCCTCATCTACCCCCCACCTGGTCCACTCCACCTCCAAGTTCAACTACCTGGGAAGTATTCTGTCCTCCCCGCCGCCCCTTCTGATGACGCTCCCAACACGTCTGATTCCGACATCCTCGACTCAGAGATCTCACGCCGGATCGGAAGTGCCTGGTACGCCTTCAACCGTCTCACTCCCCGGTTCTGGAACTCCAACTCAATCTCTCCCAGTACCAAGATCCACCTCTACCACGCCTTTGTGATCTCTGCCCTACTGTATGGCTGCCAGACATGGACGTTGAACAAGGCCCACATCAACCGACTTGAAGTAACCCACAACCGCTTCCTCCGCCTCATCAAGGGCATCCCTCCTCACACCACAGAGCACACCTCCACCACCACGATGCAGGCCTCCCCCTCTTGTACGTTCCCCATCATCGACACGATCAACAAGCACCGTGCTACGTTCATCGGCTCCCTCATCCGCCGCCTTCCACCTCCCCCGTCCCCCCGCCCCTCCATCTCCACACACCCGCCCGTCCCTTCTCCCCCCACACTCCCTCCCGACATCATATACCCCCCCACTGCCGCCCTTTTCGCGTACCGCCGACCGGACATGACTTCGTTCTATGCCGGCGGCGCCATCACATCTTACCGGCTCAGTGCCGGCGACTGTTTCGCCCACTCCGTCAAGTTCCGTTCCTCCGCAAACACCCACTTTTCCAACTTCAAACGCGACATCTCCAAGCACCCCGAGTTCATGGACCTCTTGTCCAAGCGAGTCACACCCGAGTGGATCCTCTTAGCGAGATTTCCACAACTGTGGAGGTCAATCTGCTGAGACCTAGTTAAACTCAGTCGCAGCGGAGTGACGAACACAGCCGTCAGTGACCCGCATTTGCCCCTTTCCCCCACTGCTTTTTGAATGAGGTTATTCACACTCTTGTTGGCGCACGGTTGGTCACCCGCCTCCAAATGGAATCTCCTCAATGATGACCAGAAACAGCCTATCTAGGTCTGCCGTGCAGAGTTCTTTGTAACGATCTCTCTCTCTCTGTGTGCGTGTGTGTGTGTGTGTGTGAGTGTGTGTGTGTGTATGTGTGTGTGTGTGTGTGTGTGCGTGTGTGTGTGTGTGCGTGTGTGTGGTGAGTAATGTGTGAGTGTGTGCGTTGTGTGTGTGTGTAGTGTTGTGGTGCGTGTGGCGGTGTTGCGTGTGTGGGTGGTGTGTGTGTGTGTGTGTGTGTGTGTGTGTAGGTCTGTGTGGTGTGTGGGGTCGCGTGTGTATGTGCGTGTGTGTGTGTTAGGTGTGTGGTGGTGTGTTGTGTGTGGCGTGGTGTGTGTGGTGTGTGTCAGGTTGTGTGTGTGGTGTGGGTGTTAGGTGTTGTGGGTGTGGGTGTGTGCTGTGTTGTGTGTGTGTGTGTGTGTGTGTGTGTGTGTGTGTGTGTGTGTGGCAGGAGGGGGGGGACAAGGAGCTGACAAGCTGTATACCGCTCCGAGCCGGATTTCCCATTCCCCAGAGTGAGGGCGTGGAGCGGTGCGTTGGAAAGCTCTTGCCAAGAGCAGCACAACGGCATGCGTTGCATGAATACCTGCTGTGTATTGTACCTGGTACGAGCGGTCAAAGTTGCTGGAGCCGGCAAAAAACTAATTACTAAAATCCTTCCCAGGGACCACTGCAGCCCGCTACCATGGGCACGGCTTGATTTTTTTTCCGTCACAGGCCCCAGAGTTTAGGGTTTTAGGATTTAGTTTTTAGGGTGATTCGACTTATTTTTGCATTTGCGCGGCCCTTGCGGGGCCCATAGAGTGTCCTAACCCAGGTTCAAGCCGGGAAGGGAACTTGTTTTCACTTAAGTGGCACGTTTTACGACTTAATTTCGTCTTTGTGTTGCCTTTGCAGGGCGTTTTCGGACTTCATTATGCGCAAAGGCACAGCGGTACTGCGATAAACTCACCTCCGATCACCGCCGCAATTTCGATGCCAAGCTTTCCCAGGCAGCCCACAAACTACAAGCGCACCCCCACTAACTACAAGCGCATCCCTACTACCGTAGTATCGCATTGCCTGGCCGCTTAAATAATTCCGAGGACGTGCCGGCAAGGCCGATTCCTAAAACTTATGGCCGAAAAAGAAAAATGCCAAAAGTGACATTAAAATGGGAAAAAAAAGAATCCCGCGGCAAGGCGCCAAATTCTAAACAATTACCCCCTTCATACAAGTGGCAGCATGGCAAAGCAGTAATACGGTAAGCTCACCTCCGATCACCGCTGCAATGCCTGCTGTCGCAAAGGGATACTCGTATGAGATGCCGAGGTCATCCAAGACGCGCCGCACGTACGCGCTTGTGTTGTGGACCTCGAATTGGAGCTCTGGCCACTGGTGCAGGTGCTGCCTGTGTGTGTGTGTGTGCGTGTGTGCGTTTGCGTGTGTGTGTGTGTGTGTGTGAGAGAGTGTGTGCGTGTGTGTGTGCGTGTGTGTGTGTGTGTTGTGGACCTCAAATTGGAGCTCTGGCCACTGGTGCAGGTGCTGCCTGCTGGTGAGTGTGTGCGTGATTGTTTGTGTGTGTGTGTGTGTGTGAGAGTGTGTGCGCGTGTGTGTTTGTGTGTGTGTGTGTGTGTTGTGGAATTGGAGCTACGGCCACTGGTGCAGGTGCTGCCTGTGTGTGTGTGTGTGCGTGTGTGCGTTTGCGTGTGTGTGTGTGAGAGTGTGTGTGTGTGTGTGTGTGTGTGTTGTGGACCTCAAATTGGAGCTCTGGCCACTGGTGCAGGTGCTGCCTGCTCGTGAGTGTGTGCATGGTTGTTTGTGTGTGTGTGAGTGCGTGTGTGTGCGCGTGTGTGTGTGTGTGTGTGTGTGCGTGTGTGTGTGTGTGTTGTGGACCTCGAATTGGAGCTATGGCCACTGGCGCAGGTGCTGCCTGCTCGTGAGTGTGTGCATGGTTGTTTGTGTGTGTGTGTGTGCGTGTGTGTGCGCGTGTGTGTGCGTGTGTGTGTGTGTTGTGGACCTCGAATTGGAGCTATGGCCACTGGTGCAGGTGCTGCCTGCTCCTGAGTGTGTGCGTGGTTGTTTGTGTGTGTGTGTGTGTGTGAGTGCGTGTGTGTGCACGTGTGTGTTTGTGTGTTTGTGTGTGTGTGTGTTGTGGACCTCGAATTGGAGCTATGGCCACTGGTGCAGGTGCTGCCTGCTCGTAAGTGTGTGTGCGTGGTTGTTGTGTGTGTGTGTGTGTGTTTGTGTGTGTGTGTGTGCGTGTGTGCGTGTGTGTGTGCGTGTGTGTGTGTGTGTGTGTGTTGACCTCGAATTGGAGCTCTGGTCACTGGTGCAGGTGCTGCCTGCTCGTGAGTGTGTGTGCGTGGCTGTTGTGTGTGTGTGTGTGTTTGATTGCGTGTGTGTGTGCGCGTGTGTGTGTGCGTATGCATGTGTGTGTGGATTGTTGACCTCGAATTGGAGATCTGGCCACTGGCGCAGGTGTGGCCTCGTTTGTGAGTGTGTGTGTGTGTGTGTGTGTATGTGTGTGTTCGTGGTTGTGGTTGTGTGTGTGTCTGTGTGTGTGTGTTGTGGACCTTAAATTGGAGCTCTGGCCACTGGTGCAGTTGCTGCCTTTGTGCATGTGTGTGTGGGCGTGGTTGTGTGTGTGTGTGTGTGTGTGTGTTTGTGTGTGCGTGTGTGTGTGTGTGTGTTGTTGACCTCGAATTGAAGATCTGGCCACTGGTGCAGGTGCTGCCTTGTTTGTGAGTGTGTGTGTGTGTGTGTGTGTGTGTGTTCGTGGTTGTGGTTGTGTGTGCGCGCGTGTGTGTGTGTGTGTGTGTGTGTGTGTGTGTGTGTTGTGGACCTCGAATTGGAGCTCTGGCCACTGGTGCAGGTGCTGCCTTTGTGCATGTGTGTGTGCGTGGTTGTGTGTGTGTGTGTGTGTGTGTGTGTGTGTGTGTGTGACACCCTGTGTGTGACACCCTGCTATGTGTGAGTGCGTGTGTGCAGAGAGAGAAAGAGAGAGGTGCTCGTGTTGTAAGCCTCGAGGTGGATGGTCAGTGGTGCAGGTTCGTCATGTGATTGCACTGTGCACGTCGTTGTGTGTGTGCCAGGGTGACGCGCGCCCATGGCAGGCAGCGCCATGCACACACACGCGCCCACACGCACACTCGCCACGCACCGCATTGTCAGCATGAAGTCGCGCACACCTGGCGCACGCGCTTCCTCCAGGAGGCCCGCCAGCGATGCATCGGGCTGGGGCACCGCTGAGCCGAAAGCTGAAAGGGCCAGGAGCTGCAGCAGCAGCAGGGACGGCAGCGCCCATGCGCACATGGATGCGCGCGCCATGCGTGTGTTTGGTACCGGGCGCCTGATGGACGACGTGTTACCCTCACTATTCTTAAGACTACAAGACTACAATGCAAGAATGCAAGACATACATACGGTGAGGAGTAAATTGCACATTGCACTTTCCATCCTTGCGTGGAGTCCACACGTTATTTCTCGAACCTGCAACCTAGCGCAACACCTGCGTGTCGGGCTTCCGTTCTGTCCGCTGTCGTCCAGGTGAGGTCCCCTCGAGGCTCTGGGAGCAGGCAATAGGGATAAGACATCTTGTAACGCGAACGCGCGCGAACTTGTAAGCATGATGGGGATGGGGGAGGCCCCATGCAACGGCGCCGATCCATCAGGGTTGCCACGCAGACACGCGATGCACTGTCGATGTTGGGTTCTGAAGAGGACTCGCGCGCTGCTAGGTTGGGGTCGTGCACGTCCCCATCATGGCATGTGGCCATGCACATGCATGCTGTGCCTCAACATGCAGGCATTGCCACAAGTGCCACCGACCGGTGAGCTCCCCACAGGCAACCTCCGACACACACGCAAGAGCAGCAGGGGAGGCGCCACACACACGCGCGGCAGCAGGAGCAGCAGGAGCAGCTGCAGGAGCAGCAGCAGCAGCAGCGATGGCACTGACGATGCAGCGGGCGCAGGTGGTGGGCAGCCGGCGAGCGTGCTTTGCCGCCGGCACAACCACCCGGCCCCGGCCCCGCCACCTCGCGCCCACCACAGCAGCCCCCAGGCAGGCGCCGTCGGCAGCTGCCGCAGCAACCTCCCGCGCCCGCGCCGCTACCTCCCTGCGTGCCACGGCACTGCCAAAGGAGGTCGACGCGATCGTCGTGGGTGCTGGTGTGGCGGGGCTGGCTGCGGCGATGCGGCTGCGGGCGGCTGGGATGGATGACGTGGTGGTGCTGGAGGCAGGGGATGGGGTCGGCGGCAGGTGCGCGTGTTAGTGTGTGTGTGTGTGTGTGGTGTGTGTGTGCGTATGTGTGTGTGTGTGTTGTGTGTTGATGTGTGATATCACACACACCCAGTGCGTATGTGTGTGCATGCGTGTGTTCGGAGTGCGCGCGTGTGCGTGCGTGTGTGTGTTACGCCTGGCCACTTGCAGCATTTCTCGAGCACTGCGTCCACTGTATGCACAGGGTGCGCACCGACGTGGTCGACGGGTTCCTTCTCGACCGCGGATTCCAGATCTTCCTGACCTCCTACCCAGAGGTAGGTGCGTGTTGCATACTACTCGACTTACTCGTGTTTCTGTTAGCCACCCCGCACCCCGCAAGAGTGCGCTTTTTTGAGGTGCGACCGGCCGATTCAAGCCGGCCGATGAGGGCCGGCCGATGAGGGCCGGCCAACAGTGATTTCTGGGGGGGCTCCTGGGAGCCATTGGGAGCCATTTGGCTACTGACGATCCCATCAGAAAGAGCTCACCCAACCAAGTAGCTTGATGGTCTGACGATCCCATCATATAGATCTAGTAAAGTGCTTGAAAATCACATGTATTTGATGTTGAACGGTCAACGCCAAGGCAGCGGTCAACGCGGTCAACGGGATTTTGGTCTGCGCGTTGGCTCCCCCCAAATTACGGAAAAAAACTGAGAACAAAATCACTGCCGGCCAATTAAAGCGGGCGCTGCGAGATGTGACTGCACAAATTTCGACCCTAAAAGAGTGAACTCGACACTTACCACTTTTTTGACAAACAGTCGCCTCCGGCGGGGGGGGGGGGATTGAGGCAGGGAGCGTGGAGCCCGGGTTGAGCCATCATTTCCCCAAGAGCCTTAGCGGAACCACCCCATGGCAAGCGAGCCTGCTGCTTGACCCACGGCAGTCGGTTTTCCCCCAAACCCTGCTCGACCTCGAGGGCCTGACCCCTCTGCCCATCTCCAGTTTCCACCGTGTTCACCTGCACACACGCCACCACCCCACCGTGTGTGTGCACGTCCCACTACAGGTGGCGGCCACGCTGGACTACGATGCTCTGGAACTGAGGCCGTCTTACGCTCCGTCACCCCGTCAAACCTGCTTCTCTGGGCCGCCCAATCTGGGCTGAAAACCTCGTGTCTGGCCTCTCCCCCCCCCCACCCCCCCACCCCCACCCCCTACCTACCCATCCCAGCACCCCTGGCCTCCATCTTTCTTTTGCAGGTTGCGGCCACGCTGGACTACAAAGCCCTGGAACTGAAGCCGTTCTTTGTTGGGGCCCCCTCTGCCCTTCTCTACTGTGGAGGGGCGGGCTGAGGCTCCAGCCTTGCAGAGTTCACACCCAACCTTTTGCATGGCCCACAAGTGGCAGCCACGCTCGACTACGACGCCCTTAACCCTCAGCCCTAAACCCTGGGCCCTAAACCCTGAGTAACCGTGCACCTCTGGAGGTTGGACAGCCTTGCAGGGTTTACACCCAACCACTTGCACGTCTCACTACAGGTGGCGGCCACGCTGGACTACCGACGCCCTGGAACTGAAGCCGTTATACGCTCCGCCACTGTCATCAAACCTGCTCCTCTGGGTCGCACAACCTGGGGTGAAGACTTCGACTCTGCCCCCCACACCCACACCCACACCCCCCCACCCACAACCCAACCCCAGCCCCACCCCAACCCACCCTTGACCTCCGCCTGCCTGTGATTTTTATGCAGGTTGCGGCCACGCTCGACTACGATGCCCTGGAACTGAAGCCTTTCTACGCTGGGGCCAAGGTCTGGTGGAACGGCGGCTTCCACCAGGTGGGGGTTTGGGGCAGGTTTGGGATGTGATGTACGGTTTGTTCTAAGTATTTTCGTGGGGCAGGTTCAACCGCCGCCGCGGAACGGCGGCTTCCACCAGGTGGGTTGTGAGGGTTGTTTTTTGTGTTTTTTTCCTCAGCCCAAGGTGAGGCGGAACGGTGGTGGGATTTGTGGGGCTCTTCTACAGTTGTTTTCTGTTTTGGACGGTAGTTTTTCGTGTGTTGTGTGCTGGAGCCAAGCGTTGAAGGTGTAGTGGAACGGTGGCTTCTACCAGGTGAGATTTCCCAACGCGCGGCGCCTTGTCTAAATGGAGGCTTCGGCGTGTGTGTTTGTGGGGGGGGGGGGGGGGGGGCTACCGCATTCCCAACGTCTGAGGCGGCGCCTCAGGCGGCGCCTTCACTTGCGCGGAACAGGCGGCGCCTCAGGCTTGCCGACAACGCCCGAGGCGCCGCCTCAAATCTCACGTTAGGCCTACCGCCGCCTGAGGCGCACCCCTACTGCCTTGGGCGTTATAACCGCCTTCACTTGCGCGTCTCAGACGTTGGGGGTTTGGTAGGGGGGGGGGGGGGCTGACCTACAACAGCCCCATCGTCTAATCCGTGCAGTTGAATGCGGTTATCACGCCTGAGGCGGTGAGGGGGGTGCGCCTCAGGCGGCGGTGAGCGCCTGATGCGGTCAGGGGTGCGCCTCGGGCGGCGCCTCAGGCGGTCGGCGCGCCTCAGGCGCCGCCTGCTCCGCGCAAGTTAAGGCACCGCCTGATCCGCGCAAGTTATGGCGGCGGCGCCAGGCGTTGGGAATTTGTTAGGGCTGGGGAAACAAGGTCGCTTGTGGTGGGACACGACCCTTCCTCACCCCGAGCTCACCCTCACACTCTCCACACTTTGAACGCGCTGCGCCAGGTGGCCGACCCCTTCTGCCACCCATCGGCGGCATGCTGTCTCTTGCCAACCGGATCGGGACGGTTTTTTGTCTTCCTCTTTCCTCTACGCTATGACAGACACGCCTCAAAAGCGCCGCTCACACGTCCCTGTGTGGTGGTGGTGGGGGGGGGAGGGGGGGGGGCATCCGCATCCCATAGGTGGCCGGCCCCTCCCGCCACCCCATCTCGGCGTGCTGTCTCTCGCCAACCTGATCGGCACCCGTTGTTTGTATTTACATCTCCATCGTTATTTTGTTTCTTCATCATTTTGATGTTTTATGCCAGGACACTCTTCACTCTACATCCTCATCGCATAGGTGGCCGACCCCTTCCGCCACCCCATCGACGGCGTGCTGAGCCTCGCCAACCCAATCGGGGCCCCTACGATTTTTTACTTCACGCCATGACAAGAGATACCATTGTGGGCCCTGCCGCAGGTGGCGGATCCTTTCCGCCACCCAATGGACGGCGTCCTGAGCCTCGCCAACCCAATCGGAACCCGGCTCTTTTCACACAACCCTTGTGCTGTTACAACACATGATGCTGATGTTGATGTTGGCGTATTTTCATTATCATTTCATGAGTGACACGCCACTGACACGCTCGGTATGGGCCCTCCCCCGTACGCGCCAGGTGGCCGACCCCTTCCGCCACCCCATCGATGGCGTGCTTCTCTTGCCAAACCCAATCGGGACCCGTTCACTTTTATTTTGATTTGCATGTTATGTCTGACACTCCACTGACGCTCTGTATGGGCAGTCCCTCGTACGCGCCAGGCGGCCGACCCCTTCCGCCACCCCATTGACGGCGTGCTGAGCCTCGCCAACCCAATCGAGGCCGTGTTCACTTCTTTGTTACGTTTTTTGTGTGTTTTCACACCATGACAAGACATACATTGTGGGCCCTGCCGCAGGTGGCCGACCCCTTCCGCCACCCGATGGACGGCGTGCTGGGCCTCGCCAACCGGATCGGGACGTTTTTTGTCTTGTTCTTGTCTGTAAGCCGTGACAGACACGCCTCAGCAATGCCACTCACACGCCCCCCTGTGTGTGTGTGTCTGCGTGTGCATCCGCATCGCATAGGTGGCCGACCCCTTCCGCCACCCCATTGACGGAGTACTGAGCCTCGCCAACCCAATCGGGACCGTGCTCGACAAGATCCTCGTTGGGATCTTCCGATTCAGGGTGAGGGCAGGACGACACACACACACACACACACACACACACACACACACACACACACATGCGCACACAGACGCATACACACACACACACACACGCGCGACTCCCAATCGGGACCGTGCTCGATACTCGATACGATCCTGGTCGGCATCTTTTGCTTCAGGGTGAGGACGGGGGCAGGGCGGCACGCACACACACACACACATACTGTATGTGACATACACACACACACATACACACACACACACACGCGCGACTCCCAATCGGGACCATGCTTGATAAGATCCTCGTTGGCATATTTTGCTTCAGGGTGAGTGCGGGGCAGGGACGGCACAGAGACGGGGCAGGGGCGGGGCAAGGCGGCACACACGGAGGGAGGGGGGGAGGGAGGGAAAGAGGGAGGGAGGAAGGGAGGGAGGGAGGGAGAGTTATACTTAGGGAGAAAGGGAGAGAGAGAGAGAGAGAGAGAGAGAGATAGAGGGAGAGACAGATAGAGAGATCGTTACTGAGAACTCTGGACAGCAGACTTTGATAGAGGCTGTTTCTGGTCATCGTTGAGTAGATTCCGCTTGAAGGTAGGTTGCCAACTACGCGCCAGCAAGAAGGTGCATATCCTCGGTCGTCCAGCACTGGGGGCGAACCCTGCCACAGCCTCATCGTCTGATCCGCGCAAGTGAATGCGGTCAAAACGTCTGAGGCGGTCGGGTTTGTGCCTCAGGCGGGGGTCGGGCGCCTGCGGCGGTCGAGGTGGTGCCTGAGGCAGTCGTGATGACGCCTAAGGCGGCGCCTGAGGCGGTCAGGGGTGCGCCTCAGGCGACGCCTGAGGCGCTCAGCGCGCCTGGGGCGCCGCCTGATCCGCGCAAGTAAATGCGCCGCCTAAGGCGCCGCCTCAGGCGTTGGGAATGTGGGAGGTGAGGGGGAATATTGGGTCAGTGTGCTCAGCAAGATCCTCGTTGGGAGTTTCCTATTCAGAGTGAGCGGGCGGGGCAGGGCAGCACACACACGCACACATCGACACGCATACACACACACCAGGGTCTTGCGCGCCGTCAAAGGCGTCCGACGGACCGTAAAATCGGCCACCAGCACATACACACACACACACACACACTTACACACATACCTCTACACTTCCGCACTCACACCTCCACACTTCCACACAAATGCAGGCCACACTCGGCTCCCTCGACGCGTTGTACACACGCCCTGAGGTCACGATTGCACAGCGCCTTGAACGCGAGGGCTTTTCTTCGGTGATGGCTGACCGATTCTTCCGCCCCTTCCTTGGAGGCATCTTCTTCGACCGCGCGCTCGGCACGTCGTCTCGCCACTTTGTGAGTGAGCAAACGGTGGTCGTATAGGCCCTAATCGGCATTTGTTTTTTGGCTGGGCTTAACTTCGGTGACGGCTGATCGATTCTTCCGCTCCTTGCTCGGAGGCATTTTGTTCAGCCCTGGCTCCGGACTTCGTCTCGCCACTTTGTGAGTGTGCAACCGGTTCTACTTATGCCGTTCTCAGCTTTTTTGTTCTAGTTTGGCTCTGCGCCGGTGACGGCTGATCGATTCTTCCGCCCCTTCCTCTGGGGCATCTTCTTCGACCGGGCGCTCGGGACTTTGTCTCGTCACTCTGTGAGTGTGCGACCGGTTGTCGTATGTGCCGTACTCAGCTTTAGTTTTTGGCTGGGCTTAACTTTGGTGACGGCTGATCGATTCTCCCGCCTCTTCCTCGGAGGCATCTTCTTCGACCGGGCGCTCGGGACTTCGTCTCGCCACTTTGTGAGTTTTTTCGTTTTGTTTTAGGAAGGCTTTGGGGGAGCTTCGGGGGAACCGGATACCCGTCATAGTAATTATGCAGGGTTCTAGCCGCGCGGTGCCAACCCATCTTCAGAGCATGTGGTGGTAGGAATGGCTGGCCGAACCCTTGGCCCCGTCCTCGGGGGCGTTTTCTTCGAGCGCGCGCTCCGGACTTCATCTCGCCACTTTGTGAGTGTGCAACCGGTTGCCGTTTATGTCCTGCTTGGCATTTGTTTTCGGCTGGGCTTTTCTTTGGTGATGGCTGATCGATTCTCCCGCCCCTTCCTCTGAGGCATCTTATTCGACCGCGCGCTCGGCACATCGTCTCGCCACTTTGTGAGTGCCTCGCCACTTTGACACATATGCTCGGCATTTGTTGTGTATGGAATCTGTGCCAGTACCCCCCCCCCTATGCACACACACCCGCACGCACACACACACACACACAGACGCACACACACACATACACACACACACACAACACACGCAGGAATTTGTCATGTGCCTGCTCGCCACTGGTGCAAACTGCCTGCTACACACACACACACACACATACAATCACACACACACACACACACACACATGTTCAGGAATTCGTCATGCGCATGCTCGCCACTGGCGTTAACTGCCTGCTACACACACACACACACACACACACAGGAATTCGTCATGCGCATGCTCGCTACCGGCGCAAACTGCCTTCCCGCAAAAGGCATCGGGGCGGTGGTCGACCAGATGGCGGCGCGCCTACCTGGTAGGTCCTGCTAGAGATCCAGAGCTTCACACACACACACACGCACACACACACACACGAACACGCATGCAAACATGCACGCACACACACGCGCACGCACGCGCGCACACATGTGTCGACCAGATGGCGGCGCGCCTACCTGGTAGGTCCTGCTAGAGATCCAGAGCTTCACACACACACACACACACACACACGAACATGCATGCAAACATGCACGCACACACACGCGCACGCACGCGCGCACACATGTGTCGACCAGATGGCGAGGCGCCTACCTGGTAGGCCCTGCTAGGGGTCCAGGGCTTTAAACACACACACACACACACACACACACACACACACACACACACATGCCCCACACACACACCCTTGCGAGAAGTCACGGCCTCTCCATTCGCCATCGTAACACACACACACACACACACATGCCCCCCCACTGTCGTCACACACACACACACACACACGCACACACACAAACACACATACAAACACACATCGCACGCGCACGCACGCACGTACACACACACACACTCACACACACATGCACACACACACACACGCACACACCTCTCAGGCAGCTGTGTGCACCTCAGCACGCGCGTGGCGGTGGTTGAGGTGGGTGACGGCTCGAGCAACTTTGACCGCTCATACCAGGGGCAATAACCAGCGGGTGTTCACGCAACGCACGCTGTTGTGCTGCTCTCAGCGAGGGCTTCCCAACGCACCCATCTGCGCCCTCTCCCACTAAGTGTGGGGTGGTTGTCTGGGGTGTGGGAAATCCAGCCCCGTGTGGGGTGCGGCTTGCGGGGGGATCACTGGGGAGTTGCGGTGGTTGAGGTGGGTTGCTACAATGGGGAGTGGATTGGGTCCCTCTCATCGCCCTCCCCCAGCCAGCCCCCGCTGACCAGACCCTCTCCCTTACGTCCCACCCTCAGGGGCTATGTGCGTGTGTGGGGGGGGCCGTGTGGGGGTGTGTGTGCGTGGGGGGGGGGGCTCGTAGTGGGTTTGTTGTTCCCCTCCCTCCCCTCTCTCCCTTAACTCCCCAGCGCAACCCTCCCAACTTACTGACCACGTCCTCTCCCTTGCGTCCTAGATATGTGAGGCCGCGTGTTAGTGTGTGTGGGGGGGGGGGGGGGGCTCGTAGTGGGTGTGTTGGTCCCCTCCTTCCCCTCCCTCCCCTCTCTCTCCAGCGCAACCCTCCCCCGGCCCAACTTACTGACCACGCCCTCTCCCCTGCATCCTACTTATAGGGGCTGTGTGGGTGGGTGGGGGTGGGGTGGGGGCTCGTAGTGGGTGTGTTGGTCCTCTCCCTCCCCCCTCTCCCCTCGCTCCCCAACGCAACCCTCCCACGGCCCAACTTACTGACCACTCCCTCTCCCCTGCGTCCCACCCAAAGGGGCTGTGGGTGTGTGGGTGTGTGTGGGGGGGGCCTCGTAGTGGGTGTCTTGGTCCCCTCCTTCCCCTCGCTCCCCTCGCTCCCCTCGCTCCCCGGCGCAAACCTCCCACGGCCCAACTTACTGACCACGCCCTCTCCCTTGCGTCCTACCCATAGGGGCTGTGTGGGGGGGGGGGGGGCTCGTAGTAGTGGGTGTGCTGGTCCCCCCTCACCGCTCTCCCCAATGCAACCCTCCTGCGGCCCAATTTATTGACCACGCCCTCTGGGTTGTGTCCCACCCAAAGGGGCTGTGGGTGTGGCGGTGTGTGTGGGGGAGGGGGGGGGGCTCGTAGTGGGTGTCTTGGTCCCCTCCTTCCCCTCTCCCCTCTCTCCCCAGCGCAACGCTCCCGCGGCCCAATTTACTGACCACGCCTTCTCCCTTGTGTCCCACCCATAAAGGCTGTGGGGGTGTGTGTGTGGGGGGGGGGGGGGGGGCTCGTAGTGGGTGTCTTGGTCCCCTCATACCCCTCTCCCATCTCTCCCCAGCGCAACGCTCCCGTGGCCCAATTTACTGACCACGCCCTCTCCCTTGTGTCCCACCCAAAGGGGATGTGTGGGGGGGGGGGGGGCTCGTAGTGGGTGTTGGTCCCCTCTCATCGCCCCCTCCCCTAGCGCAACCCTCCCGCGGCCCAATTTATTGACCACGCCCTCTCCCTTGTGTGCCACCTATAGGGGCTGTGGGTGTGAGTGTGGGGGGGGGGGCTCGCAGTGGTTGTGCTGGTTCCCTGTCCTCGCCCTCCCCAGTGCAAACCTCCCGGAACCCAACTTACTGACCACAACCCTTCCCTTGAGTTCCACATATAGGGGCTTTGGGTGTGTGTGGGGGGAAGGGGCTCGTAGTGGGTGTGTTGGTCCACTCTCCTCGCCCTCCCCAGCGCAACCCGCCCACGGCCCAACTAACTGACCACGCCCACTCCATTGTGTCCCACCCACACATAGGGACAGCGGGAGGGCGCGTGTGCGTCTGTCACGACGGCTGACGGAGAGACGGTGACTGCTCGCAAGGGTGAGTGTGTAGGGCATGTGTGTGTGTGTGTGCTGTGTGTGTGTGTGCGTTCATGTGTGTGTGTGTGTGTGTGTGTTACAATGGCGGACGGAGAGACGGTGGCTGCTCGCAAGGGTGGGTGTGGGCGGGCATGTTTGTGTGTGCGTGTGTTTTTGTGTGTGTGTGGGGGGGGGGGGGGGGATGACTGTGGGAGAGGGGCGTGTGTGTGTGCTTGTGTGTGTGGGGGGGGGCTTGTGTGTGTGTGTGTGTGTGTGTGTATGTTACGACGGCGGATAGAGAGACTTTCACTGCACGCAGGTGTGTGTGTGAGAGGGGCGTGTGTGTGAGAGAGAGAGAGAGAGAGAGTGTGTGTTTGTGCAGGCGTGTTGGAAGGTCTTCAGGCAGCCTCCATGACAACTCTGTCGCCCATGCACCCCTGGAGGGTGCGACCTGGCCATGCATGAGGCATGGGGCGCCGGCTGAGCCCCATGCAAACGAGAGCTGGACAGCCATGCACTGCCAGGCGGGGACCGTTCCAGTCAGCGCCAGTCGGCTCTGCCGGCTTGACTGACCACAAGGCCACTACTGTGACCCTGAGGAAGGTCCTCTACTATATGCTCCTTGCCAGACATGTCTCTCAGAGACCGCTGTTTGGGGTAGTCTAGCCGGCGGGAGCGGTAGTCTATCGGCCGGGAGCCGGTACTCTAGTACTTAAGTGTGCTGGAGTATCGGCGGGTGCCTCTAGTAGAAGAGTAGCCTGCTTAGCTGGAAACCCCGTGTTACTGTTACTGTGTGTGACAACAGTCCAGGTGCGCTGAGCCACACACACACACGCACGCATGTGTAGGCGAGATCGTCGCGAGTGACGGACCCACGCACACACACACACACACACGCACGCACACACACAGGCACACACACGCAGGCATGTTCGTCACGAGTGACGGACCCTCTGCACTCCACCACCACCACACACACACACATGCACACACACACACACACACAGGCGAGATCATTGCGAGTGACGGACCCACACACACGCACAGACACACACACACACACACACACACACTCACAGGCATGATTGTCGCGAGTGGCGGACCCCCCACTGCCCCCCCCACACACACGCACACATACATACTGACACACACACACACGCAGGCGTGATCGTCGCGAGTGACGGACCCGAGGCACAGCGCCTGCTTGGCGATGCGCTGGCAAAGGTGTGTGAGTGTATGTGTGGGTGTGGGTGTGGGTGTGTTTGTGTGTGTGCGTGTGTGTCAGGTGCAGCGCCTCCTCGGCGATGCGCCGACCAAGGTGTGTGGTCGATTTTACAGTCCGTCGGACGCCTTTGATGGCGCATTAGACCCTGTGTGTGTGTGTGTGTGTGTGTGTGTGTGAGCTCGTGCAAGATCGCTATCAGGACTCCCCAAACCCCCTGAGCCACAGACACACACACACACACACACACACACACACACACACACACACACTCACACTCACACACACACATAGAGAGAGAGAGAGATATCGTTACAGAGAACTCTGCACGGCAGACCTAGATAGGCTGTTTCTAGTCATCAATTGAGGAGATTCCGTTTGAAGGCGGGAGACCAACCGTGTGCCAGCAAGAGGGTGAAAACACACACATACACACACACACACACACACACGCAGACACACACACTCACACGCACGCATGCATGCACCAATATGTGCACACACACACACACGTACAGCACACACGCACACACAGGCTGGCGCCAGCAAGCCCCAGCCGGGCGTTGGGACATCGTGCCTCTACTTCAGCGCCGCCTCGCCCCCGCCCTCCACACTTCCGATGCTCTACCTGAACGGGGAGGTAATCATGATACGAGTCCGCAATCCACACGTTCGGTTCCAGGTCTTCTGCACGACTATGAGAGCAATCCTGACGGCTTGCCAATACAAAGGGGGGGAGGAGGGGGGGGGGGGGGGCAGGGTTGGGACCTCATCTTGATTCAGACCAACTCCCTCGAGTCTGGACACCTTGTAAACCCACAAGGTCTAATTCCTCCATCACCGTCACAAGCTCTGATTTTTGACTCATATGCTCTTATGCCCGACTCAACAAGCTCTGCGATCCCTGAGCTTGTAAGATCTCATAACATGCTCAAATCTTAGTTCGGCACTTGGTGCACCGGAGGGAGCACGCGGGGGAGTTGGGACGTTCAGGAGCGTGTGGACCCCAACCCTAAACCCACGCTCACTTCTTAGAGTGGATTTGTGCTCTTCTCATCAAGGCGGTTCCAATGGCGGTCTTCCCATCGAAATTGGCCCAGTGGAAAGAAAGTTCTTGGCCCCCCATATTTAGTTTGCCATCCACCCACCCACCCCAACTTTGGACCTTCATATCTTGGCCCCCAGATGTCCAAATCCAAAAATTCCGCTTGATTTTGAACGTAGGCAGCAAGGAGATTCATAATCATCATGTGTGTCACATACGTACTTGTCTGCCTCCCCCTTGATCATCACCCCCCAAAACTGTAGGACGGAGGCATCGCCAACCACTGCTGCGTTCCCTTCGACGATCGTGCATGTCCGCACCAATCAAATCGTCTCCAAACACACTCCAATCACACCTCCATGCGCATCCACCCCCCTTGACTATATACACTTAACCCCAACCCCTGGTTTCACAAACAGCTGGTGTCACACACATACTGTCACAATCCATCATCACCACCACAAAACAACCTGTAGGATGGAGGCATCGTCAACAACTGTTGCTTCCCGTCGACGATCGCGCCGAGCTACGCGCCGCCTGGCGCAACGCTCGTGTCTGTGTCCACGAGTGAGTTGGTCGAAACCACCAAATGGCGGGTTTGTGCCAACACACGAATTTAGCACATATTTTCAACTGTTATATTAAAGCAAAGAGTGCACTGCGCTACGAGTTGCGCTGCCTGGAGCAATGCTCGTGTCAGTGTCTCTACGAGTGAGTGTGTTGTGCAACACAGCTGTTACGCATCTTCTTGCTGCTGCTGCTGCTGCCGCTGCTGCTGCTGCTGCTTGGCTGCTTCTGCTTGGCTGCTGCTGCTTGGCTGCTGCTGCTTGGCTGCTGCTGCTTGGCTGCTGCTGCTTGGCTGCTGCTGCTTGGCTGCTGCTGCTGCTGCTGCTGCTTGGCTGCTGCTGCTGCTGCTTGGTTGCTGCTGCTTGACTGCTGCTGCTGCTGCTTGGCTGCTGCTGCTGCCGCTGCTGCTGCTGCTGCTGCGTACTCATGTAACGGGGCCATGTGTGCAGTGGGGCCATCCATAAAAACAACACCCTGGAAATCTCAAGTTTGTCACACCCTCGACTCCTCCCCCCCCCCCCCCCCCACAACTCCAACCCCTGCACCCCGCAATTGGAACGTGCGACCTGCAGGCCGCAGCCAAGCACCAACACCACACCCATCCCCATCCATCAAAACACCCCAGTGCTTTCCTTTTCGGCTTTTGGAGCCGGATTTTGGAGCTATGGAGCCGGATTTTCAGTCAAATGGCTCCAGAAAATTAATTTGAACGTCTGAAAGGAAAAACATTTTAACACCCCGGCCACTGCCTGGCCCCTCGACCGGCACCCGCGGCCCACCCGTGCCCAACGGCCCTCATTCGCCAAACAAAATACGCTGCCCCTGCATCCACACACACACACCGCAGTCAGAACGTGCGGCGGTATGGATGACCCTGCCCTAGAGGCGGCAGCCGAGCGCCAACACCACACCCCACCCCCATCCATCTAACCCCTGCCCACCTACACCTCGACCGCCCATGGGTGCGCGCGACCAGGGTTGCGCCCATCTCAGGCGACCGGACCCCGGGCTATTGCTATCAGTCCCCAAGAACAAGCTGTCACTCGAGCCTTACTCTTGACCCTCGGCCTTCAACCCTGCCCATCCCCAACCCGAGGCCCCGCAGGCGGAGCGTGCAATGGCATGGACGACACCGCCCTCGAGGCAGCAGCCGAGCGTCAGCACCACACCCCACCCCCATCCATCCAACCCCTGTCCACCTACACCTCGACTGCCCATGGGTGCGCGCGTCCATGGTTGGGCCTATCTCAAGCTAGGGGTCCCCGAGCTATTGCGAGGAGGTCCTCCTGGGGGCCCCCAAGAAACAGCGGTTACTTGAGCCTTACTCTCGACCCTCGGCCTTCAACCCTGCCCATCCCCAACCCGAGGCCCCGCAGGCGGAGCGTGCAATGGCATGGACGGCACCGCCCTCGAGGCAGCAGCCGAGCGTCAGCACCACACCCCACCCCCATCCATCCAACCCCTGTCCACCTACACCTCGACTGCCCATGGGTGCGCGCGTCCATGGTTGGGCCTATCTCAAGCTAGGGGTCCCCGAGCTATTGCGAGGAGGTCCTCCTGGGGGCCCCCAAGAAACAGCGGTTACTTGAGCCTTACTCTCGACCCTCGGCCTTCAACCCTGCCCATCCCCAACCCGAGGCCCCGCAGGCGGAGCGTGCAATGGCATGGACGACACCGCCCTCGAGGCAGCAGCCGAGCGTCAGCACCACACCCCACCCCCATCCATCCAACCCCTGTCCACCTACACCTCGACTGCCCATGGGTGCGCGCGTCCATGGTTGGGCCTATCTCAAGCTAGGGGTCCCCGAGCTATTGCGAGGAGGTCCTCCTGGGGGCCCCCAAGAAACAGCGGTTACTTGAGCCTTACTCTCGACCCTCGGCCTTCAACCCTGCCCATCCCCAACCCGAGGCCCCGCAGGCGGAGCGTGCAATGGCATGGACGACACCGCCCTCGAGGCAGCAGCCGAGCGTCAGTACCACACCCCACCCCCATCCATCCAACCCCTGTCCACCTACACCTCGACTGCCCATGGGTGCGTGCGTCCATGGTTGGGCCTATCTCAAGCTAGGGGTCCCCGAGCTATTGCGAGGAGGTCCTCCTGGGGGCCCCCAAGAAACAGCGGTTACTTGAGCCTTACTCTCGACCCTCGGCCTTCAACCCTGCCTATTCCCAACCCAAAACCCCGCAGTCGGAACGTGTGATGGCATGGACGTCCCAGCCCTCGAGGCAGCAGCCGAGCGTCAACACCACATCATCCCCATCCAGGCAACCCCTGCCCACCTACACTTCGACCGCCCATGGGTGCGCGCATCCAGGGTTGCACCCATCTCAGGCGACCGGTCCCCGGGCTGTTGCTATCAGTCCCCAAGAACAAGCTGTCACTCAAGCCTTACTCTCGACCCTCGGCCTTCGACCCTGCCCATCCCCAACCCCAAACCCCGCAGTCGGAACGTGCGACGGCATGGACGAAACCGCCCTCGAGGCGGCAGCCAAGGCGCAGCTGGGCCGCTGGTTCGGGGAGGGGTACGTGGCGTCGTGGCGCCTCCTGCGCGTGTACCGAATCGCGTTTGCGCAGCCTAACCAGGCGCGTGTGAATGTGCCCATGTGTTTGAGTTTACAGTCTTGTTGGACACCTTGATGCTGTATGTGTGGTGCATGTGCCCATGTGTGCGTCGTTTTTTTCTGTGTGCGACACCATCCCGAAAATAGTGGTGCTGTGGCGCCTGCTGCGCGTGTACCGAATCCAGTTTGCGCAGCCAAACCAGGCACGCAAGGGGTATGTGCCGTGACAGGTGCTCACATGTTGTGTTCAGCAACCAAAACCACCAGATTGGTATATGCCACACATGCGTGGTGCCTGCTTCATGCTGTTTCCTGTTGCATGTGCTTCAAATCCCGCTTGCGCGTGTACCACGCACCCGGGGCGCATGTACCGCACCCATGTTGCGCTTGTACCGCACCCCTGTTGCGTGTTGAACCGTACCCCTGTTGCGTGTTGAACTGTACCTCTGTTGCGTATTGTGCCGCACCCCTGATGCGTATGTGCTGCACCCCTGTTGCATGTGTACTGCACCCCCGTTGCGCATGTACCGCACCCCTGTTGCGTGTGTACCGCACCCCGTTTGCGCACGAACATCACCCCTGTTGTGCATGTACCACATCCCTGTTCCACACGTACCGCACCCCTGTTGCACGCGTACCGCACCCCTGTTGCGTGTGAACCGCGTCCGGTTGAGCAGCCAAACCAGGTGCGTGTACCGCACCCCTGCTGCATGTGTACCGCACCCCTGTTGCGTGTTGAACCGCACCCCTGTTGCGCGTGTACCGCATCCCCGTTGTGGCTGTATCACACCCCTGTTGCACGTGGACCTCATCCTGTATGCCCCCGTATGCGCAGCCAGACCAGGCGTGTTTCGCGTCGTGGCGCAGGGTTCTTGTGTCGCACCACCGCCACCACCACTGAAGGCGCGGCCTACTGACGTCACCCGCCCCGCCAGTAGTGTCCTTAAGGAAACTGATCATTTCCTGTTTGCCCGCGCAACATTGGAGGTGACATGCCAGCTTTCCTCCCCGCAGGAGACGATTTTTTTTGCGGAATAGTGTGAAAGTTGCCGATTTTCACACTTTTTTAGCGAAATTCCTGCGATTCGCTCCGGCAGTTTCCCCTCAAAATTTTCTTTTTGCCCCCGCAGCGGGGCTGCGGGGGCGCTAAGGACACCACTGCGCTCCGTGCCCCTCGACTCTCGGCTCGTTGTGTGTGGCAACGCACTCACTCACACATCCACAAACACACACACCCATGACCGGTACCCTCCGCCGCCGCAGGCTCCCCCCACCGACTTCACCCGCCCAGTGTCCCTCGGCTCTGGGCTCTACGTGTGCGGAGACCACCGAGACAGCGCGACGCTGGACGGGGCGTTTGTGTCGGGGCGGCGCGCGGCGGATGCGCTGCTGGGCAAGGCGTAGGCGTAGGCGTTGTCACTTGCCATGCTGGCTAGCGAGCGCTCGTAGTCGTTGAAAGCATGACACTTCGGGAGACGCCCTGAAACGAGTCACGCCAACACCCCAAGACAACCCCCGAAGTGGCGAACCGCAAATTACTACCACACTGTTCTGCGTGTACGGCAACCACAAGATGGGGGGGCGTACCGCCTTGTTTCTGCAATGGACCTCGGCTGTGTGTGTCTTTCAGCCGCGCTGCTGCTGCACTGCATGGTGCACTGTATCATTCGGTGCGCGAATGTAGTGCACCTGGAACCTATGTTACATGAACTGCCGTGTCATCTGCAATGAATCTGCATTCCATCTGGGAACCTTGAGGAGTGGCGGGTGCGACAAACACTGGCGACTACCCGTGTGAACCCGTGCGGACACTCGACAGCACTCGACAGCAGCAAGGCGTCCGCTGCTGTGGATATACCAGCAATAGCCTACCATATGGGAACAACCGCCACAACATCCAACACCTGTCTGCACATCAGGCCAGCACTGTGGTTGCAATCGCGGCGCAGTTGCCTATCTACACCTACACGTCAGCCACGCCACTAAGGCCTAGCTTCTGCAGTGCGCGCACCAGGTCAGCATTGGATGTGACGCCATTAAGGCCCACACATTGGTGGGCATATCTGTTGCAGTAGTTGCAGTTGTTGGTGGACCGGTTGGCTGTGACCAGTCGGCAGGACCCGTTTTTTTACAGTCCCTTCATCTGCCCCCTAACCAGGCACTTCTCTGCCTGTTGATTTATATAAAAAAACGAAAGCGGGACTCCGGTCTGGAAGTCCTTCTGGACAAGTCAGGGGCCACAGGTGGGACCGGTGCGTCAACACAGTCATCAAAATGTGTCTGGTCATGTGCACATGTCACAGTCGCCTCAACCTACAACATCATATAACGGTTTGTCCGCTGCCGTGGGCCTTGGCAGCAGCAGCCTAGTGTGTGCCTCATCATCACCACGATCATCATGACCACCACCTACGCCTGAAACTCAGACGCCCCTCTGGGGCCCAGCTGTGACAGGCCTGGCTCGGCCTGACAAACTCAGTGAGAGGCGTGCTGTCAGCACCAGACCTGCAGCTGCAGCGGTGACAATTGCGGCGCAGTCGCGGACCTACGCCTGCCGGCAGCCACGCCATCAAGGCCCAGCTGCTGCAAATCGCGTAACAGGCCAACTCCCGATGCAGCTGCCGTGATCGCAGCGTGGACGTCAGTGCTGCCGTTGGCGAGGATGCGCAGTGCTGTTCCTGCAGCGAGCTTCGCGCTCTCTTTGGAGCCAGGCGCCAGCAGCTGCACGAGCGGAGGGATGGCGCCAGCAGCGACAATCGTGCCTGCAGTCTCAGCATTCTTCTCAGCCAGGGTTCCCAATGCTCCTGCGGCAAACTGACGAGCGATACAATTCGGCCCCAGGAGCTGCACCAGTGGAGGGATGGCGCCAGCAGCGACAAAAGCAGTAGCATTGTCAGCATGCGCAGCGAGACGGCCCAGGGTACGTGCTACAATCATCTGCTCGCGATCTGAGGAGGCAGGCCCCATTAGCTGCACCCGTGGAGGGATCCCCCCGAAAGCGATGATGGCGACCGCAGAGTCGGCATGTGCAGCGAGCTCGTAGAGCGCTCCCACTTTGTTCCCACGCCCGTCAGGTTCGCCGAGCAGTTGCACCAGCAGAGGGATGGCGCCGGCAGCGGCGATGGCAGCCGCGAACTCAGCAGTCCTGGAGAGTTTCATTATCACCCCAGCTACATTTGGCTCAACGCCTGTGCCAGACCCCAGGAGCTGCACCAGCAGAGGGATGGCAGCACCGAATGCTGCACGGTGGTTGCTGACATCATGTGCGAGGAACATCAGTATACCTGCGGGGATGTTCTGCAGAATAGGCAGAGATCCAGGCGCCAGGAGCCGCACGAGTTCAGGGATGGCGCTGGCATTCGTGAGGGCGAGGGCGAGGGCGACCATGCCGCCTGGATTGGGTGCGTCTCTCATACACAGATCAAAGATCGTCTTGAGCGCTGCCTTCTACTACTCCAGGCCGAGCGGCCACGCCAAGCTTTCGCACCAGCTTCCTCACGTCGCGGTGGTGAGGGGCAGCAGACATGTCGTGCGATGCGGCTGCGCGCATGCATGGGAGGAGGGCGCGTGCATCAGCATGAATGATATGGAATGTGTGTGCGACAAACGGGTGCTCCGCATGCACTGCATACATGCCTCGGCGGCCATGCCGAGCTGACATGCGTGCCGGTCGCTGGAGTCCTGCGTGCATCCATGCACTATGCATGTACAGCTAGCATGCATCTTGAATGCGTGCACAGCTACAGTGAGTGCATACCAACACCACCGTGGGCTACTTGTAGCTTGACCTTTTGTGGGCCTTGAGCCTTGATTCTCTAAGTCCCACTGGAGCTTTGGAACCGTACGTGTGTCCGCCAGAAGTGGATTGCAAAACTCTCATCTCATCTCTAAACACCAGTCCCCCAACACAACACAGTGTGTTTGTGAGTATGTGTGTGCAAGGCCCCTGCATGCGTGTGTGTGCCACAGCCGCCTGGTCACAAGGACGAGCGATCACTGGTGCAGTTGACCAACGATTTCACAGGGCTCGGGCGATGGCGGTCGATGTGGTGCGATGGCGAGAGAGAGGGTGATAGGAACGGGAGGGCCAAGTCATCGGTCGCAACTCACCTGTGCATCACCGGAGCGGCTGGACCATCCGATGCGACTAGGGCGGCAGCCGTGATGCAAGCCGCACACAGTATCGATAGATGGCGCTTGCCACATGATGCAAACCCTAAATCCTGCAAAACCCTGAACCCTGCAAAACCCACCTGAACCCTGGACCCCACCAAACCCCACCCCACCCCACCTGCAGGTGCGAACCCGTGACCAAAATCGCCAGCACTGTACGTACGAGCCTCAACTTCAGAAAGCCTGTGAAGCTTGGTGATTGCAGCTGAATTTCTTGGGTGGTATATTCCATTAATGCTCCTCTCTGTGCATTCGAGAGCGCAGAAGACGCCACTTTACAAGGCCAACCTCAACGTACCTGTTGCTCCTTTAGTCATAAATTTTCAACGGTTAACAGGTATCTCCTCCCTGCTAGTGACCACTATAGTGGTCACAAGCAGGGAGGAGATAGCTAGCTAGCACGACAATGGCAACGGACGGCAATGTGCATGCCGCGCGGGTCTGCGCCCACAGCGCTGTCACCCCTGCCAGGCCTTGAGTGCACGAGGGAATTTTCTCCACCTTTGGGATTGTTCATCACGTCGGGTGCTAAATACGACACCTGAGGCTTGCATAGGTGCGGAGTAGCAAACCAAACATCGCGATTGTCACCTGTTGCGATCATCATCCGTCGCGATGATACCCTCCCACCCTCTTTACAGGCACAGGGAGAGACATAAAGATAGGGCGGGTCACGGGGCAGGTGTGCAGATATCGCCGCCGGCAGCGAGGCGTTGCAACAGAGAGACGAGAAAACGGGTCACCTGACCTGTCGCTGTCTGTCTACTAGCAATCAGGGTTGCACGGTACGTACGTATTTCGGGTCTGGAGCGTACGAACGTACGTTTTTTTTGATGTACGTACGTACGCTGGCTGTGCGCGTGCGAAAATCGGGACGCCGCAGCACACACGCCTTTTACTTGAAACACAAAACCGGTCATAACTCACGCTCCTGTGCTGGGATCGCAACCGTTAAACATGCATTGGAAAGCTGTTAGAAAGGTCTTTCCAGTGTGCACTAGTAGGGGGCGACCTGGAGGGCAGGGAGTTGCTGCCGTTTTTGTTTGTGGTACGTGCGTGCACCACGTGGTGCTGCACCCCCGCAGGCACCCCCCCCCACTGCAGTGCACTGTTGCAGACTGAGTTAATACAGATAGCCCGTGTTACAAGCTTTCGAATGCAAGACGAATGGTTCAAATCCAGGCAGAGGGCAGGCAGTTACATCCGTTGTCGTGTGCGCATCGTTGCAAGCGTGCGCACG